>JAZHPD010000024.1:58007-433753 GCA_037575805.1 Lecanicillium sp. G3 | reverse complement strand
TAAAAAATATTAAAAATAAAAAATTAATATTAAGATTATAATTAAATTTATTAAATTTATAATTAATTTATAAATTAAAATTAATAAAGTTATTATATTTTATTAATTATATAAATAAATTATATATAATTATATAAGAAATTAATTATATAAAAATTTAATTAAAAAATTAAAATTAAATTAATTATTTATTTTTATAAGATATATTTATAGGTGTCTTAGTGGGTGTTTAATTATTAACGCTTATATGAGGTCTATTCTTTATGGTAGTAGATGGGGGCATTCTTGAACGGCGTTCGGCGTTCTTAAACGGCGTTCGGCGTTCGTCGTCCGAACGCCGACGATAAAAACAGGCGTATCGGGCAGTGAAGCGCTCCAAAGACGTTTGGCAGGGGGCACACCTATCTGCTAGGTAGTTAACCTGGTATACCTAGTATTATTGAGAATTTGGTACCGCCCAAGCTGACCAGGGCATGTACTTTTACCGTCTCAGTAGGTACAAACGCGAAGCTTGACGGTAGATCTGATTTATTCACCTCTCTACGATTTCGCCACGATATCTTGAACTTTCATTAATTTCCTCATCCCAACCTGCTCCATTTAGTCGGGCCGAACACTTCTATGTAGCCTCCGCTCCTGCTTCGTCAGCTATGAAGGTCATCGTCACGGGCGCCACCGGCCTGGTGGGCTCGGAGATCATCCGCCAGTGCCTCGCCAAGCCAGAAGTCACCTCTGTCGTCGCCGTCGCGCGCAAGACTATTACTGTCAAGGACCCAGTCAACGCATCCAAGCTCAACAGCGTTATCATCTCCGATTACGAAGCATACCCGGACGATGTCAAGGCCCAGTTCGCCGGGGCTGATGCTTGCATATGGTGCGCAGTTCAAACTCCCAGCCCTCATCTCTGCCACGTTGTACTGACCATTTTATAACGCACCACAGGACGGTCGCAGTGACTCCCTTCAGCATCGGCAAGCTCCCGCCGCCCGAGGTCAAGCGCATTTGCCAGACTTGCACCATCGCTGGCTTCAAAGCCATGTACGAGGCCGATACCAAGAAGCCGTTTCGATTCATATACTTTAGCGCCGAGGGTACTCCTACAGATTTATCCAAGCCTCCCGCGTTCATGGCTGAATATCAAATCATGCGAGTAAGTTGGCAGCGAGACTGTCGTTTCCTGCACCTTTCGGGGGGGTAGGGGGTTCCTAGCGCAAACTAACAGAAAGTGTATAGGGGGAGACGGAAAAGATGGTGCTGGGCCTGCCTACCAAATACCCTGCATCCAGGGTTTGTGTCGTTCACCCGGGGGTCGTGACCAATTCCACTTCTGCGGGCAGAGTTATCGTCCAGTCGCTCTTCCAATTCACGAATATCTTTACTCGAGCTTTTGCCAACATTGATCGCGACCAACTGTCTGCCGCCGCGATAGAGTTGGCCGTCAACGGCTTTCCGAAAGACTCACTAACTAACAATGAGCTGGTTGACATTGGTTTCAAGGCTCTGAAAGCTGGCAAGTAACGTCGGCCACCCCCTTGGGAGCATACCCCAACGCATCACAAGCCTGCCCTAGAATACCTCACAACAACAGTAAAAGAATGGAATAAATAGTAAAATTAATATTCATCTATAGCCTCTTTAGCATAGAACATATTCTCGTTTGAACCAATAGAAATAGCCTCCTCTGTGTCAGGTAGTTGCTGGTGAAGCTCACGACGTGTGTTTTTTAGCTTTTATAACTTTAATGAATGATATATCCTGCCAAGGTGCAAGAGTTGCACCTTTTTTGTGTATGTATTTGTAACTTGCTATTGAAGATTATATAGTTAACTTAGAGTTTATGTCTTAATTCTCTTCTGAATCTTCTAGGCCTGCTATATGAGAATAATTCCTCAAAATATATCGATTTTGTTGTAACAGCGCCCAATTAATATGTCACTCTCCTAAGAGTGCCGCAACATGACAATCTGCCTTTTCCCACGGACACCGATAGTAATAAGAATAAAAGTTTCCGTAGTCTAGCTGACTAGTGTTCCCATTCATTGTACCCGAAGACAGATCAATATCCTTCTTGAAGACGAAGGCAGGATCATACTTTCTCTTCAGCTTCCTCAGCCTAGCTGCGTTGGGACCATACATGTTGTCGGCTCGCGTGGCATTACCTGACGGCGTTAGTAGAATTTCAAAACGCTTTTTATCTTTTGTATGAAACGTACTGGAGTAGTTGAGGCAGCTACCGCTTCCGTCGTTATAGGCATCGGCATCACCTTTGAAGCCCACCTTGTCCGAGATAAACGAAGACACAGACTTGAAAGGCTTGCGAGCATCAGGGTCATTTGTCTCATCGGTCCAGTTGGCGGTGATGGCAGATGGAAGAAAACTGACCTCGGTTGGCGTACGCGGTGTCCTCCACGCCAACCTTGCGGATGGCGTTGGTGGTATGGTACTCCAAAGTCATGGTGCTGCTGCGCAAAGCCGCTTGCTCAGCGTCGTTCGTCTCTTTCCAAAAGAAGTCACCCATTCCGCGAGCCCGTTCTGGCGCCAAGGGCAGGGTGAAGTTGGCGCCACCAAACAGATGACGATCGCTGGGAACCCGAGGATGTTTGTTAAACGTGAAGTTGACTTCAGTATAAGGCAGCGTCTCAATGGTGTTGCCGACAGGCCCTGGGTCCAGACGCGGGTTGAAAACCTTTTCGCCATGTTCCTGAGGACCGTTGTGGAAAACGATTTTGAGCATTCCGGAAGCCTGGGGTGGTGGCAGGAAGTTGCCCAGGATGATTGAGAGCATAGAGTTGCCGTCCGGGTCAGTCACTGGTTACCAAGATTAGCTTACACCACCGCTTAGAGTAGAGAGGACGCATGACATGGGACTCACTAAACTCATTGCCGAACTCGATCAAGGCTTCGAGCTTATCAGGCGTATAGGTCAAAAAGCCCGACCAGTAGTCACCCTGTGGATATGCCTGCGAGGTGAAGCTCGTCACGGCGCCAAAGTTTGCTCCAGCACCACGGAGTGCCCAGAACAGATCCGCATTCTCTTCTCTGCTCGCGACGACAATCTCACCGCTGGCCAGCACAATCTCACAGCTCAGCAGACAGTCAAGAGCGAGACCACGAGTACCTGTCAGGCAGCCGTAACCGCCGCCTAGAATCAGCCCGCCCACATTGGTGTCGCCGACCGTTCCGCCAACGGTAGCCAGCCCGTTATCCCAGAGTGCTGCGTTGACGTCTTGCCAGGTACAGCCGCCTCCGAAGGTGATGGTTTGCGCTTTGGTGTCAACCGAGGTAGACCTGAAGCATTCGAGATCGATGACCACGCCACCATTAGAAGAGCAGTCTCCGCTGGTGCTATGGCCGCCGCCGCGGATGGCCAGGTGCAGGACTTGGTTGTCAATGGCATAGCGCAGCACGACGCTCGCCTCGCAGGCAGTCCTTGGGCGGACAACCACCGCGGCGGGCGTTTCGCACGAGGCACTCCATCTCTTCGGGCTCTGGTTGTACCTGGAGTCTCCAGGTATTAAATCTTCAGCCCCGGCAATGGCAACACGCAAGTCATCGAAATTGGCGGTCATGGTTAAAAGTTACTGGCCGTCAAGGAAGTGGTTGGTTAAACCGTCACAAATATGCCACTCGTGCTAGCAAATCAGATACATTTAGAGCATCATCGTTACTTAGAAACCAAGTGGCTGATTAGGCTGTATATTTGCTCCGTCAACTGTTATCACAAACGATATTTAGAGTGTACTGCTAAGTGTGTTGAGAGGTACCACCGGTACCAGAATAATATTCCTCCGCAGCCTATATATATACCACCCTTTATACAAACTATTATAATTTCTTAAATTATTTAATATAATTAATTCTCTCCCTACGCCTCATACCGTGACCTGCTGTTCATGTCAACAAAGTACTACCTTAATATAATTTGTCCGAATCATGAGTCCGCGCAGGGCACAGGCAAGGCTGCCTAAAATTAAAATAGAGTATGAAAAATACAGCAAGAATATGGAAATGAGCTCGAATATTTCACATACATTGCAACGCTAACATTACAAAGTATTATTTACTTTGCAGAGATAATTCTGCAGAGAACTAACAAAAAATACAGTTGCGCCATTGACCGTTGGCAACGTCGCCAGGTTTGCGGTCGTAAATCTTATAGCTCTCTTTGCGTCGCATCTCTCCGTGGATGCTGAGATAATTGTGCCTACCGACGCTGCGTGGAAGAACGCTTTACAGCAGAGGCGGTCTGACTATCGCGCGCCGACATATTTTGGAGCTATCAAGCCGGCTAATGAGGAAGATGTTCAGTCATTGTGCGTTGTGCAGTGTTCCTTTTGTTGCACATTGATTAACAGTAGCACGATGACCGACAGGTGAAAATTGCTCAGGAAAATGGCATCCCATTTCTCGTGATGGGCGGCGGCCACTCTTTCTCCGAATATAGCCGCCTTGACGGGCTCTCGATTCATCTGGGAAAACTAAACTCAACCAAACTCGACGCAGAAACAAACACGCTGACTGTAGGCGTATCAGCAAAGTATTACCAGCTGCATGATCTCTCTATGACGCTGGCAAAGAGCTTTGCACGTCTATATTCATTCCAACTGCAGTGGCAAGAACTAACCATTCGTAGCATTGACTTTATGTGCCTGCCCCGGAATTATCGGGCCAACCCTGGGTGCAGGGCTGGGGCCTTTGCAGGGCTACCGTGGGCTGATGATTGATGCTCTCGAATCCCTCAGAGTAGTGACTGCCAACTTACCATTGTGACGGCGTCTGAGACGGAAGAAAAAGATCTGTTCTGGGCGACGCGAGGTGCCGGGTCCAACTTTGGCATTGTCACTTCTGCGAACTTCAAAGTATACGAAATTTCCAATGACGGCCAGGCCATGTTTGCGCAGCTGCTGTTCCCCGCGTCGGCCAACCTCACTCACTTTTGAAGCAGATGGATCGCAACATGTCGTCGCGGCTGGCTTTGACTAACCTTGGAGTTTACGATCGCACAGTTAATCAGGTACGTATCAAGTATTAGCAAAAGCCTTGCTGAAGAACACTTTTGCTAATAAGTGGCAAAGTCCTTTGTTGGGCTGAATGCAATTTACTTTGGAACCAAGGCGGAAGGTACCGCAGCTCTCCAGCCTTTTATCGACTTGAATCCCATTAACAATACAATACTCATCGGTCCTCAATGCAAGCTGTTCCCACCGATTCTAGGATCCTGCGACCCGAAGCAGCACATCAACATCTACTCTCACGCCATCAAGCAGACCGACCCTGAAACTCTCCCATGGCTTTTGAAGAACTCAACAAGTGCTGGGAGAAGTACGAAGGATATCAGAGCCGCTTGCTAATTCAGCGATTTTCCGATGACGCCGTCAGGAAAATAGGCGACAAACACACTGCTTACCCCTGGCGCGACGCCGTGGCGCACATGTACGTTCATACCCTACATTCAAGCATCTGAGCTATTGAAACATTTCCCAACACTGTATCAGAGAAGCATCGATGGTTACACGACGGATACGTCTATTTACAGCGCCTTGGACGAAGTCGAATCGTCGCTTAGAGATAAGCTCGTTGAGAAGAGTGGCTACTCGCAACTGGCAACGTATTCAAACTTTGCCCGAAACACCGAAGATCCTGCGTCGTGGTTCTCCAACGTCAAGTTGCGTCGCTTGTCGACCTTGAATAATCATTGGAATCCAAATATGACAAGCCTATTCCTACTAAAGGGTGCTAAGCCGCCAAGTTATATTGTAGCGATAGCTATCTAGATTTGCTTGTTTTGTTTTTCTATTTTTCTACACCATATATTAAATATATAGTATTTGATAACTTGTTTTTGAGTTCCTCGTATAGTAAACCCAGACGGAGACTACGTTCCTGTTACTGTCTTGCTGTACTGGTGGCACGTCTCTAGCGCCTAGGAAAAGAATTGTAGTGGGCGTGGAATCTGTAAGTTCAAATCTAGGCTATTTCGATTCGCTGGTTGGCCCCTCGTTCACCTGTCAATATCGCTGCTTGTTCAATAATGGGAGAGGAGGCATATTAGCATCATTACATCATACATGCCCTTCAAAGAATAATAGAATACCAGGGGAAAGCAAGGCCAATCAAGTCCTTTGACGGTTACAACGTGGCGTAACGCACATCCTAAACAGAAACTCCGATCAGGACACCGAACTCCGACGTTGGGGGTCACTAAATGTACCTGCAAATTCGTAGTATGAAGAGTAATAAATACTACTCACTGAACCTCCTTTTCTCCAAATTACTTTTGGAGTATATGCAGATGAGGTTGGCTGTGTTTTTAAAATCAATCCACGAATCTCGTTATTGACTAGCATAAATACGATACCCTTTTTCCTCCCACTCACCCAAAAGACAAATCGATGCCAAGCAACAGAGCAGCTTGGCTGGCAGCCAAGCTGGCCAAGCCGCTGTCAGTCGATGATGCGCCGTACACGGGCGCAGGTCCCGCCCGAGATCATCGTCAGGAACTGGGCCGTGGCCATCAACCCGGTCGACTGGTCGAAACAGCTCCTGGGCGACATGATGTTCTCCTTTGTCAAGTACCCCTTCGTGCTGGGTGAAGGTCTGGCGGGCGAGGTGGCCGAGGTTAGCTCCAAGGTCACCCGGTTCCGCGTGGGCGACCGTGTCCGGGCGCACGCCATCGGCATGGGCCCCAAGGTTAACCGCAGCGTGGAGGGCGCCTTCCAGGCGTAGACGGTGGTGCGCGAGAACATGGCGTCGCCAATACCCGCGTCGCTGTCCTACGAGGAGGCCCATGTCCTTTGCGTCTAAAACATCGATATACTTTGTAGCCAACCTTTTGGCAGTTTGAAGGATCCTCAGCGAGCACTTCAGACGATTGATCATATAATCTCGACTTTCGTGAGGTTGCACGTGGGAGGCCGCGAGCGAGCGTATAGCCTCATCAACTTTGCTGCTATGTAGAGCAGCATTGGCGGAAATGTGTGAGCCTGACAAGACGTTAGTGAAAACTGCTAGATGACTTACAGGTTTATCGTACTTTGAAAAAGTTAGAGTTCGTCAACGGCTCCGCCAAGCTTGTTACTTCGCACGCTGAGGCGTATGCATCGTCGTACATATGTTGTTCCAGCTCTCCATGCCAGTCATCCATGATGAGGTACATCCAAACCACGGCCGCGTGGTTGATCATATGTGCAAATAATCTCATGGGCTCCAGCGCCTGTGAGTACGATTGTGGCACTAGCACCAAGACCTGGCGCTTCTTTAAAGTCTGAAACAAGCTATCGTAGCAGGGGAGGATGGAATGCCACGCGTCGGATTAGTATTGTACTCTTGTGCTTTTATAACACTGTAATACCTTGACAAATAGTATTGTCTCTACTCACATGGGTTGCGTTTTCTGTTCTTGTTTTTCTTTTTCTTTTTCTTCCCTGATTTTATTCTTTTGACTTTCTCTTCTTCTTTCATTGTTTCTGTTCTTTTATTTTCCCGCTCTGGCTGGTACTTTTTGGCACTGAGCCGGCTGACGACGCTGCCGAAGGCTGTCGGAGTTTCATCATCCGAACGCCGCTCGGGTCCCACAGCAAAACAGTTGACAGCCTTCTCAGATAATGGTAGCAGCCGGCAGCCTTGTCAGAGTGACAGCGTGTTTGCTTGAACATACAAAAGCTCCACCCACCCGCTTCGGCCTTGGAACGCCGGTTTATCATCATCCCCCAACTGTTTATCTAGCCCAGCCCGGGAAAGCTGCATAAACTGCTGGCCCAAATTAAGCTTTCTTTTTTTTAACAGTTTCGGCGTTCAGAGCATCTCGCCCGAGGCCACCAGAGCGAGTCGTATTACCATGATGCCATCGGGCCGTGTTGGTCAGACCCTAGCCTACGGCAAGGTTAGTACGCCCCAAACTGCCAAATTGAGTACTGGGTGCTGGGTACTGGACAAAGCAAGGATAAACAGGAATCTCAGGCATGTGTGGAATGCTCCCGTTCCAAATGCAAGTGCATACCCGGAGCCGACCGCCAAGGTTGCCAGAGGTGTCATCGACTGAACAAGGCTTGTCTGCCTGGAGCCTCCATGCGGGCTCTTGGCGGTCAAAAGAACAATGCCATCAACCGCATCGGTCAGCTCGAAGGTAAGATCGACGGCCTCGTATCTCTGCTTGGCACCGCAAGAGTTCTCGATCAAGCTCCGGCCGCCACCACGTCCGCACTACTGTCACCGCCTCATCAACCGTCGCCGGCAATCAGCTCGCAGGCTCCGACTCCAGGCTCTGCACCGCCACCCGGACCCAGCGCCCGACCCCGGTCGACGAGCAGCGGGTCTCCTGTCAGCGATGAGCCTACGTGGGAGGAGAGCGAGGAGTGCTTGAGGCGTTTTCGTACAGAGATGCTGCAGTACTTTCCGTTTCTGAATCTATCGAGCGACGCACACCAGCTTTCCTGGGAGCGGCCTTTCCTATTTCGGTGCATTGTCGCAGCCGCTGTGCCCTCAACCAGGCTCAAGCTGGCGCTGGGTCGCAGCATCAAACAGACTTTGGCTCAGCGCATGGTCGTCGAGACTGGCCCGGACGCAATCACCCTCGACCTGCTGCTTGGGTTGCTTGCTTTCCTGGCCTGGGGCCACGACTACATTCTCCACAGCAATCCCGCCAATCTTTCCCGGTTTACACAGTTCGCAATCGCCATAGTGTTTGAGCTGCGGCTCAACAAAACGCTACCGGTGGAGTCAAACATGCTCCCGGGCGGTGGACAGAGTGAGGAGTGTTCCCTGGGCATGCAGGACTTATGCCGATCATTGGATGAAATTCGAGCCTTGTTCGCCTGCTTCATCATGAGTTCCATGTAAGTCTTCCCATTGGCCTTGCCCTTCTCACCATTGAGTTCCTGAAATTTACTCTGCATCTTTTTTTTCCTGTTAAGCGTGTCGTCGTACTCGGGGCAAATAGATCCCTTGCAATGGACGCCTCACATGGACGACTGCCTTTCCTTCTTAAGCGCAAACGCCGAATGTCCCAGCGACCAAGTCCTCGCTTGCCAAGTTCGTCTGCAGTTGGTCGCCGCTGATACAGAGACCGCGCGAAATACAACGACAGCAGCCGTATTCTACGTGAAATCATTGCGGGGCAACGTGTCCCGGATTAAAGCCAGCGTCCCGGCAGCACTCGTCGATAACAGTAAATATCTTCGCCACTAAAACGTATTGGTGTTGTCTCTAACCGCCTCTCAGGAGCGCTCAATGCGTCGTTTTACTACACGGAATTGAGCATACTCAGCTTGGCTTTGTCAGACAAGTCACACAAGCCGGGGCAAGAACTTCGCCGGCTGGAAGCTCAGCATGAGTGCCTCAACATTATCAAGGTCGCTCTTGATAGCTTTTTCAGCATACCTCTAGCGGAGTACGCGGGCATCTCGTTCCCGTTCTTCACGCATTTGGCTCGCTACATCCTCGTACTCTACAAGCTGTCCACCGTGGAGGAGCCGTCTCTGGAGGGTAACCTGGTGCGCTCTTCCGTGGATGTCCTGCAAGTTATGGACCGGTTGATCGGAAATATTCAACAGGCGAGATACATGGACGGCGAGAGGTCTGCCGGCGGACTTCTTGACAAATCCCTCAAGATCTTTACCTCGGTAAGACAGTGGTGTGCAGCGAAGCTTGTCGAAGACGGCAGGCCTGCAGACACCAGCAATATCCACAACATATCATATGCAAACAGCCCGTCAGACTTGGATTTATTTCCATTTGTAGACACTTGGCTCAGGGATAACTTTAATTTGGGGCTCCTGGCAGAGCACGATTGGACGTGAGATGAGAACGAGCAGGTGGGTGTAGAGGCTTGGTGAGGCGTCATTTACCGCTAGCCGTCCCCGAACCCGGTAATATTCATGGTATTTTGGAATAATAAAATTTCCAGGTCCTTGATTAGAATCTCCGATCCCTTTTAATTGGTGTCTGCCCGCGTCGGCGTTTTGGGGTCCGATTCACGACGGGATCCATTACTCCACCAATCGTTAGATGCACCCCTTTTTGGACCCTTTACGGTCCTTTTACCTTTAAAGTCACGCTTCCATTCTATTTGCATTCTCTATTGTTGACAGACAACCCGAACCATATCTGTCAATTCGAGTTGCAGCCTGAAGCTCCCACCATGACGTCCAACGTCGAGAACAACGAAATAGCACCTCTGACAGCAGAGAAGGGTAGTACTCAAATTGGAAACGAGGATGCCAACGGCGAAGAGAAGTTCGAATATGTTACTGGATTTAAATTGATATCTATCCTAGTGGCGGGCACTCTCGTCCAGTTTGTCATGATGCTTGATCAGTCGATCATCGCAACGGTGGGTGTTTTGCTTACCATAGTCTGGAAAATCGTTGAATAATCTGACACCGATATTAGGCTGTTCCCTGGATCACCAACGATTTTCACTCTCTACTTGATGTCGGTTGATACGGAAGCGCATATCAGCTGGCCAGGTACAATCGCTCCCCTTCAGCCCGGCCATCATAAACAGTCCTATCCAGCGCGTCGTTTCAACCTCAGGCAGGTAAACTATACACGCATCTCCAACTCAATGTACAAAATCTTGTTCTCCAAAACTTATTGTCGCCTCTTAACTGATTTTTTACTAGTGGACTTTTATCGCGTTCTTTCTCATATTCGAGCTGCGATCGTTATTGTGCGCCGTGGCTAACTCGTCCACTATGCTCATCGTCGCCAGAGCCTTGCAGGTCTCGGTGTGTCTGGGCTCCTCAATGGTGGTATGACAATGATTGCGGCCTGTCTCCGAAAGCACAAACGCCCAGGTACGTAGGCTTCTGAAGCCAGCCACGGTCGAAATTTTACGATGGGCTAACCACGCAACTTTCCAGCCGCCATGGGCATGATCATCTCCAGTATGCTTCTTCTGACGAACCCTATCTATTACAGGAATAATCTAACACTCTCTAGTTGGACAGCTCGGGCAGGCTTCCAGTCCGCTCACTGATGGTGCCCTGACTCTATACGTTACCTGGCGGTGGTATGTTCCCCCGTCCTCCCGATTTTCTGGCAGTCTTTAACAGATCAAAGATGTTTTCAGATAAACCTACCAATTGGAGGTGTCGTCTTGGGGCTGCTTTCGTTTCTCGGCATCCCCGAACCACGTACGAAGCGACCTTCCGGCAGGTTCTCGGTTGCCCAACTGCGAACCTGGATCTTGTCGAGTCGCGCTTTTCGCCCCTTCCGCTATAATGTTCTTTCTAGGTTTGCAGTACGGTGGAAACCGGTACGCCTGGGGCAGCGCTACTGTTTTAGGGCTGCTAATTGGAGGAGCAACCAACCTTGCCTTCTTCCTGGCGTGGGACTACCGCATGCGCGGCGAGGCCATGATTCCGCTTTTTATGCTGATGAACCACATCGTATGCAGCAGCTGCTTCTCCGTGTTCTTCATTACCGGTGTTCTCACCGGCGCAGTGTACTATCTGCCGCTGTATTTCCAAGCAGTTTTGAGATCGTCTCCCATCATGAGTCGCGTCTATTTCCTGCCCAACATCCTCGTGCATATTACCCTCTCCATGGTCACGGGAATTCTCGGTAAGTATCTGGCTTCTCTTCCAGTTGCGTGCTTTGTTTCTGAATGAACTGTAGTTCAACTGTTTGGCTACTATCCGCCATTTATCATGTTTGGCACTGCTCTAGCCTCCATTGGCTATGGCTGTCTCTCGATGCTCACACTCTCATTTCCAACGGCGAGGCGCGTTGGTCTGCAAATAGTCGCGGGTACTGGAATCGGCACCGCGGCTACCATTGTGAGTCTTCAACTGTTCGGTACTAACGTTGTATTTTACTGACTGCTGGTAATCTAGCCATTCATTGCGGTCCAAAATGTAATTCCGCACGCGCATATATCCGTCGCCATGGCCATCCTAGTGTTCGCTCTGAATTTCGGCGGAGCAACATTCCTCACCGTAGTAAAAACTGCCTTTAGTCAAAACTTGAGAGATAGTTTGCCCAATGATGCCTCAGGCGTCGATGTTGCCAGTCTGACGAGGGCTGGCGCAACTGACTTCCGCGCAGTTGTCCCGTCGAAGCTACTAGATGGGGTTTTGATGGCTTACAGCGTCAGTATCGACCATGTATTTTATCTTTTTTGTTCGGCTCCGGCCGCCGCATTCGTTATTTCATCTGGCATGGGATGGGAAGATATTAGAAAGTACAGGCCCAAAGCACCGGAGTCTACATCATCTTAAACCAGTCTAGGATAGTTGTCTTTTTTTTTTTTTTTTTTTTTTTTTCAGATTCTAATTTTCTACGGGGCTCTTCAAAATCTGGAAACATTTTATTCCGGTCAAATAAAATTATCAAATATCGACTTTCAATCTGTTGTTTTCCGCTTGCACATGCCCTGATCTCGGTAAGGTCTCCGTGGCATTTCAGCTGTGAACTACTTATCCCATTTACAGCGTCACAACAATCTTCTTCGCACTGTTACCTGCTTCCTGTATATCCAGCGCTTCCTGGAGATTTTGGATGCCCTTGCCTACTAGCTGAGGCTCGGGGTGCAGACATGTATAGCCCGGTGCCAAGCGCTTCGGGTAGGAAGTCCTGGTACACCACTTTGCTAACTTCATTGCGGCCAAGCTCAGCACCCTCGACGTATTTGGACTCGTCACCATTTTCGGCCGCCAGAACGTGGATGTACTGTTCCATCCCTCGACGCATGACATGTACGCCCAATACTCTTCGTTATTATTTGGGTCCTCCTTTGGCCAGGGGAAGCTTGCCTTGACGACGAGTTTCCAACAGTCGTCACCAAGCTGGCCAAGCACCTTGACACAGAGTTCGACAGCGTTGGTTCCAACGGCAAATGCGCCAGCAACCTTTAGAGCCTTTAGGGCGGCGACGATATTAGCCTCGTGAGTCACGCTCTTATAATCAAATACATGAGCGGCGCCGAGCGACTTGGCGTAGTCAAAGTTGTGTGACGAGCAGGTCTCGCCGAGCGGACTTTCTCGTACGTCGAGAGAACGGCTTTGACGGCCGCTCTTCGAGAGGTGGTACTTCCAGGTTAGTTCAGTGAAGCTGCGGCATAATCCGGTGCAACCGCCAACACCAGAGCATCTTCAATTGCAAACCGAGCGCTTGCTCCGTGATGAGGTGCCGCTGCGTGGGCTGCATCGCCGACAAGGCAGACATGGCCTTTGGCGGAGAGATATGTCGTGGGCGGATTGTCAAACGTATCAAAAATTGCTCATTTGTCAAGGCCATCGTTCAACAGGCTCGTGATGTTTCGCACAACAGGTCCAAAGTCGGAGTAGCACTGAATAGCAGCTTTCTTGTCGGCAGGCAGAGTAAGCTTGTCGTTGTCGGGCCACTCTTCAGAGTCGGTGACAAAGGCTACCACGTTCAACAGCGAGCCCATAGCAACAGGGAAGTCAGGACGTGCCCGTTTTGACCGAGATGCATGTGTCGGGTGGAAAGGGCTTCCGAATAAATATAGCTCTTTAAAAAGTATCTTAATCTAACCTTTTAAAGTGATTCTCCATAAACTCTGTTATGGTTAGCAGACTCCCTTCGCTTGCTGCCCGTCCCTTGGCTAGAGTTGCCTTTATTTTAAGCTGTTGTGCAATTGCCGGATCGTTTGGCTCGCCAAAAAATATTCCACCGGCGTACTGGCAAACGAGAAACTCATTCTTCAAGGCTTCGAGTCCCAGGTGGCCTCCCGTTTCAAACGCCTTTACAGGTATGTTATCATGTCGGGATTTCTTTCCTGTAACTACGTTGCAATGTTAGTAAAATACAATTTACGGCCCAATTGAGATTCTTACCTTTCTCAAATGCTTCCACCACTTCGCCCAGCGTCGCTGGTTGGCTTAAGCCCTGAACCCTTTGTCCATCCATGACTTCGGGTTCTAGAAATACACCATGAACTATATCGCCGTAGTCAGCGGCGACAGATAGGAAATGCGCTTTCCCGTCTCCGCCAAAATAGGGCATGCGTAGCGAGTACACTCCGTCATTATTTGCGGTGCCGGGGAAGCCGCCGATAAAACCCTGCAACCACTCGTTGAGGAAGTTCTCCATGAACCATCCGGGGCTTACAATGGTAGTCGTTTTAAACCCGGCAGCTTTAGCATATTCGGCAGTGGCTGCCTTCTCTTCTAGGACTTAAGTAATGAAGTGGAAAGCCATTAAAGATAGGGTTTGAAATACCTTCAAAATGAGGGATAGCTATCCTCCCGTCGCTGATTTCAAGAGCGGACGCAAGAGCGCTATATACCAGGTGCTGAACGCCGGCGGCGAGGGCAGCATCGATTAAGATAGCGCTGAATTCCCTTTCTGTATAGCCATCCTGCTTGAGTATATTCTTTTTACATGTCAGCCATGAAAGGAAGTAGCGTCATCAAGGTAGCGTGGTGCGGCTCACGCTATCAAATGAATTGACATTGATGAAAGCGCCCCAGCTGCCCTGAAATGCACGCCGAGCTTGTTCCTCAAAATCGTGCTCAGGCTGTATGAGCTGCACATCAACTCCCCGCGAAGCAAAATCCTTCGCGCGCTCGGAGTTAATATTGCTCGTTAAGGCGCGCACAGCGAAAGCTTCAGATTTATTTTGTAACAATGACTCGACCACGCTGGAGCCTTGCTTGCCCATGGCCCCAAAGACCGTGATAAGCTTGCTTGTTGTCATGGTGATTAGCGTAAGGTGAATGCTGTGTAGTAATGCTGGCATGAAGAAATCCTGCTCCGTATCACTAACCGGACCTTATATAGAAAACGCAGTGCGAGGAACAGTATCTTGTTTCTTTTGCGCTCCGCTAGGCATAGTTAGAAATTCCACATAGAAGTCCGCTACACTCCGCTTGCGACACTGTATAGAAAGTCCGCTACACTCCGCCTACAGCACTACATAGAAAATCCGATAAAAAGCTCTAGATATTTCGGCTGGGTAATAAGCCTTTATCGACTCCCTTGGCATCTAATCAGCTTTTGTATCTCGATTTCTTGCCACTGAGTGATGGTCCGGGGAATATGGAACAAAGCACGCTATAAGACGGGCACCCTCCACTTTCCGCCTGCGACTCCAGCCACGGGCGAGGGAACAAAGCAGGCAAAAGACCAGAACACGATTCCTTGAGAAATGAGAGCAACGGCGATACCTTTAGGAAAGCAGATACAGTCAGTTTTCGAGTACATTGAGAAGGCGTGTCATGTGGGAGACATAAAAGCTATTAACCTAAAAACCGGAAGTCGTTACGGAAAGTTAAGGGATGGCCTATAGATGATAAAGACCTCGGGACTGGTGACAGTTATTACTATTAATAATCAATATTGTTAGTATTAATAACAAAATATGGAAGCCCCAGGACGCAGGGCATAGTAACGTCCATTAACGACGTTAGTAACTATGATCCTGGGTGAGTTAGGCTTTGGTTTATAAAGTCACGGCGACGAAGCTGTCTACATCGGTGTGCTCCCAATGGCACGACCTCTTTTGCCTCAGATGCTGGGTTTTGCTATATCTTTTCGCCCAATTCTACAATGTAGCAGCAACTTGCTCTATATTTGGTTCACGATAAGCAGTGTTTTCTCCTCCCGGTTGGACTTGGAAGCCCTGCAGTTCCATGTAATCTCGGACTGCCTGTCTGCTTGTAACTAACTAGTTACTTAGTTACCAGCAACCTTGGCAGCGCTACTAACTAACTAGTTAGTTACTACTTACCCCGCCATACCACGCTGTTCGTACCGCGTGACCGCCTACTATTAGCCCTAGAGCCATTCAGAACTACAGTGGCTGCCGACGGATATTAATCTAAATCACGGGGTAACTTCGATGTGGAGTGGCGTTGATCGCGTGCAGCCCCATTTGATACGCGGGCGACACAGATACAAAACCTTTCTATCCACCTGCTTCTTTTCTACAAGAACTGAGAATGGAGCAAGCTTGTGCAGGTTCTGTACCCGAAGCTTCTCATTTTCAGCGAGTTCTAACATCTCGTGACCGCTCATAAGCTGCATTACACAATGCTCCTCCTTGCGCTAGCCTCATATATTGCCGCCCTGGCGGAAGCGGCAAGCCCCGGCGAGAATATCGCTCCCATTATTCCCAACTACGCCAGCGAGACAACATACTGGTCGAACCTGGCCGGCCAAAAGGGGCTGTCCCTCTGTATCGTACCGCCGAATGGCTATGGGGCAGATGACAGCCCTGCAATTATGAATGCCCTCAACAACGATTGTGTGAGGAACTCCTTGGTCGTGTTTCCAGGCCCTGTCTACAATATTAAGAGCAATATGACGACTGTGGATATGAACAATGTCGAGATCCATCATTTTGGACGCTTCCTCTGGAGTACCGACATTGAATATTGGCTCTCTGTATCTATGCCTGTTGGATTCCAGAATCAGAGCACTGTATGGTATTTTGGAGGCGACCGGGTGACGCTTGACGGCCACGGGAGTGGGGTGCTCGACGGTAACGGCCAGGTCTGGTACGATTGGGCTGAAAACCGAAGTAATCTACCGCATCGGCCGATGAATATTAACTGGCGCAAGCTCACAAACTCAGCAATTCGTAATATGCGATTTGTACAGAGCCAGATGTGGACTATGGCTACAACATGGACGCACAATGTCGAGTTCGACGACATCTACGTCAACAATACATCCACCACCAAGTGGGGTACCATCAACACCGACGGCATCGATACAATCTACTCTAGCAACATTACATTACGGCGATGGAGTATTACCTGTGGCGACGACGCCGTTGCACTCAAACGCAACTCATCCAACGTGAGTGTCTACGACTCTGTCTTTTACGGTGGCTCCGGCATCGCCATGGGCTCTATTGCACAATACAAGGATGAATATGACTTCATCGACGGCTTCTACGCTCGTAATATTACCATGTACGACACGACACACGCGCTGTACATCAAAACGTGGTCGGGTACTGCGATGGGCTATCCGCCTAACGGAGGGGGCGGCGGCATCGGCCGTATGGACAATGTCGCTGTGGAGGATATAGTTCTTGCGGGAACGCGGTCATACCCTTTTTACGCGTGGCAGTGCGAAAACTACGAGGGCAACGCAGGGAAGGAGTGCCAGACGTCCAAGTTTCACATGGACGGCCTCACAGCGCGCCATGTAACCGGTTGGGCGAAGCAGGGAGTTAGCTACCTGGGTTGGTTCGAGTGCAGCGCCGCGGCTGGAGGCTGTCACGACTACACCATGAGAGACATTATAGTACAGGACGGTGACGGAGGCGCAATACTGGACAAGTGGCACTGCGACAATTTGCACGAGCATTCCGGGTTTACATGTACCGACGGAGCCACTGAGCTGTAGAAGCTAAAATAGTGAAGAACAGGCACCACAGTGCCGGCGCTGTCAAGACCTGAAAAGGCCAGGCGACTTATACCGGTGTTGGCATTGCGTTGGATACTATTTTAGATTGTCTGATGCAGATTAATTCTCTCATATCCCCCTGCTTCTTTTAAATCCGGTACTTCTCTTGCTTTCCGCTCTCCAACTCGGTGAGGACTGCGACGTCGAGCTTGCGCCCTTCAAATACCTCAATCGTAGGGCCTGGCAAGTAGGCGCGGCCAATCAGTCCAGGTCTCTCCCGCATAGATACTCGCTGAAGCGTTAATCAAGAGTGGCCTTGACTGCGGAGTTGGTCAGAAATGAGTGTGTCAAGCCGGGCGGGGTGCAAGACGGAAAGCCTGCGTGAATCTCGGTCTTATCTGTCACGGCGAACCGAAAGTCGCCACGAATCGAGCGGGCAATCCAAGCCGATTTGGGGCCCAGCTACAACGACAATTCAGCAACTCCTCGAATTCAGCCAATGGAGCTGGCGGTACCGGGCAATCATATTCCATATAACTAATTAGTTCGTGTCACACTAAGCCGCAGTTCACATGCAAGGCCGCGTTGCGGTGCGACGGCCGCAGAATTACAGTAGGGGCTTCACTATTTCGCTTTTGCATACGCAGGAAGTGAGGTATTTAAATTACAGCCGATACAAGCCTTCCTGAACTCGGATTTATAGATTCTTGTCGCCCTGGCGCCATCGAGAAACTCTTGGCTGATGCTGTGTAGTGTGGCAACCACGCACCATTGGCTGATGATGTTACATGCGGAGCCCGCACCGCATTCACCGGCGTTATAAGACAGCGCCACGAAAGCCAACGTGGTGAGCTGCCATGCGGACTGGCGGGGCAGCAGGACGATCCTGATTAGTAGCAATGAGAAGGCATCAATGATATGCCGATGATGGCCGATTGTTGAGCTTTGATTGTTGAGCTTTGATATGCAGCTCGACTGGATCCTAACTATTTAAGTGAGCCGTCTTCAATGCTTTTGAGAAAGGAAGTAAAAGGTCAGCCTCATCCAATTTGTATCCAGAAAAAGAAGAAGCAGCAGCCAGCCACAGCATACAACGCTCTATAGTCAGACGCAATGCATTCTAACGGTGACGTACAATGCAGCCATGAAGCTGCCGACCGCGAGCTTAACTGGAACAAGGCATCTTTCGACGATATCTACAACGAGAAGACCCCGCTCGGTTACTACAAGACACTATCGGCACTCGGCTACGGCGAGTACCATGACCAAGTCACGCAACTCATCCACAATACCCAACCCGACCTTCGCTCTGGTGTACGCAAGGTAATTGACATTGGTTGCTTGTATGGCTCCTCCACCATCTCCTACGCCCAGGGTGCCATGTGGTCTCAGTCTATGCATCCCGATGCAATCCGCGACATGGAGATCACCGGTGTCGATATTAGTGAAAATGCTCTGCAGTTTGGTTTGAAGGTGCGAGTCACAGTCCTGGCTTCTTCGCCATCCTCTCCTGCACCACGAAATCCCCCATGCGATTTCATGGTTGAGATGATATGTACTAATGTGCACGAATAGTCCGGCGTATTCGCCAAAATTGTGAAACAGGACCTCAATGAGCCACTGTCGGCGGCGTTTTACGACGCGCTCGACAGCGCTGACACACTCCTGTGCATGATGGCCCTGTCGTATGTCAAAGACGGTGTTTTCGTGGAAATGATTAAACGATTTGCCGCCAATGGAGGCAAATTCGCCATCTATAGTACGATTCCGATTTTTGACGACCGATGCTACTCGCCCGAGGCCCTTGGCCTCCAAGTGAAATGGAGCAAGTCAGTTGTGTTCCGCCACCGCCTATTGACAGACGCTGAGATAAAAGCCAACGGCGGCGTGACCATGTCCTTTACCCGGATATACCTCGTTGAATTTTGATAAAACATAGCGTACAGATAGTGTAAATTCATAATATTGCGCTTGACAGTAACACTTCTTCTGATGACCCCCACCATCAGCTGGCCTCCTTAATCCACTGTTGACTGGATGACACTGACAGACGGTTCTACACTCAAGTATAGGCAAATAAAGGTCTAAAGCTTCTGTCAAATCTGCTTGCGCGAACGGGTAGAGCAGGTGCACGACGTCAATGGAGCTACTGCTTGAACTGCACCAGACTGCGCAACACTCACTCATACGGGTACCAACGGGAGAAGCAGGCCGCTTGTGACCGGGTGCATCAGGAAGCAGTCGACGAGCGCTGCAACCATCTCCGCCAGGAGCTTCACAGATAAACACTCTTATCAATGAATAAAAGTATTGGGCCTATAAAATACAACGCAGTCAGTAAAGAGTCTTAAGCGTACTTGTTCACTAAACTCAAGTATGGAATGGGTTAGTACAGCAGCTGTACATTGCTTTGTGTAAGACAGTTAACGCCCGCGACCCCGTCAAAAGCCTTGTTTTTATTCTGTAGCGCCAGCAGACCATCGCCCAGTACGTCACGGTTCGACTGCTACAAGAGAGTCGGCGATGATATGGCGTCAAGGCGAACAGGCTGCCGGATCGGGTTGTACAAGTTAGTACAAACAGATAGCTCATCCAATGCCTCGCCATCTTATTCAGAGGTTCAGGAAAGGGTCTCGCAAAGTTGGTTGACCTGTACAGCATGTGCCGGGATTCTCCTTTGGACTGCTCTTGAACCTTTTTGTCATGGAAATGAGTTGGCGAGCCCACAGCAACCGGAGGGACGAGACGAACCCGGTTCTTCTTTCTTTGCCATCTACACAAGGGATTTTAATATAGAAACGGTAATGGCGAAGATGGTGGGAAAGGTTTCCTGGTATTAATTATTGCTCACTTATAACTGCGGAGTATTATGCCGAAAAAGAAGCCTTGATAGAAAATTTAACGCAACAAAACTCCTGGCGACAGGCTGCAGCCATATGGAATGACCGGCTACGTTGCGATGTTGAAAGCCTTTCAGTCCATTCTACTGCGTACGCGGTCGTGCGCTTTTCATGCTAGCTGTGGTAGTTTAGCTTTGTGTCATACAGATACGGGCGCCGTCTGACACAACAAGTACTCAAGAGTTACGGCCGAGGCACACATTTATGGGTGCCTCTGAAACGAGTGTATTCACTCGCGTGATTTGGTGCGGAAACATCCTGGCCACAACCGAACCCACGGAAGTCGTTGCCCGGGAGTGACGATGAACTTATCGTGGCCGCATTGATCTACATGACCGAGTTTATCGTGAAGAAAATACATTGGTACACACGTGACAAATCTGGCACTTTGCACTAAAAGGATGTCATCTCATGCTGCATAGCCAAGTGGCTGACTTCGACGTAAAAAGTAGCATAACTTATGGCCTGGCCGTCTCATATTTAGTTCGGTTACACTCGACTATGTTGTCCACTGGAGCAAGCCCTTCTGCGTCAGCTCCAGCTCATCGTTCACCTTTCGCCACACGCGAAGGCGGGCGTCCGCATCCATGGTATGCGGCATGTTCGGAATTTCCCAAATACGGTTGAAGTAACGACCACCACCTTTGCCCTCAGCTTCGCCTACGCCCTGCGTCCGGGGGTTAGGCCCGGCCTCAGGGCTCGTAGCCGCGTGTGTGATGCATGTTGAGCCCTGCTGCGGCGAAATGGCAACAAACATCGCCAGCATTTGCAACAGAAAGCGCACGGCAGCGCCAATGAGAGCAAAAAATCCGTCGCCAATCTCAAACGCCCATATGCCGCTGTTCACGTAGCCTGGGTGGACGCCGTTGATGGTGATGTGTCTGTACTTTTCGGAGCGCAGCATGCGTTCCTGCAGCTCGACGAGCCAGCACTGAAAGTATAACTTGTTGTTGCTGTAAAGCTGAACGCCCTTACACCCTTCACCGTTGAAGTTACGCAGGTTGTATTTGCCGAGAAAAGTCATGCACGAAGTTGTGCAGACGACGCGGGGGGCTTCGGCGCGGGCCAGACTAGGTAGCAGGCGCAGTGTGAGAAGTACATGGCACAGGAAGTTGACCTGGTGGACAAACTCGAAGCCATCTTCTGTGAGCAGATGCTTAAGCAGACCACCAGGGTTTGCGCCCATTCCAGCGTTGTTGCAGAGGATGTCGAGCGGGCGGCCAGTATCGATCCACCGCTCAGCAAGAGCCTCGACAGTCTTGAGCTTGCTCATGTCAACTTCCCACCATTCAATAGTGCTCTTGTCGTGACCAGCTTCACGGGCCAGGGCCTTGCAGTGGTCGGCAACGGCGCCCGGGTGCTTCTCATTGGGACTGACGCGGCAGGCGAGAACTATGTTGGCGCCACACTTGGCAAAGTGCAGCGCGGCTTGCTTGCCGATGCCGCTGTTGGCGCCCGAAATGAGAACCCATTTGCCCGTCAGATCGCGGACAGGGACATCTTGTTCGGTAATCTTCTTGTTGTTGGTGCCCTCATAGGCCTTGTACTGACGCCAGAGCCATGTCGGTTCGGGGAACGACAGCGGCGCGTCATACGGAATTATCTCGATCGATTCCGGCATATTGTATTTTGGTCGCAGTCAGGGCAAATGTCGACAATGGATTTCAAGTTTTCAAGCAGCAGGTTGCTTTATAGCCAGCGTCACGATCTAAGAGGGGCTAATGTGCCTTCCATATGAAAATAAATCAGAGTTTGCAGCTAGGAAGCTGTGGACGGATAACGGATGAACATTGAGCTACGGCGCCCCGGGGCCGGTCATCAGAACCTTGGTAAAACTGCCGAATGCGACCGACCGAGGCAACACTCGGTGATGGAGGGGCGGCTTTGATCGCTAGCCTAGCCCCCCAGCCTCGGGCCACAGCAGCGGCGGGGTAACTAAGCGGCGGCTGGCCACTGCAGGGTAAGAGGAAAGCTTGCTGCTGTCTGTTTAACGTTCGCTTTTTTATTTCCGGCCTTGGCTGTTCAATTGTAAGGATTATGAGTGTTATATCAGGTGCTATTTCGGGGCATTACACATACATGTTTTTGAACGAAGGGCGCTAGAGTAGCCTCCGCGCCTGTGTCGGCTGGCCGTGTACAAGACTGCATTATGAATTAGTCCACCTTAACCGCAGCCGTATTTCACATTAATATCCATTCTAAGCCTGTATAATAGAGTCGTGGGCTGCATACGGGATAAAATAAGAAATTTTCGGTTTTACCTAGAACGACGCGGATCCGTTTTCTTGAGCTTTAGTGTCGGCCTAGAATAGTCTGTTCTAGAAAAGCCTCGAGCCTGCAAACAAAACAAGACCCCTTATTATCTTAAATCTAGCCATAAAAACATAGTGTGTTGTCCTTATAAAGGCCATATAGATGGAGCTGTAATTTTCCCAGCTAATATTAATTATCACAATAAGGTAAAAGTGAGATATATCCGAAATAGGGTACGTCCTCCCCCAGACTTCTATGCAGGATGCACCTTTATGCTTTGGAGTATCGTCGAGTTCTAACATGTGGTCCGGACCGCAGCGGCCATGTATCCATTATAAATTGGACGAAGCTAGAAAGACACTTAAATTAGGAGGTCGCGTCGTGCAGAGTACATTAGGAAAAATTGGCGAACAGTACCTCAAAAGGAATAGCCCGTTAGTTGTCGTAGCACTTCTCGGCACCCTAGTCGTTTCGACAGTGTCTCTTCTTGTGTGTCAAATCACGTTAAGTCCTTTTCCCATCCGCAATAGTTACTATAACTAGACGAAACACTAACCCAGTTACATCCCTGTATATATGATTACTTTACGTTAAAAAGAATATAACTCGGACAACTCTAATTACTCCTCCCAAGGGCGAAGTAGATTATGTGGTAATCTTCATTGTTAATATCGCCGAATTATTCTTTGATTTCGCGGTTATAGTTCCAAGTTTTATATCGGAACTCCAAAACTTCGTCGTAGTTAATCGGCAGTTATACTAGCTTGTAATTAAGGGATATTATCGAACGCTGTTCTACATCTTGCTTCGCAACTATTATATCTAGCATTTGCCTAGAAAAAGAGAACAGGTAATTGCCTTCATGACGTGAATACTTGCCTCGCTATTTTTGCATGAGAAAAGGTACAGATTCCACAGTGTTTAACGCTCACGCTCTATTTGCCTGGATGACAAACTGACTAGCGCGTGAGAGGTCGTGGGGCAAAGCCAGTACGACTTAGCAGGAGCACCAAAATCGAGACTAGAGCAGTTTGGGTGCACATTGCAGATCCAGCTATTGACATATAAATACTTGGCCGTACTGGAATTGAAATCAGATTGCAGAGCAGCGCATTCAAGCTACATGAGAGTGTGTGAGAATTCTTATGATGGCGCTACTATGATTATATACGACCGAAGGAGCTTAAACGTGATTGGAATGAAAGCGTATATACCACCAGTACACGCATCAAGCGGCGCCGAGAGAGACTCCGTTCATGGTAAACGCGTTACATTTGTTGCTTGAATGTGTTGGATAAGCTAATTTAAGTGTAGAACGGCCTATATAGCCACAACGCATATAAAAGACCGCCGGCAGATAGGTCTAATCGTGACACAGGTGTTACTTTCGACGCTTGAACATAGTGGCTCGGCGCATTTGAGTATACCATGGTACACATAATCAGTATTCATGTACAAGTGCGGCTACTATATGGATCTGGTTGGCTGATTGTATTAGTCTCGCTATTTTGATTGGCTGTCATCCAAAGTGGCGGGATGTATATCGGAGTTATACATGCATCCAGTTAATTTTGGGCACAAAACTTGACGTTGATAGGTAGAAAAGACGAGGCAATGTCCAAATGAATATATAAGCTGCATTTGCGATTTCCCATCTCTGAACTGCCGACCAACCTTGACCCTCAAGAATCCTTGATGGCCTCTGCCTGGTCCTCCCTTTGAAAGACGGGAGGGGGTCGAGGAACCTTTTGAAAGAAGACGTAGCGCTTGATAAACCAGGGTACTTGCTCCGTCAGCTCGTAGCGCAAGAATGTCTTGGTTGGGACGGAAAAGACCTCTGGTAATGTGTCAACTGCTGCGCAGGCATAATCCTTTGGTGTAGCAGAACTTACGATCAATTTCCTCGAGCGTGAGCTGCTTCGTTTCACGCACGAAACAGAAGATCATGACCCAAGCTACCAAGTTGAGGCCAGCATAGAAGCCGACTGTTGTCATGTCAGTAACAGTATTGTTATAGGGCGGCTTGACTAAATCTTACAGGCACCTGTCGATGTCATGACAGTCTTCATGCGTGGAAAAGTAAGGCCGAGGATTCCAGCTGTTGTAGTTAGAAAATTGCTAAAACAGACGCCATGATATCAAAACTGCACCTACCAAAGGTGTTGTTGATACAGACCGCCCAGGCCATTCCCTGTTCACGTTGGATGGTCGGGAAGACTTCGGCCGAGTACTGGAATGCAACTGGCCCCTCGCCGAGAGAATAGCAAATTGTGAAGAGGTAGACAAAGCTAACAGGCCAGTATTAGACTGGGTACAGAAACGTAACGTTGTGGTTTGTACTTACAGAACAACAGGCCCGATTCTGGCCCCTTTACTTCTCAAGTCGTTTGCAGGGTTCTGGTTAGCATCCGTGTCGGCAATATGGTGCGCGCCGTTTGGCAGAAGCGACAAGCCGGCTGCAAGCAGAAAAATGCACATCAGAGGAAACGTCTAGCGACTGTCAGTTTGTTATCATCGTTAAGAAAAAAAGCTTTACTCACAATCATAGTCAGCGTGCGCCGGCCCTTTGTATCAATGAGGAACAATGTGGGGATCGTTGATACGACCTGGACGGCGCCATATCCAAGTGATGCGTATAACGCCTGGGTATCCGTATATCCGACACTCTTGAAAATTGATGAGGAATAAAAAGAAATGATGTTGATGCCGCACATCTGCTGAGCAATCATCACAGTACTCGCGCCGTAATTAGCTCTTCGAATTCTGGGAACAGCGAAACAATCCCTGAGCCGAGAGAAATAGTTGGAGCCGCCGGCCACCTTCTTTTCCTCTTCATAGTTAATATACGAGTAGTAGTAGTCACGAGCGGCAATAATGTTGTGGGATCGCAGCTTCTGCATGGATCGGAAACCCTTGTCGAATTTGTTATGCTTCATCAGCCAGCGTGGCGACTCGGGGCAGAAGAAAATGCCGATCATCAGCAGGAACGACGGGATAAATGCGGAGCCGAACTGAAGGCGCCATGCAATTTTGCCGACATCTTTGACGATGAGATTGGCAGCGAATCCAAGGAAAATACCTGATGTGGAAGATTAACTCGCGATACTTAACGGGAAAGAAAGTATTGGTGCCTGCCGTTAAACTTACCGAAGACGACCCAGAGCTGCCAGAACATGACAAGCGCGCCACGAATTCGATGGGGCGCCATCTCGGCTGAATATATCGGCACAGTTGCGTTCTTGGCGCCAATGCCGATACCCATGATGAATCGGGCCCAGAAGAGGCCTTGCCAGTTCTTGGCAAAGGCTGAACCGATCGGTGTCGCAGTTAAACAAGCCGCAGTGAGGAAGATCTCACCACGTCGCCCGAAATAGTGGTTGAGAGGGTCAACTATAAAAGCGCCGCTAAGGTGGAATAATGTTAGCTTTCACAATGTGTTTATGAGGGGTCCCTCCGCCGTCCACAGTACGGTGATAGGAGTGTAGCTTCCTACATCAGACCAGCTGTAAGGAAAATAATCGAGTTGATCAAGCCGACAATCCACTCATTCCGTCCAGGGCCTTCGAGGTTGAACTCTTTCGGGAATGACAGATTGGCACCATTGGCACCTGTCTGATCCCATCCCTGGGTGGCTGCTCCAATAGCACACAGGCTGATTGAGTACCACAGCATCTTGGGGCCGTGCCATTTATGGTCTCTCTCGTATATGAGGGCATCTCGCTCGTCTGAAGGGAGGTCTGCCATCTCAAACAGCTCTGGATCACGAGCGACCAGAGCAGCGCGACCAAAAAGGTCAGCGTGCTGTTCCAAGCCATTCGACCGGGCCCACTGCTGGGCATCACTGACAGCTTGCTCTTCCGATTTTCGCTATTCGGTGAGCAATTGATCAGAGAGATGTAATTCTCGGATGCTGTTGCATGGGATCTCATGCTTACCTTTAGCGGGTTCTCGATAATATTGTGCGCGATGGATTGACGGCGGCCACCCATCTCCTGGCGAGTCTCATCCTCAAAGGCGTGCTCGGCCCCAACGGCATTAGGGGAGTCAATTGAAACCTTTTTTTCCATTTTGACACTGTACTCAGGGCTTCTTGCGCTGAAATAGCATCAATACAGGACAAGGACCATTCAAAAACATTCATTGCTCGGATGGGGGGACACCATCAACTTATAAAGAGCGCGACCATGCTTACACTGTGGGGTAGGTCTGGGGCAGAGGACGGAAATTTGACTTGATGGTGCTCCAGACTTTGGCTGAGAGGAGACAACAAAGACGGTAGTGCAACTAACAATAAGCGTTCAGACCAAATACATGCGAATATTCGAGACACAACTTGCGGGGGTGGAGTGAGGCTAGCGAGCCTCGTTTCCGCCACAGTCAGCAAATGACGAGAAAGGGAATTCTTCTGTATTCACCCACACACAAAGCGCCTTGCTCTCTTTCCATTCCATTGAGCAGAAAGGTATGCGGCTAGATAAATTCTGTTACTCTCCTGTATACCATGATATACCCGGAGCCGTGTTTGCGCGTCTGCAAGCATAAACAACAGTGACGACACTCTGCGATTCTTGCCAAACAGCTGGCCGCCACTGGATCTTGCGGCGCTTCAGCGACAAGCATATGATTAGGCGATTTCCCAATGGTGGGCGGGCTGATGGGCTTCCAACAGGCAGCAGTATTTCCAAGCATGGGACTGGACGCCGATGGCCACTTGGGATGCATTCGGGGACAAGCTAGAGCAGCCCAGACGTCTAGCTTGCGCCACTGACGTGAGGCTGGATCGCCGCATGTGGCCTTGCTCTGGCAATACCTGTTTAGTAGGCAAGCTGTGGCGAGGAGGCTTATTTGTGGCTTGCCGCTCGACTTTTCCGTCTTTGAAGGGCTTGGCCTGACAGATCAGGGCGTTTCTGTTAATTCGGTGAGACCACCGCGAATAAGCCGACCTCATAAGTAGTCTCCCGCTAAAGTTGGCTGCCCGCGAAGGGTGTAATTCGCGTGATGCCACGGGCACGTTACAACGACTAATAGATACTGTATCAGTAGAAATAGAATGATCTGCCTACCGTCGTTACATTTACTCATCTGACAGTGGATCTTCGTAGTGGTCAACCCCTTGATAAATGGAGTTCTTGGGGTAAAGTGGACATGTGCGACGCTGCGACCAACCAGGATTACTCGTGGCAAGTTTACATCTGGCAGTCCATGTTAAAACCGTTCACTCTAAATTAACCACAGACATGCGTGTCTCGCAGCTGCAAGCAACTGGATTGTTCCCAACGCGCTGATCTTGTAGAGTTTCGGCGATGGTTTGTGTCCTCTGAGTGCAGCAGCAATCTATTTCCGAAGCAAATAAAACTTCCATTTTGCCTCTATTAACTAAAAATTTCTCTATACTAACATAGACACAAGCGACCTAGCTTAAGGATGACGCCTCGCATGTCGCCTCAAACAGTGATTCCATCGTGGGCGGGTAAGAACGCGAAGCCTGGCAAGCTCTCTATATCCGTCGGCAACCCTGCTTACTTCAAACTACTGTACCTATGCTAACGGAACGATGTATTGATCAACTAGTCGACGGACACTGTTGGTCCAAGAGGCATTTGCTGTCACCTGGCTGGCCGCATTGTACTGTGCAGTGACTTCGGTTTTGCGTGACAGCTGCTGGTTTTCGGAAGCTTTGGCGAGGTCGTCAACTCCACGCCGAGCACCCTGTTCCGAGACTAAGGCGTTCAGCTCGTTCGTCAGCACAACAGCGTCAACAATGCCATTGTTGCAGCCTGCACCGGTGATCGGGAAGAATACATCAGCAACGTCGCCACAGAGCACTATTCGCTCGAACACACATCTACTTGCAGTGCGGCCGAGCCAGAGGACAGTTTGATGTTGTATAGCTTCCCAAAGTAACGCTGCTATCTTCTGGCAGGGGTAAGTTGTCCCTCCGTATTGCAGTAGCTCCTTCTCATCGTTCTCAGTAGACTGGTTTCGCTACTTTATCCGCCCCTCGAGTTTCTCATACACTCCAGCAACCCCGTGATCTTCAGTGATAAATATTTGAGTCGAAGCTCCATAGCCGCGAGTCTCAAATGTCGAACCTGCATGGAGTAATAAAGCTTTAGCTGAGAAGCGCAGCCACAAACAGTGATACGATACAGTAACAGAACCGTCGCCTCTGTTTTTCCCCGTCATATGCGCTCGGGTCGCGATGCGTACGCCGTCGGCGCCAATGACAATATCGGCTGCATATGGCGTCCCATCGGCGCAGTAGATTTTAGCGCCGTCGGTCGTTCATCAACGTCGCATATTTCCTCTTCGCAAAGAACGTTCCCGGTCCGGGAAGTGCATGGTACAGAATCTCGCACAGATCGCGCCGCCGCAGCACTCGGGGCGACTGCCCAAGCCTATTGACTCTGTCAGTCTCTTTTCCGCTGTGAATGGACATATCCTCGACTGACTTTTCTTTCATCTATTCGGAGATTCTCACTTGCCCAAGATTGTTCCTGTCGTGATCGGCACGATCAATTACACCTAGCGGCGTGCCCGGCTGCGGCCAAGTTGCGGTACAACACAAGCTGAGTGGGTGGCCTCGGCACTGTCGGATTGAGGACGAGGTCCGAACCTGCTTCTGATACAATTTACCGGTGCTTTTCGAGCAAGATGTACTCGACATTGCTTTGTGACAAGGCCAATGTGGCTGTCAGCGCAACCGGCCCGCCGCTAGAGATGAGTACCTTGAATGCCGAGGTCAGTATGATTGTTCCCCGTAAGCCAAACGGGAGTATTCCGAGAATCATTGAGCTATTATTGCTGCTGTAGTGTTATAAAGCAAATTTCATCCATTCGAGATCGGGACAAAAACGATTATCTGTATAGTTAAATCTTCGCAACGATACATTTTCACTTACATGATGATGATGATTACCTTCCGCATTCGGATTTGAACTCAAAAAAAAAAATTGCGTTTATCGTATTCGCTTTTTGATCGAGTGTTTAGTACGGCGTACAGGGGTATCAAGTCTCGCTCTCGCTTTCGCAAATACCTTCGTGTGGAGCTGACACCAATGAGGCTGTCCCAATGCCAGCAACGAGATAATCGTCCTCACGAGCGCAGGCAAACCAAGGCCTGTCACGAGAGACATAGAGAAAAAGGACCAACTGTTAGTCCAAGATTTCATCCTTATGATTTCCAACCTCTGACAAGTCTGTCCATTTAACCGCTTACTCTGCTGACGCTAGTATAATCTGAACGAGGTCTTCTTCGCAGCTTGACGCTGAAGCTAACCGTGGCGTTGCCATCTCTGTCTCCCATCTGGACCCCAAAAAGCCGGAAATGTCGCGGATACAACGGTCTCCTACTCCCCTCGCCCACCACAAATTTTGGAGTAGTTTGAGAAAAGCACCATAGTATCCCAGAATCACCGGAGACCTGGCCGACTTTCTTCGTGCCAGCTTCACAAAGCCATTCGGCAGGAAAGTGATCCATGTTAATATTCCAAGAGTCGCAGCTGTACGATTGCGACTGCGCATTGCCGTATAGAGGGAACCGAGGCAAGACAAGGCCTCCTGGTAAACCTCCACGTACAAAGATTCCGGGTCATCAGTTTCGATGCTGTCAACCATGCGTCTCAAACAATCCGGCACTGCGGAAAGACCATTTTCGATATCCAGACGCGGGCGGAGCAATAGGGCCCTGATTCCAGGCGCAGCGCTCTTGATTTGACTATCAAACATGGTTACAATGGATCCAATTCCGCGCCACAGAACGATCCAGTCCAGAATATATAGATTTGCGGAAGTTGGGTCGCGAAATTGGCCGCATGGTAGCACCTCGATCAGAATCGAATTCGCTAACAATGCTGGTAGCGTTGCGGGCTTTGCGCACTGTACAGCTTCGCGGTATCCATGAAATGCGTCAGCGCAGTATGTCAGCACCAATTGCGGCTCAACATCTTGACCCAGATGCTGCATATGGACGCTTGCCAGGGCAAGTAACGTTTTCATCAAAAAACGGTGCTCAAGGGCTTCCTGAACCACGAGACTTTGCAGTGTTAGACCAAACCCGCGTGAGTCCTGCTGCTCCTCCAGCAATGACAAGCTCGTATTCAGGGTAAAAAACCATAACATTTTCATATCTGAGCTGCTCGTAGATGGAAGGCAAGCAGTTGGTTGACGGATAAGTTGATCGTTTGTCGGCTTCGCTACGCCGCCAGGGCTTTGATCAGCTGTTGTACCGGTGTTGCGGTGCGGCGTGGCATCCTCTTGGTCTTGCGGGTAGGCGCAGGGAGTCCGGCGCAAGCTGCAGGCGCCACAATTCGGTCGCCCTTGGTCGCATTTTACTTTGCGTCTTTTGCAGGTGAAGCAGCCATGCCGAGATTTTGTATGCTCTCTGATCGCTCTGCGGGCCTTCATGGGGGCAACAGGTGGTGAATACATGCTCCGCTGTTGCAAGATATAATGGTGATATAGGATAGGGAGAAGTCGGCTCTGGGCGAAGTTTGATGCTGACGAATCCCTGCTGGCCTTGGTATCGTTATCCGCAAGGCTGACGCATAGCAGCGTGGAGCTTGAGCGATGGGCCACGTGAGGATGTTATGAAGATTGAGCTGGAAGAGTATCATCATAATGTTTTTAGCCGCAGGTATAATTTTTTTTTTTTTTTTAGAAAAAAAAAAACGTCACGCCGAGAATATGAAGACAGCTCGCCTATTCAGACGTTGTTTATTGATCGAGTACTGAGATGTTATACAAGTTTAGCAGGACCGACAGTAAACCAGCCCGTTCGAAGCTAGTCGCTCAACAAATGAGAGAAACCTGTCTAAAGACCCGGCGTGACATAAAGCGTACACATCAGAAACGAAGGACTCGAAATTGGCGCTGCAGGAAAGCTGTCGCAGAAGCATGGAAAGCAAAATTCTGTCAACAGTCTGGCAGCTAGACATAGCGGGCGGCCACCTATGCAGGGGGTTAGCGCTGACAGACCACTCAGGCTAGCCAACTTACATACTTCCTCATACACCGACAACAAAAAATAAGTCTAGGCGGTCGAGAATCAATAGTTACTGGATACTTCGGTCGCCTGTATCCTATTTGAGATACCTCAATCAGAATTCCACGTACCTGTCAGGCTACTAAACGATTCCCAATGGGTAACAGAAAAACCAGGAAAGAGCCAGAAGCTCCGATGCCCATCTCACGGCCTGCGCTGCGCTACAAGTGCACCCAGGAAATTAGCACGGTTGGTCGCATGGAACTCGGTCGACTCTTTCAGTCCAAGTAGCTCAGGGATGAATCGGATAATAGCGACCAATTCTCATGTTCATTTCTTTGTTCCTTTTCTGGCAATACCAGGTTCACAGCTGGTGTATACCATTAACCTAGGAGAAGTCATGAATAGTATACTCAGCTAGTAGTTAACAAGCCGGCACCGAAGTGGATAACAACCCTTTGAGGCTACCACATCCACGCCGAGCTTGTTCTCTCACTTCTAGACCTTCTCGGCTGCGTTCCTTTTTGGTTTGACGGCTTGACGGCTTGTTGTGTACACACAGCGTCCAACTGCAGCAATCTATCACATTCTCGTTTCCCAGTATCAAGGAGGTCCATCGAATACACTCGGTACTCTTTAGTCTTCTCCAGCTTGGGCCTTCTCTATCGTATGATAAAGACTGTGAAAATTAGTAACGAGCCTGTGAGACAACCTTGATGCATGAGCAAGAAGTTGATACCCATACTTCGAGAGAGGATTGAAAACCCAAATAGATGAAAGCAGTGCAGGCAGGTCCCCGACCGTGAGTATTATTGATACAGCAGCAAAGCATCTAATTCTCTAAACTACCTTATTTGATCAACATGAAGTTCCAACTTCTTGCCTTCCTGGCCACCAACCTGGCCGCCAACGTTTTCGTAGCACCGGCTGACAGCGAAGTCACACCTCCAGCCGCGGAGGCTGGCTCTCCTTACCTGCGAGAGGATTTCCCTCGTGGAATTGGCGGTGCTTTGGACAAGGTTGGCCACAGAAGCAACACAAAGTTGAGAAACGCGGACCGTGTTCGCATCACATACACAAACCGCGACAGCACGTCCATCGTCATCGGCCACTTCCGTGCCCGGGGCTCGCCCAAACCTCGTGGTTACGACCACTGCATTGGTGAGTTCCATCTTCAGCCCGGCCAGGATCTGTCATTGAGTAGCCCCAACGCCACAAGGCAATCTTTTTTATCAGGTTGAACAGGCCAGGATAGCATGTATCCCAAACGCTCGTCCGTTCGTGGCTTCATGAATGTTCCATTCTGACAGGAATCGGTCTAGCCGCATGACGTACAATGATGAATCTGGCATTGAAATCAGCTCTACAATGCTGATTACATCGGGGACTCATTGATGATGTTGACGTCACATATGTATTTCAGCTACAATATGCGTTAGCATTTTTCCTTTCTTATTCTGACACCAACTCTTTTCAGGGACCGCTTTTCGCGTGCCGTTAGGTGCAAGTGTCTTGATAATAACCTCACTATTGGCTGCTCTACCGAGCTGTGGGCGCAGAGCCACTGCCCGGTATGTGAATCCTTGCAGCACATTCGGCTTTATGCTATCATTGAAGTCTAACAAGCCGATCTAGGATGGCAATGGCGTTGGTTCCGGCCGCAACCCAAAGTCTGGTGGTAAGGATACTCCGCTCACACTCTGTTCTTTCGTCCTTGCACCTTCCACGATGGCGCTTTTACTTACCCAGAAGCCGATGCCAACACAATATACGGCCGTTGCTCCTCAGAAATCTACGTGTGCTGCATCGACCACTACAATGAATGCCTCAGATACAACAACAACCCCCAGTAAAGGACGGCTCTTCATGGGTCAACGTTCGTATGCCCTTGGCGGAGAAGAATTGTTGGCAGGCACGCCCGCTGTGATTCTCGACAAGAATACTGCGAATAGTTCTTTTTTTTTTTCAGCTAAGTATTCTAAATTTATCTTATTATTCACTTTTCTTCACATCGCTTAGTCTCATGTACACAAACTGACCGGAACCTTCAGCTATGCACTGCCCGGCCTACAGGCTAGTAGAAGGCCCTGTTGAATTACCATCGTATTCTCCATTAGTCTGCGGCCCAGCCGGCAAGGAATTCTGATGCTAGCCGTGAGCACATTGCCGCTGCAATTCATTTATATTGTCTATATAATTTTTTTTTTTTTTTCGTTTCTCAATTGAAGAAGCATTGCTGTGTAAGCGAAAAGGCCCGTCGCGAGACACGAGATAAAAAAACTCGACCGGCATCATCATTTTGCTCAAGACCTGCACCTTCAAGAAAAACTACCTGAATTGCGCAGTAAGCTTAACAGCTGCATACACAAATGCCGGGGAGCCGTAGACTGGCGACCCAGTTTGGCTGATTTCCTAATATAGGCTTTGCCCGGCTCCTGTCAGCACTACTTATTATTCCCATTTGCCGCCCCGCCCAATTTAGCTTGCAGAATTCTGTACTTGAACATAAGTTTCAAGATGACTGCAGCGCCCTGAGCTTAGGTGGGCCATGTCACGCAGACGAATTTCGGTGGTGCAACCCTCTAGCACAGAGTGCCCATTGTGAAAACGACCGAGAAAGGCCGTAAATGTGCCGGGCCATGCATGTGTGGTGATGTGTAAGAACCCAGCTCTCCACCGAATCCAAGTATATCCTCGCGACGAATGCTACCATCTCTAGCAGCAGCACAAGGCCAAGACGCTGTCTGTATCCACCCAGCTGCTTATGTACCAGACGCGGTTATAACTACTGTAAGCTACTGAGAGCTCAAACTAGCTAAGCATTTTGTTGCGTGGCAGACCAGATGGTGCTTATTTAAGCAGTTGTCCGCCTTGGCTGACGCAGGTCTGCGGAGCAGTTCAAGGATCAAATCCTTTGACTGCCTCAGCAAAATAATCACGTTACATTGGAAGTAGGCTAGTTGAAGACTCATTTGTTGTATCTCGAGGCGGTCGCCTAATTACAGCCTGCTTAAGTGGTAGGTGCGGCGAATCCGTCGCTTCTGTATAAACCGCCGGTATCCCCAGCTCTTCGTCATCGAGCTGGCAACCACCACTTCCAATATTCCTATGAACGCTCTTATAGACGGAATCATGTATACATTTCACAAGCTCGCTGTCGCCTCATTGGGATTTGCAGCTCTTGGTAGCTGTGGTCACTACACTGACAGTTGCTCAGATACCAAACTGGCTGGTGCTATTCTTTCTGGGCACTGTGGCGACAACAAAGGCAACTCACCGTACAGCGAACTTAATCTTGCTTCAAAAGTTGGCAACAACTGGGGTGTTCTAACTTGGGGAGGGTACGCCTACGCTGGCATTCTCTATTTTTATGCCCTGTTGTTTCAACCTAGGAATTTGTTTCGGCTAACCTAATTCTTTTCATAATAGAAATAACTTCCAGCAAACCTGCTCGAACATCGTCTACAACTCGTGGAACGGCGTCCTGTCTGCCTCGTGTGGAAATGGAGGCGGTGGCGATCTCAAGACTGTTCTCAACTTGAGTAAGATTTTTTTTTTTTTTCATGTCTCGGCAATTATGCGACTCACATAAAATGTAGATGACTATATCTCGAACAACTTTGGCAGGCTTCAAGCTGATTCCTAAACCCCCTTATTCGTGAACTAACGAACTAGACGCGGGGTACTGGGCAGTTCGTGATGTTGCACGGCGGTGGTGAATATTTTACAAGAGCGAAAAAGGCAGTGTTTCCCAGGTAGCCGTGCATATAAAGAAACTATCTCCGATAAATGCTGCTACTTCTTAAACGTACGAACTGATGATAAATCTCAGACCAATTTCTTCAACTGCTCGACCCACTTGTTCGTGAGTTGGCGGATGACTTCCATCTTCTGCCACTGCACCATTAATGCTGCAACATCAACTTCAGCCGATCTATTAAAAACCATCAATCGGCTCGAACATGGCTACCCATATGGCTACTGTTTTCCTTGAAAAAGGCCAGCCTTTTACGATTCAAAGGCGACCGACCCCAAGGCACGGCGCCGATGAGTTTCTTATTGCCGTGAAGTCTGTTGCACTTAACCCCGCAGACACGCTCATGCGAGCCCACGTCTTCTTCATACAGGATTACCCTACAGTCATCGGATTTGATCTTGCCGGACTAGTTCTGGAAGCCGGTGAAAATGTCCCTACGAGTGCGGTGGATGACGACAAGTCGCCAAGTTTTGTTCCCGGTAATACTCATGTTGTTGCGTATAGTGCGTCTGCATGGCATTCATGCCACCCCGACTAAGGCGCCTTCCAGGAAAAGTGCCTGGTGCCATGGCAACATGCAGCACCTATTCCAGACTCCGTACGCTGGGATGATGCAGCGACGTTACCGGTCTCTGTCCAGGTTCCGCTGAGCGCTTGGGATGCACTTGGTATCCCGCTCACCGGAGCTACGACGAGCGAGACGACCCCAAAGACGGGCAACGAGCCAAAGGAGGCGCTATTGATATGGGGCGCATCGTCAAGTGTCGGTTCGATGGGAGTGCAAACTGCTAGGCTGCAAAAAGACCAGATGCCCGCCATCACTGCGGTATACGCAACGGCTGGTGCGGCCAACCACGAATATATCCGCATCCTGGGTGCGCATCGCGTCTTTGACTACAAAGATCCCAACGTCGTGGGTTCTATTATCTCAGCTGCAAAGTCTGATGGTCTGGTTATTCGGCTCTGCTTCCTTGGGGTAGGCCAGTTGTCTCTTTCCCAGGAGGTCCTTTCTGCATTTCGCGAGGCTGAACAAGAGGGCGCGACTGCTGCAAAAGTAACATCAGCACCAATTGTCCCGCCGGAGGCCAAGGCGGTTAGTGGTGTCGAAACAGTTTTTGTGATGCCATCTGCGGACAAAACCGAGAGGTTGGCGCAGTTCCAGCGATGGATGACTTGGCTAAGTAAAAGCCTGGCAAGCGGCATCATTCAACCAAGCCCGATACCAAGACTCATGGGCGAAAACCTGGAGAATGTCAATATTGGTTTAGATACATTGGCAATTCGGGTCAGCTGTGAAAAGCTGATCATTCGCGTGGCAAAACGAAACAATTGAATTCGTCATCAGGTGTTGCGCGTGTCTCTAGTATCATTGGGCAATGCTATACCGACTAAAGTTCTTACCATACATTAGCTAGTTATTTAGAATATAGAATTGTTGGATGTCATTTCCAGTCTGCAATTTGTCTGCAATTTGAGTCACGCTTTATCTCCTGATACTACTTCTTAATTTTCTGGTCTCCAACATCCTCTTCCCATTGTGCCTTGATTTTACCCAACAGACCCGGCACCGTATACACATCAACAGCAGTTCCAGCCATCGCCTTTGCCACTCTCATGGCACTGCAAAATGCACCCCTGGTGCTCGATGCTCTTTCAAAATCCGGACTGTGCGGCTGGCCTGATTTAGGACCGGGGGGGATAGCGAAACTGACATTCATGCTCGGCAATGCGTAGCTGAGGTTGCCCTGATCCGTACTCGCTTTCACAAAAGTGAGCTGGCCGGGAAGTGGTAGGGGAGGCTCTGGAATACCGGGCATTGCCTTCCAGTACTTTGCAAATGACGCTGCCAGCACTTTATTTGGCATGTGGTCTAAATATCCCGGCTTGACTGTAATTTCTGCCCTTGCTCCGGTAGCTTCAGCTCCGGCTCGGAAGCATCGCTCGACCTTTTGCTGCAGCTCCTCCAAATCAGAGGCGCTGACAGCGCGCAGGACAGCAGCTCCTGCAGCGTAGTCGTGAATGAAGTTGGGCTTACTTCCACCGTTTATAATTTGGATGCCGATAACATCGGTTGATCTTGTCTGTTGGCGCATGACTGAGATGGCATTGTACGCAGTGACAACTGCGTCGAGTGCGTTGACTCCTTGCCAAGGATTTTTGGCCGAGTGGGCTTTGCGACCGTAATAGGCCACGTCAAGTCGCGTGAAGGCTGTTGTTCGCACCATGGGGCTATTGTTCACGATTCCAGGGTGGGAAATGAGTGTAACATCGGACTTGGTGTAAGCACCTGCTTCCAAGCATCTTATCTTGCCACCTCCGCCCTCCTCAGCTGGTGTGCCAACTACGGTTACCTTGCCTGAGAGCTGTTGACGGCGAAGAATTTCAGCAGTGGCAAGACCTGCAGCGACAGAGACCACTGCAATGAGGTTATGTCCACAGGCATGGCCAAGATTTGGTAACGCATCTGTTAAAAAAAATTAGTCGAGAAAACGGGCTCTGAATTGGCAATGACATACCCATTTCCGCGTTGAAGGTAACCACGGGGCCAGCTTTACCAGTGTCAAAAACTGCTTCCCATGCAGTTGCCATCCCAAAAGCAGAGCGAGTCACTTTCCACCCCGGCTGGGATTCCATGAAGCTTGTCAGAGCCTCGTGAGCCTTATACTCGGCGTACCCAAGCTCAGGGTTGTAGTGTATGTAGCTGTTCAGCGGCCAGAGTGTGGCCTCCAGTTGCTGGATGAAGCCATCTATGTGGTCCAGGTGCTCGGGGCAGTCGAAGCGCAGTGACTCCTCTTCGGGCCACTCAACAAAAACATAGTCGTCATCCATATTGGTGAGGAATCAATCGCATTACTATTACCTACTGGAGATTGCAAAACGAGGCGCTTCCTTGGACCTCAACGAGTATGGGCGCTGTGCAGCTTACCCGGATGGCCTGTCTGGCATGCTTCTGCAGCAGCGGACTACAATCGTCCCACTACGCTGTTCGCCCGGGCGCTGAGTCATCCACTTCAACACTGCTGTAATCTCAACTGACAAAGAAGCTGGTGGCGCATCTTAGATTCTCGGGCAGCAACTGTAATTGCTTCCCAACTATAACCGATCTAATAAGGTCACTAAGCACCCATTTCAAGGTGACGGCTCAAAAATGCCAGCGACGAAACACAATGTGTCAACCACGTTTAACTACTGGGACGACCCTGGTGATGGATCCAAACCAACCCCCATTTTCATTGGCAAAGGAAGAATAAGCAATAAGCGACCGCACAAAGCTTGGAATTTCGTCGTAACTGATATCAACGGCGACGAAGGCGACTACACTCTTGACGTTCAGGGTTTCCAATACGTCCAACACAAAAGCGACGAGCAGACGTTTACCGACGAGCAGCAAATCAAGAGTCGCTACTATCAAGAGTGCAGGGAGCTTGTGCGGAATGTCACGGGGGCTCGGGCTGTGCATATTTTCAACCACAAGGTGCGGCGCGGTCCAACCCAGTGGCACCATCTTGGTCTGCAGAACTTGGCCAACCGTGGGCCTGTCACCAAGACGCACGTGGACCAGTCTTACGCCGGCGCCGAGAAACGGCTGCGCTGGGAGCTCCCCGACAAGGCCGACGACATTATCCAGCGTCGCTACCAGATAATCAACGTGTGGCGGCCCATACAGCCCATTTTCAAAGACCCAATTGCGGTGGCAGACTCTCGATCTGTGCCTGACAAGGATTTGGTGGGGGCTGAGATGACAGAGGATGATTTCGTCGGCGAGTCTTGGGTGGTGCGGCACAACCCGAATCACAGGTGGTTTTACAAGTACGGCATGGCGCCGCAAGATGTGCTCCTCATCAAGTGCTTTGACTCAGACATGACTGTGGCGAGAAGATCGCTGCACTCCGCATTTGAGGACGAGGAATACCGAGACTGCGAGTCCAGACAGAGCATCGAGGTCAGGTGCCTCGTCTGCTACTAAGTTAGTTAACTTAATAGGTTGTCAGTTAGTTAGTTGGTAGCTGAGCAATGAACAGAGGGGATGCGGCCCATTGCCGACAGGATAGCTACCCCGCCCGCTTCCGGGACACCCACCTTAAAGAAATAGTAGCACTGGGCAGAGCGGGGTTTGGCCTATCTTGCGCACTTTATCAGCAGAACACGAGAAATGTAATATATGCAGCATATGCAGCATGTTGCTAGCACAGTGTCACTATTTATTGCCGGATTGGTTGGCAGTCGACTATTTAATGCTAGGCTCCTCTTTCTTCGCCGTACAATTTTGAGGAGTTAACTTCCCCTCATCAATACCAAATCCCCGCACCTTGTACCCCTCCCATACTGTATTATTAAGATCATGGCTCCCGTGCTTGACCCCCCCCAGACGGTCGACTGGATGGGCAAGAAGGTCCCCGTCTGGTCCATGCAGACTATCAACTATGGTCTTCTGCTCTCCCAGGACCCGAGTGAGGTCCAAAAAGTTGTTAATGCCTGTCTTGAGGACGGCTATTTCTACCTCGACCTCCAGGGTATCGATGGTCGCCGCATGCTCGCTGATCAGCAGGACACCCTTCAGCTGATGAAGCGCTTCTTTGACGCTCCTATCGAGGCCAAGAATGAGTTTGGCCTCATCTCGTCCCATCTTGGGTATGGACCACTTATTTATATGCAGTCAAATTAATAACTACTGACCATGCATCCAATGCAGATACGAGCCCGTCGGTAGTCGCACTGGCGTCGCCGCCGGCAGCAAGGATGGCTATGAGATGCTTAAGGTCTCCCGTGACGAGATTCAGCGTGATAGCCCCAAGATTCCTGCTCCGGTCAAGAACAGCGGCGACCTCAGGGTTCTTGAGAACTCCATCGGCAGCTGCAACACGGTGACCAAGGTGATCTTGTCTGCCCTCTCCACTGGCCTCAACCTTACTGGTGCCAACCGTTTCGAGAACTCTCATCGCAATGAGAGGCCCTCTACTACCACTGTTCGTACTCTTGTACTCGCACCTAGGCCGCGTTACTGACTGCTCTGATAGCTCTCCATGATGCACTATCTCCCCACTGAGCTTGCCGGAGAGAACCGCATCGGCCACCAGAAGCACACTGACATTAGCACCCTCACTCTCCTCTTCAGCGAGCAGTGGGGCCTCCAGGTCCGCCCTCCTGGCACTTGTGGTGCGCGCGAGATGGGCTTCGTTGCCCCGAAGCCTGGCTGCGCCTTTGTGCACGTGGGCGACTCTCTGCGTTTTGCCAGTGGCATGAAGTTCCAGAGCTGCATCCACCGTGTCGTCCCGTTCGATCCCACGGAGCACCGCTACTCCATTGCCTACTTCCTCCGCGCAGAGGATGACACCATGTTCATCGACTCCGAGGGCCGCGCCATCACTGCCGGACAGTGGCATGACGAGAAATTCAAGGCCTTTACCGACCCTGAAGTCTGGCAGGCCATGGCGCCCAAGTCGATGATTCTCGGCGGTATGAAGGAAGACGGCGAGGACGCGCCCATTGTGGCGCCGGCCGCTGAGGCCCCCACCCAGACCACTGTGCCCGCCAAGGCTTAATTTAAACACTCGTCGCTGGGGCGTGTGTCCGTATAATAGCGCAGCTATATAGTGGATAGCCGTCACCACTTGAAGTATCAGTTACCTTGCAAAGGCGCTGTCATCTGTGCTCAAAATACTTCATCTTGTTCTAAATTCTAACCATTGTTAGCCTGTCAATCGATCGCGGAAGCTTGCCGTGATGCTAGCCCGAATACCAGTTGATTTCTTCCTGCACGGGCTAGCTGGGGCAATTCGCCGATGCTTTAGTTACAGCGGCTAGCGTTGCCTATTTTACCTAGCAGCAGCGACACTGGTAAAAAGACATACGAGAATAGCGGAGACGGGACTTCATTGTTGCTGCCTCTTTTTTTTTTTAAAAAAAAAAAAAAAATTGTACGGCGTAGAAAACTCTGAAATTCTAGAACCACATTGATATGCCACGCCACCCGACTTTAAAGTACAACTCGCCACGTTTACTGGCTTAGAATTTGGCTAGGCCATGTACTAAAAGCTCGCACACGAAAGCCTCCCGATATCCAATATACCGGTCCTCCTGCTAAATCAAGCGAGGTATCTGTAGTGTCAAGTCTTGGCTTATGTAAAAAACAATAAAGTTTGCCGTTTCTGCAGCGCATTACGTACCGCACTGTCTGTTCGCTCGGTTAGATCTACAAGGCAAAGCCCGATGCTCCGAGCGGCGTAGCTGCAGGCGGCTTCAGTTTACGTCTTGCCCCAGAGCGTGATTGTATCTACGTACTTTACAATATTTGTATCGCCGTCATAGTTTCTCCCCCATCGTTACCGGAGATGTGACCTACAGACTCAGCTGCCATTCCTAACTCCACGATACTGGGACGGAGACCGCTTCGCTCGCCGAGATTTTATCCCGCTGTCACGTTTCTGCAGTCCGTCGGTGGAAGCTTTACTCCTATTTGATCAATCCAATGTCATCGCCATTATCCGGTCTTTTTAAGTATTCCTCTCCGCACCCCACGGGTGCTGCAGAAAAGGGAACACATCACGTAGGATAGGTTGTATAGGAGCCAGCTTTCACTGACCCAGAGCGAACTGCTTATCAACAATTCATTATAATGAGGCGACTGAAAGTCATTCCAATACGTGAATAGCTACGAGCAGGGAGGACATTGACCCCAGAAATTTGACAGCGTGTAAGGTTTTGAAGCACAGCCCCAACAATAGTAGAATCTCTACAAAAAGGCTTTTGCAAGATTATCCTTCACGATTTCTATACAGCGTGACTTAAGTTTGGCTTCGAATTTTAATTAATTCTCTCTTTAATACAGGTCTTTAAGCTAATATCACGATGCACGTGGAAACGAATCAACAAGGCTTCATTGGCTGCGCAGCAGTAGCCAAGGATTTGATCCAACTTTCATGGTCCATAACATCCACAAAATCGCATGGGAATATATCCAAACCGCATGCAAATGATTCCTTGCATCTCACGTTTACCTACGACCTCTTACAATTGGACTTTCACTGAAAGTACGTGCTTGCGTACGATACAGTCCAGCTCGTGCTTGCACAAGGACGTGCCTATAAAGTAAAATAGCATATCCTACTTCTTCAGAAAAAATCGCAAAGTCAAGCTTCTGTTTGCTCGCAATCACTACACCATGGTCCGCTCGTTTCTGCTTTCCATCGCCTGCTTTGCAGGCCTGTCTATGCAGGCCAGCATTCCGGAGTCAACTGGCAAGAGTTGTCTGCCGCCTCTGACTTTCCGTGAGGATGGAACCTTCCACATCAACATTTTTGAGGATCTCCATTTCGCCATGTGTAAGTGGCATATTCTTTTCCTCTCCTGTTCAATAATCTGACGCCTGCAGACGAATGGTTGGAACGCGGAGCAAAGGAAGACGCCAAGACTATCAAGGTCATGGAGCGCATCCTGGACCTGGAGGAGCCCGACTTTGTCGTTCTCAATGGAGACATTATCAACGGCGATAGCACGCGCTTGAAAAACAGCACCAAGCATATTGACCGTGTAGTCAAGCCTATGCTGAACCGCGGACTTACCTGGGGCTCTGCCTACGGAAACCACGACCATCAGCTCAACCTTCTGGGCGACGCTCTCCTCGAGCGCGAACAGATCTGGCGAGGCGCTCGTACTCAGAAGATGGTTTTTGACGACAACGCCGGCACGACAAACTACTATCTTCCCGTTTTCTCTGCTGGTTGTGACGAAAAGACGTGCGCTCCGGAACTCATTCTCTGGTTTTTCGACAGCAGGGGAGGATACTATTTCCAGCAGAAGGACAAGAAGGGCAACCGCATCCCCTACCCAAGCTGGGTCGACTCGAGCGTGGCAGACTGGTACAAGCGGACCAGCAAGAAGTTGGCCTGTAAGTACGGAAAGCAAGTGCCCTCCGTCGGGTTCGTCCACATCACCATCAAGGCAACCACCGAAGTGCAGGCTTCTGAGGGTATCCACCCCAACCGCCAACCCGGCATCAACGACGAAGGCCCCGTGAGCCCGCAGTCGGAGGGCTGGTGCAAGGACGGCACCTACGACTACAAGGACCCCAAGTGCCACTACGGCGGCCAGGACCTGCAGTTCATGGAGGCGCTCGCCGCAACCCCCAACATGCTTGCCCTGTTCTCCGGCCATAACCACGGCGCGACGTGGTGCCAGACATGGAAGGGCGCTGTACCGGGCATGACGGTTGAGGGCAAGGGCATGAACTTGTGCTTCGGCCAGCACACTGGATATGGTGGCTATGGCAACTGGATCCGTGGCGCGCGACAGGTTATTCTCTCCCTCGACAGCCTCAAGAAATCCGAAGTCGATACTCACATCCGTCTCGAGTCGGGCGACATCGTCGGTGCTGTCAGCCTGAACTCGACATATGGCACTGACCTCTACAAGGCAACCCCGAATGAAAAGACGTACCTGGACAGGCGCTGATCTCTTCTCCGCGGCTTCCAACTATAACGCGTGGCTGAACAGGAAGTATTGGTTCACAACAGCGAACATAGTTGGGCCTGATTCCAATGACATGCCCTTCAGAAGCGATCTTCCCTCGCGTTGGTGGTGCACTGGCCGTGGTGCTGGACGACGCATGGCTTAAATGGGAAGAGAAAACAAAAATTAGTTGATACTATCTAGTTTTTACTTTAAGCTGACAACGGTATTCAATTTTCCGAGAAGATGCTGAGGTCCAGCGTCTGCCTCGTCCCAAGCCAAATTGCCCTTTCAGTGTGATCTCGTAGCTCGGCCGCCAAAATCGACTCTCCACCCTCCGGCGTGGTATTCGGGTGCACCAAGACCGACAAGGGCCCCCGCCAAACCGCCAGCCAGGGAACAAAGGCACCAAACTGCGCTGGCGTGAAGATGCTGACTTCAAACATCGCGGTCGGGTGAGGTCCAACGCGGCGATCCCAGATTTTGTAAATCCTGAGTTCAGGGACTGGTAACAATTAGCTTCCGTATCAAAAAGTTGTGGTTCCTTTTCTTCGCTTGTCTGATTACTTACACTCCCGGCGTATACGTTCCCAGAGCTCGCTAGCGTATGTGGTTTGTTCTTTGCTTGTTTGGTCGAAGTAAACATGTACGTCGCTTGTGTTAGGTCAGCGTCGGCGTACGCTATTCCGAACATGCTTTGTTTAATACATACAATGCCCCACGGTTTTGTGTATCATATTCGCTTATAAAAGTTTGGTATGCCTTGCTCAAAGTTTTGTTTTGCTCGTTGACAAAGCTTTTGCCGTCCTGTGCTCGCTCCATGGACAAGGGTGCATCTCGGTTGACCCCGGCCAAAGGCGACAGGTACTGACGCGTATCCATGACTAAAAAAAATAATGAGTTTTGCCGATAAAGTAGAGATGATTTGAATTTATCTCACATGATTCATTTGGAAAGATTTAGAAAGTTGGTTTAACTATCAGTGTTTTACATATTGATACGACTCAGTGCCGTCCCGAATTCCGAATAGGCGGGGTTGATGATACCATAACTGCTTCGTCATACCGACAGACTAACAGCGGCCATCCCACCTACAAGACCTCAGTGCATTAGTGCTAGTGACAAATGCCCGCGCCCGACCAACTGGTGATTAATAAAGAACTTTGCATGACCAGTCACCTCACAAGCGTCAGATATTATGGGACTAACATTTCACTGCGCTGCGGAGGCTGGCATGCGCCACGGGGAGGATGTATAAACGACTCCTCTTGAACAGCGTCTTGTCCTGTGCCCCCGCAACACTCCGATTGCCCAGGTACTGCAGGTGCACTCCGTACGCAATGCTGTGTACAGAACTGTGCGATCATCGTAATGCAGACGCGGTGTGCACTACCAATAGCAGTCGGGGATCATTTAGCCAGCTCCTTCAGGTGCGCAGATCTGCGGTCCATGACAGTATTGGGCAGGTCAGTTGGTGGTAGAAGGTAGCATTGAAGTCGCTGCCGGCATTTCTCTGCCGTCATTTACAGTCGAGACACTGCAACTGAACAGCTGCAAGTAATAAGCTTGTGCCCGAACTAGCCCAAGTGTCCCAGTCTTCTTCCCCGCTCTGGCCGCGGGCGGAAATCCCTCGCTCAAAGCACAAATCAGTAGTGAAGCTGCCCGTGGCAATGGGTGACAGAAGTTGTTTCCGCGTAGACGCAGTTGCCTACTGTACGTGGCATTTTCCTTCATCTTTCTGCACTGACATTTGTGCAGTTCGAGGCGCAATCGTTCGCCGTCATCCGACTTCTAACAATAGCTTGCAGTACTCTATTTTAGCGGCACCACAACTGCGACCATCGCGGGGTGCCTTAAACTTCCCTTGCCAGAATCGGAAGGTTGTACAACTAGTTAGTTGGAAATGACCTGCCCAACATAGTGACAGCGTAGGTTTGCTCATCCGATGGCTCGTCTCCTGGTATCGGACGCTCCTTCGATCGTCCTTCCCGCATAATAGCCGAGTTGGCTATATAAGCCAGGTAATACCCAACACGGCTGGGAAGGCACGAGAAATTCTGCGGTCGCAATTATCTTGCTTCGAAACACTATACTAGAGTCTCCTTTTTCCATTTAGTTTACTTGTCTTTTTAGCCGGAAAGAACATGAAAGCCACTATTGTGCACCCGTTGCTGCTTACTCTTGCGGCAGCTGCCTCGGTGCCTCAGAGCGTCTTGTACGACGGCCACAAAGTGTTTCGCATCCCCGTCCGCGATGATGGATCGTACCTCAAATCTGTATTGGACAAACTTGATGTCTCTGTTTGGCAGCCACCTAGCAAGAAAGGTGCGTTTGCCGATGTTCAAGTAGCTCCCCATCTCCAAGATGCCTTCGCAGAGGCTCTCAGCGGCCATGAGATGGTCACAATGCACCATAATCTCGGCGAGTCTGTTAGAAACGAAGGCAATTATGAAGCTTATGCCGGTATGTGTTATTTCTCTTACCACTTTTGCTTTTTTTTTCTTTATTCTTCTTGCTCAAAGAATTGCTAACCTGGCGTCACAGCGGGTTCTGCCAACAGCACCTGGTTCAATTCCTACCACGCTTACAGCGACCACCTGCAGTGGCTGAACGACCTCGCTTCGCAGTATTCGAAGAATGCCAAAGTCGTCACTTCGGGCAATTCGTTGCAGGGAAATCCCATTACTGGTCTTCACATTTTCGGAAGCTCCGGTGGTGGCAAGAAGCCTGCTGTTGTTTTCCACGGCACCGTACACGCACGAGAATGGATCGCCACTATGGTAAGTCCAGCCATTCAGTCGCACCATCACCACTAACAACCGCCCAGGTCGTTGAGTATATGGCAAACGAGCTCATCACCAAGTACGGCTCCGATAGTGGTATCACATCTTTCGTCGACAAATACGATTTTTACATGTTCCCGGTCGTAAACGTCGATGGTAAGCTCTGTGTCCTTTCTCCGATACACTCACAATTTGCTAATGCCCTTCAAGGTTTCAAATACACCCAGACTTCTGATCGTCTGTGGCGCAAGAACAGACAGACTACTCGCGGAAGCAACTGCCTCGGTCACGACATCAATCGTAACTGGCCCTACAAGTGGGACGGTGACGGTGCGTCCGACAACCCCTGTGCTGAGGACTTCCGCGGTGTCAGCGCTGGCGATGCTCCCGAAACCAAGGCACTGTCTGGATTCCTTCAGAAGATCAAGAACGCGCAGGGACTGAAGCTTTACATCGATTACCACTCTTACGGCCAGCTTTTCATGACTCGTAAGTTGGTCTTTTGACTTCATCTAGGAAAGGTTACAAACGTGTTCCTAACTCCATCTTAGCCTACGGTTATTCTTGCAATGCCCACCCCAGTAATGACAATGAGGTGCAGGCCCTCGCCAAGGGTGCTGTTGAAGCCATCTACAACGTTCACGGCACTAGCTTCCAATACGGATCCATTTGTACCACTATCTACCAAGCCAGCGGAAGCAGCGTTGACTACGTTGCCGATGTGGTCAAAAGCGATTACACTTTCACATCGGAGCTCAGGGATACCGGTCGATATGGCTTCGTTCTGCCACCTAACCAGATTCGTCCCAGCGGTGAGGAGGCTTTTGCGGGAGTGAGCTACCTGCTCCAGAACATGAAGTAATCGAAAATAGTGGATTATCCAGGCTTCATTCTAAACGACTCAAAAACATGCTATTGAAACCCAGCTGCGCTCATATGTAAACGTGGAAGTACATAATTCAAGTTACAAAGGAAAACCTCATTTATTTCTTACTCGGTGCAATCCATAGCGTCTTGCTGGCCCATGGCGCTCTGCACGGGGTCAAATGTACCGTCAGGGTGGGTAATGATCTGATTGAGAGCCTTGTTGAACGTCACCAGTACTCCTTGGACCCATTCCGGAGTCACAAATTCGTATCCGGGCCATACCTGACTGTACGAGCAGCGAATGCTCAGCTTGTCATCGATGCGGTTCACACCGGGCCAGAGCTCAATCAATATCGGTGTGTCGGCACTCGTCTCCTTCCACGGCGTCAGCGAGTCGTGAGCGCGACTGAACGCAGGTAGGCCCTCCATACTGAAGGAAGAATCGGCCGTAGGAAAGGTCTGCAAGATGATCGAGCTGTCGAATCGGCGCGTGCTTCTGGCAAACTGGATGCTAGGGCAGGGCATCTCCGTGAATCCAAGGGTGCTGGTGTATTGCTTGAACATCTCCGAGCAAATCTCGCGATGAGTCAGGCGCTTTTTCTCGTCGAATGTGATGCTCGTCGGCAGTCCGTCGAGCATCAGGGCAAAGGCGTCCAGCGAGTTTGCCGTGTGTCGGCCGTGAAAGACGCTTCCAAACTGCACGACGATTTTGCCAGCGGTCTCGGCTCCGACAAGTGTCTGCGCAAGCGTCATGGACCACGCTGCTTGGATCATGGCCATCGGCGTGGACAGGTTCTCGGACTTGGCCTTGGCGAACAGCTCGCCGGAGCTGAAGTCGCACTCGAGACTTTCACTGGCGATTCCAACGTTGGTGTTGACACTGACGAAGTCGGATCGGTCAGACTTGAGCGCTCGGTCGCCAGCCTTGAAAGAAGAAGCCCCTGCCATGCGCTGCGCCCAGAACATGCTTGTGGCCAGCCAGTCAGACTTGAGGTGCTCTTCTACCGGAACGCGCACGCCAGGCTTGCCGGTGCTAGAAATTTCCACGCCGTGATAGCCCTCAGCAATGTCCCGAGCAAAGGCCTGGAGACTCATGCCGTCGTAAATGGGGTGGAACATGGAGAAGACCACGACGCAGTGCTTATTGTCTGCTGAGCGGACAAACGTCGTGACAGATCCGAGATTGTGGAGATCAAAGACGTCTTCGGCGGATTTCTGAGCATTATTAACGGTTCGCTGCCACAGGCTACTTGGGCGCTCGTCGTAGACGGAGCAGGTTATCCTGACAATGGGGAGAGCAGCACGCGGTGACTTTGGTGACAGCACACACTGTGCATATGGGGCAAGAGGATGCTCGACTTGGACATAGACCGCGCGGAACGCATCGCGTCCCTCGAGAGCCTTGATTATGGCCGTCTCAAGACGGTCGGCATCAATATCTTCGGGGACAAGGTATGGGTAGTGCTCGACCCAGGGCTTGCTGACTTTCATGTCTCTCGATTCTTCGACGCTCGATAGCATGCGTGTTTGAATACCAGTGGTGGGGAGTACATCGATGATTTCCTCGATCGGGATGTTGAGAGCCTCGGCACACTTGGGCCGGCAGATGTGGTCAAAGTGCTTGAGCTTGGCCCCGAGGGAGAGTACAAGAATTTCTTCCTCGTCCTCAATTTCAATGAGCTCATCCTCGTTGGCGGCAGCGGCAGCTTCGGCTTCCTTAAGCAGCGTCTCGTAAGTCTCCAGGATGGACTTGACAACATCGGCAAAGGTCTGACCGACGAGGACATCCTTGATCGCGAGGCCCTCCACTCCCTGGCGACGAAGTTCCTGTAGCAGCTTCATTGAGCGAAGGCTGTCGAGGCCGTATGAGGTCAGTGGCAGCGATGAAGTGTTAATGCCAGCTGCACCGTCGCCGAGAACAGCTGTGAGGATGTGCTTGAACATGGCGGTAACGCTTTCGTAACTGGTCAGGTCCACGGGACCCTCATACTCGAGACGGGTAGTCAGGGCCTGCTTCTGGGTACTGGAGCTGCCAAAGTTCTCAAAGGCCAGCTTCTGGAGCGCTTTGCGGTCTGTCTTGCCACTAGAAGTTCGCGGGACGCCGGGGACGACAATGTACTCGACCGGCCGCATCCACGAAGGCAGTCCGTCTTCCGCCACAGCGCGACACTGAGAGACAATCATCTCATCGGTAGCGTGGCTGAAATTTTCGCGCTTGGCCACGTAGGCCGCCAGGAAGCTGCCGTTCAAGACGACGGTTGCAACCTCCCTAACGCCTTCGACCTTGGCGATTGTCGACTCAATTTCACCCAGCTCGACACGGCGACTGTTTAGCTTGACCTGTTCCATGTTCAAGCGACCAAGAATCTCAAGCTTGGGTTCGCCTTCGGGGTTCCAGACGATGCGGCCCTTGTCGCCAGTGCGATACACGGGGCCAAGGCCAAGACCTGAGGTGAACGCCTTGGCGGTTTCTTCGGGGCGGTTCATATATCCGTATCCGACCATGGGACCGCCGAACACAATCTCACCGGTAAGGCCCAAGGGAACTTGGATGAGGTCCTCGGAGTTTGCGTCAACGAGAACGACGGAGGCGCACGAGAAGACGCTGCCTGCAATTGAGCCACGCGTACCAAGTGCGGCGTTTTCTGACGTGGCGCACATGGTTGCCTCTGTAGGTCCGTAGATGTTGATGACCCTCTTGGGCTGTGTGTCGGGTTCACGGGGGGCATCGTAGGCAAAGTTGTCGATGGCATACTTGGTGAGGGCCTCGCCGCCGGAGACGATAGTGGTCAGAGTGGGCAGAGCCTTTGGTCTGAGGAGGGTCGCCATGCTTGCAACTGTGAAGAGAGATGTTGCGCGGAAAAAGTTAATCGTCTTTTCAATGTCGGATAGCATGAGGGAGCGCTCAGCCGTGCAGACTGTTCCGCCATAGCCAAGGGTTACGAAGAGCTCCATCAGGGACAGATCAAAGGTGGGCATGGCAAACTGAAGCCAGCGCAGCTCCGGTCCGGCCGGGAGCGGCTCAAAAGCTTCAGCGTGTCCATGAACGCCGCACGTTGCCATGGCGTGGGAGATGAGAACGCCTTTGGGTTTCCCTGTGGATCCACTGGTATAGAGAATGTATGCGAGGTCCTCCTCCGTCGGCGGGTGTTGAGAAATCGGCGTAGTAAGATCGACCTCGAATCCAGCTCGCCAGCTGGTGATGTCAGTCGCATCGATCCACGTCAATTTCTTGAGCGCTTCGGCAGCATCAGAGCCATCGTCCAGATTGACACCAGGGAATGGTACGCTTCCGGCGCCGATGACAACAGACGACTTAGTATCCTCGACAATATTCAAGAGACGCTGTGGGGGTGCATCAAGAGGTAAAGAGCAAACGGCCAGACCCGTTTTGAGCATGGCCATGACGGTAATGTAAAAATCGGGCCCGGCGGGGAGGAAGAGAGGGATGGCGCGTTGGCTCTTGAACGCCGGTGTCCAGTTTACGGTTCGCTCGAGAAGTAGCAGCTCCTCTGCAAGACCTTCTGCGTCAGCATTGAGCTGCGTGTAAGTCCATTTGCGGACAGCAAACGACTCGTCGGTGACGGCCTCGACAGCGATTCTGTCGGGAAACTCGACGACTCGTCTTTCAAAGGCGCCATGCATGAGAGATGGGTAGCTTCTCTCAATATGAAGGTCGGACTTGAGAACCGGTGCCCTCCAAAGAGCCGGGGGGTAGTTCATATTGGACATCTTTGGCTCTGATATGCGCATGTCGCTGACAGGTACTGAGTCGGCGGAGGCCGGAGCCAGATACTTGGCGACAAGATCCAGCAGGTGTGTGACTAGTACTGGTTGGCCGTGTTCGGCATCGACGAAGAGCTTTAAATCGGCAATGCTTCCATTTTCAAAGGGTTGCACGACCAAATGAAGTGCCTGTTTACCTTGTTAGTATCTTTCATTTAAACACTCCGATTCTAGGGCCGACATACATGCGACATGCCGGAGGGTTCTGTGATGGCCTCGCCGGTACTGATTTCAATTTCGAAATCGACGTCATTCTCATTCAATCTTTCTGCGTTGAATGTGGCGATTTGAATATCATCGGATGCAAAAGTCCGGGGCTTTGATATGCCTGGCACGGAGGCTGTGGCCAAGAGGCGCTGCGGCAGAACGTCATCCACTTCTGCAAACTTTGCGATGAAGGCGACCTCCTCAAGGTCTGTGACTGCGCCAACAAATGAAGTAAAGGCTCGCAGGATTGAGGGAATAGTTTCGACAACGGGTGAGGACTTGACAGTCGAAGAATGATACTGCTTGGCGACTTGCTTGGCGTCGGGTTCGCTGTGTGTGGCTAGGTCGTAGTAAGGCAACTTGGTCCGAGGGACCTCGGCAGGTCGCACATCAGTTACTGTCATGTTGCTATACCGGGCTGGCGTTTAACTGTGGCTTTTGGTGTATTGAAAATGAGATGAGCTCAAGGGCAAATGTTCAGCGAGACGGGACCCAGGACAGTCTAATAAAGGGCCAGCGGGCGGATTGCCGCTGACATGTTGTAATCCCGGACGCACGAATTCCGCTAAAGCAGCCAGACAGCTGCAACGCTCCCACGAGCGGCGGTCAGATCGGTGCAGCATGGCTTCCAGAATAAGGCGACGGCTTACTCTTACGGGATTTTAGATGCCGTGTACGGTCGAGGTGTGTAGAAGATCTAGCCAGGCACGGGATGGGATGGGACAGGGCGGGCCACGACCCCCACTGACTTCGGTAGGGCTGCCGAAGATTCCGTTGCTGTCTTGATGGGTGCGTTTTTCTTTTCTTTTGTGCTTCTATGCAAGCGGTATGAAGTCCGGCTGTTTGGTCTATAGTTTTCGCGCTGGAGGGAGGCGTTTACGATTGCATTGCGGTGTTTTCGCAGGCTTGGTCTTGCAGTCGCTGCTTGTATACTGGCATGCACGCCACCATCGAACCAAGAGCTGGAGTTAGCGGTGCTGGATACCAAAAATGGCAAGTCAGCAGCGGTGGCATTTAATACCAGATTAGGTTATAGTTACGACGACTCAGCAGTAATTCTGGGCGCCTTGCGGTCTCATCAAAGCAGCCAAGGCTGTATGGCAGTCGTCTGACATCAGCAATGAACGACGCTGTGTTTGAGCGGGAAATCGATGATTGAGCCCCTTTGAATGGAATTGCGCTGCTTGTACGGAGTATACTAGTAGATCTTCCGCCCAGAGTCCCAGAGTACCAGAGTCTTTGTTGTGTGTAGCGCTGGCGGCTTGTCGAAATTTCAGCGTACTCCAGGAGAATATGATGCTGGCGGTCTGGCGTCGCCTTTAGACAGTCTTGTCTAATCTGGTAATGACCTATTTGCCACCATATTGTCGGCCATTGATTTCAGATGCATAGAATTAGTTCACGGCAGCTATTCAATTGACTTGCCAGGGCGCGTTTTTATAGTTGAAATGTTCACGGTCGAACGCGTCGCAGCATAAAGCATGGCGTGTGGCGATGGGTTTGGGAAACGTGCGCCGTCGTTGTCGGTCACAGTGCCTATGGGATCTTTGTGAAAATATCGGCCAGTCGACTTGTACGGACTCGTCTGGGACGTCTTCATTGACATGCACGCGGATGGCAAAAGCGTGTGGTGTTTGTTCCTGCGGCGTTTGGGCAGAGCCAGTCCGACCCACCCCACTCTGCGCAACTCGCGATGGCACGGAGACGGTATCGCGAAGAGCAGAGCTCATGTGACCGTTGGAATGACTAAGCAACCGACTAGGCACCCACAAGTACGCCTTACAAAAGCAGATAATCACAATACCGCTAATTCCCAGCCAAATCCCTATATAATAAGGGGCATCACTCGTTTAGATAGTTTTTCCCTTTGTACGGAGTACAGCAGAATATACTCAATCCGTTGCCTCTTGACCTGCGATCTTATTGATTATCTGCGCCCTCGAGCCGAATAACCTCTATTCGTAAGCTCGAGACTCCACTCAACGCGACAGACGGAGCATATTTACACCCGAACGTATTTTGCTACCCTATAGCTCACGCTTGATGACCCGAATTGTTCAAAACAATGGCGAGGTGTGAAAAAAAATGTAAGGAGGTTGCTTCCAATCTTCTCTTTCTATATGTCGGGTTTTGGCTTCTGTTCGTACTTCTTCGTCGGGTATTACGCGAACTTTTAAAATCTTTTGGTGGTGCTTTCTCGTAACAGCCTCGATAAACTCTGTCAGGTGGTTATGTACCTCCGTAATGTGTACCTCCTCCTCAACTTTGCGATTGACGAAGTTGGAATCACCTGGTTTATTTGAGTAAGAAGCTACAAAGAGATCTGGACAATGCAGAGAGCTCAACTCGATAGAGAAAGCCAAAATCCACAAGGAAAGGAGCACATAATGATGCGATCGACACGAGGCCGATGCTCATTACCCCAGAATTTTCCCCGCGAATGGCTGGCCCTCCCCCCCGCCCGCATGACAGGCAGCACAAGCACGAGCACGGGGAAGGGCGAAAAGACAAAAAGAAGGACGCGGACCAATAAAGACAGCCACGCAACTGTTCGGGCCAGCCTAACTTATCCAGCTGAGCCTTCCCGCACTGCGCAACTCTGCCCATGACATCCGCACCGGCATTGCACATGAAGGACTCGTGCCAATGTTTACTGCGCGGGGAAGCAGGGTGGGACTAGCGCACAGTCCTCCTCCCATCAGGGAGCATCAGGGAGGGAGGGCTCCGTTCAACTCATGCAACACAAAACCAACCAGGCAACCATTCTGGTCTGGGACTGAACATTAATACAAGTCTGTTAAATTAGTCCATGAGCGGGGATCTGTTTCGAAAAGCGCGACTGGCAACACCTCTCTGTTCACTCACAGCAACGGCTATCCGCCTTGGATAAGCGTCAAGAGTAGCCGGAAGAGCCTCACAGCCTGAGCAGAAAAAACGTGGCGCTCGGTGTATAACCGGTTTACCCAGTGTCCATCAAGTAATTCGCTGCCTCCTACTGGCTCTCCGCAGATCGGCACCAATCACCCCCTCAGCCAGCCCCAGCATAATACTAGCCGAGGCAAGGTCGCCAGACAGGCCCAGCCCAGTCCGGCGACCTCTTTAGAGTTTTCCCGCCCATTGCCACTCCGCGTCGTACGATTCAAGACTGTCTCTGTTGCCGTTTTTTCATATATTCCCTTCCATCTCTCCCCCGCGCGCCCGCTTCATCTGTACCGAATTGCTGCATCGAAAACCCAACTCCCTTTGTGTGTCGGGAAGCAGCTTCGTGCCTGCCGCAAAATCGCCCATCATGGCGAACCGCCGAAACATTTCGCGTGTGACGCTCGTTGGTGAGCTGCTCAGCCGCATGGTCGTCTTTGCCATGGTGCTGGTGGCCATCATTGTCGGAGCGACCAGCGTCTTTCCCAAGGGCTTCGCCGTCATGTTTGCATGCGTATGTCGGCAGTCTGGACCTCTCAATCTCAACGTCGCTAATTGTCCGGTTTCTAGGGAGGTGTCGCCATCATCATCGAGATGCTGCTCATGCTCCGCGCCATTTTTTATCTACTCAAGCCCTCTGCCTACAACCTCACCAACAAGAGAGGCGCCATTTTGCTCACCATTCAGCTTGTCCTGCTGGCGCTGTTCATTGTTTCCGCCGTCTTTGCCTTTCGAGACTACTCGAAAGAGCCTGGATACGAGAGTCGCGCGCAGGCTGCAATCTACGATCGCCGCATTGCTGCCGGTGTTCTCATTATGGCATCAATGTGAGAAATGGAGCCTATCTACCTGAAGACTGAAAGCTAACACAAACTCTAGCCTCTTCCAAATTGTCCCGACAGTCATCATCATCGCCAGATTGTCGCAGGGCAGCGACGAGGACCTCCGCCCTGACAGCAACGAGGGCTACGAGAAGAGTGGATAGACGATGGCCAACGGTACATAGACGGCTTTCGCCCCGGATAACGGCGCATTGACGGAATCTCGTGACGATAATATGAATTTAATTGAATGACTTGCATCCTACCTCGTAGCATTGTTCTGCCGTGTTCATCACGTTCCGCGCCCGCCGGAGGCCATCGGAACTGTGCATGTCGACCCACTAACGGTGATGCCGTCATTCTGCACGCGGCCAATCCAGATCCAGCCAACTGCAATTCACCCAATTGTACAGCATTTGGCCATCTTCAAAATTTAAGTCGACATCATAGCTGGTAGGAGTTGCCAGACTAGGAAATTCCTATTTTGCACGGTCGCGCGACCGAGTGTTCGAGAAAACGACTAGACACCGCGGTCGGCGTGGCAGTCGTGCATGACAGTGACTGACTGGCCGCCCCGACACTGCCTTTGCAGCGCAGTTGTAGCGGACCGGGCGCTGTAATATGAGTGGCCAGCACAAAGACACACATAGACAGTCATCTTTGGACAAGATCTCACACCAACCGCCAAGACGATCTATTTTCAACGCCTACTTTATGCATTTTTTCCTTGCTGTATTATCAAAATGTTATGCGACTAGCGGAAATGTTTCCGTCGCATAGCGCTCACTGTATGTATCCGAAAGAATGAATCACACATCTCTACAGTTCCTCAGCCCGAAGGTTTCTGTGCAACATTGGATGACCTGAGCAACGCGCTTCTTCAATACATCGCGCCTAGGCTCCTATATTCACATTGCAAAGACTCTTATTAGCCTGAGCATCCCCGAAATCGTGACGTCGTCTGCGGCGAACTATTCATGTTTAGCGGGTTTTGAACGGACAGTGTCTGCGTCGAAACCAATTGTGTCCTCAAAACCGGGAAAATGAGAAATTTGCAAGACTGGATCGCATTTTAACATCAAATTGAATCGATTTCACCAAACACTAGACGACGAATACTTGCGGATCTGTGGTAGTTGTGGACAAGCTTCAATTTCACCAAAGCGTGCTCGCAAGCAACAAGCCTTGGAGGCAGGTCTCGCTTATGTAAACTTCATGACGTATACTGTACAGTATTTTCATAGTTCCGCGGAGCCTGACTCATCAAGCATCCACGGAATAAATGAGCCTATTCTTGGGTTTCAGGAAACAGTACCAGACAGTATCGCCGATGCGCTTTCGAACCTGATGGGTTTTTTCTTTGCACCAGTCAGCTATTTATACTAGGTATACGCACGATAGAAGGAAATGGGCGAGAGGCGAGCCTGGCTTTGAGATTAAGCCTACAACTCGAAAAAGAAAGAGCCGAAGCGCCCCGTAGGTCAAAAAGCAAAGCTGAGCCCCGTGCCGCAAGCTAAAGCAGCGTACGTTGGGATGCTACTTAAGGCACGAGGCCGTCTCTCTACAATCAAAAGCAGCGTTCTGATGTCATGGAAGGTCAAGGAGAGAGCACTTCATCATGAACAATACGGAACAAGTTTTGATGGCCTTCAAATAACATCTTTGCCTTCAAAATCGCCCCAAGTCAGTGTATCGGGCGAGCTCAGCTTGTGTTTGTAGCCCATGTGTCGCGTGACGAAGCGCTACAATAAGCAGTGGCGTAAAGAGGAGCGATTTTTTAGAGTGCCAAGGCGGAATGTGAGAGGACACGAACACCACCGGCCAGTCATGTTGTCGACAGAAAAGCCTTACGGCGCGAAAACCAGTAAATTTACGGGGAGGAAGAGTGGGTTGCAGACCACGGCGTCTTGGCATATTCCAGCACACAGCAAAGATAGTCTCCGCTATGCCAGCCTTGCGCCAGGGAAATAATCCTCCTCGTACGAATGGCACGAGGAGGTTAAGCCCGTCACAATCCCATTGGGACCTTCTCTCCCTGAGCCGCAAGCGGGAAAGAGGACCATAGGAAATGTCTGCCAGGATCGACTCAGGGAAAACTGCAGATGTACGACAAGGGCCGACGCTGTCCCCAGCATTCCTCGACGACTGGGGCCATCGACTTCCCCGATGCTTCCGACAAAGCGACAGTGAGCTACAACATTTGTTATCCAGTATTACATGTAGTTAAGTATTTTCATGAGTGGAACATCCACATCCACTCTACCCCAGCGCCAGGCGGGCCAGCGCCAGCACATCTCGCGCCCAATCACCAAGGCCGCCCGGTGACGTCTGCACGTTTTACTCCGAAGGCGTTGGTGCCGCCTTTCTTGGCGTACATAGTCAGGAGAAGTTTTGGAATTAATCAACAGGCATAGATTTAGACTGAGACCGTAAGCGAAGGACTTAACGGAGTACAAGTAGTGCCCACCTGCAGATCCCGACCCTGTAAATCTCTGTAGAAACAATCAACGTTGCCAAGAGTCGCTGGTGCAGTCAATTCACCACCTTCTCACTGATATGCTGGCCCAAGTTCGAGGGTCGTGCGTCCGAATAGGTTCTCTATTGGGTTCGGTGCTGTCACGGTTCGCCAATACTCGCTTCGTCTTCGCCGTCGCCTCAGTGTCGACGCTTACTGCCAAAGCCACCCACATTCGCGCCCACCAGTCAGCATTCAGTACCCATGACTTGCTCTTCTGGGGCCCGACCTTCTTTTTCGAGGACTTTGCGCTTTTGTTAACCCTACGATGGATATGCGACTTGAAGTCCCATAAGTGGCGCCTACAAGAAATCTGCCAAATGCTCGCCTCGCTTGTCAGTCTCGCGCTCCTGGTTCTGGCGACGGTCAACATTTCATTTTACTCCATTGCAGGAACAGAGCTACATTGGCGCAATGTTGGATTTGTTGGAGGAGAATCTTCTAGGAAGGTGGTCTACTCTGGCGCCTTTCGAGCACTCCTTACTGGCACCATCCTAGTCACCGCCAGCTTCTTCTTGCAAGAAGTTTGTTCCGCCATCGCCCACATTATTCTTCGAACCATCGGTATCGGTTGCAGATTCATTCTACAGAAAGCTGGTCTTGCCAAGTTCTTTGGCGGCGCCGACCAACAATCATATACGAAAGTGGAACAAGACGAGTTCGGCAACGAGGGCTTACGCGGATACCAGCACACGAGCAAGGCCAACCTCGAGGACAGGCTATTGCGGCCGTCTATGAGAAAATATACTCTCTTCATCTTTGGATTTTTCATATTATACGAAGTGAGCCTTGTTATCCTACGAACAGCAGAACCGTCTTTTATCTTCATGTCATGGGCAACGCCACTCCTGCCTATCATCGACTTTACGCATGCATCCTCCGCCTTGGGTGTCTTGCTACCAGTTTATGGTAACGGTATTCATTTTGAATGGGACTCACGTTCTGCGCTTGTCAAGCCATCACGATTGTCTTGGCTTCCGGAGGGTAAACCATTACAAGGATTTGAAGACTGGTATGCCGGCGAAGAACATTACAGCTCGGCTGAAGATCCCTTGCACATCTCAAACCTGGAGGATGACCTGCTGCCGGAGCTCAAGAATGCTTTGAAAGACGTTGGTATTCGTCACATCGTGCTCGTTAAACTTGAAAGCACTCGGAAAGATGTATTTCCGTTCAAGAAAGACGGCTTCATCTGGAAGCAGTTCGCGGATTCTTTCCCTGATGGTAAACTGCCAGAGAAGATCCTCAAGCGTCTTTCGACATTAACCCCTACTGCTAACCGAATGACCGGAGACTTTGATGACGGCTTTGACCATGCCAACAAAAGTGCGAGGGGAGGGCTTAGCTTCGACAACGCCTTCACCACCGCCTCTTACACGAGAAAGAGTTTCACCGGCACGCTCTGTGGCGTCACGCCGTTGGCGGTCGATTTCAACGTCGAGTTTCTGAATCACATATATCAACCATGCCTACCTCAAATATTCAATGCCTTTAACAACATTACGGAGCGAAACGAGAGCGACTTCACGACATACCCATGGCGCTCGTGGATGATGCAGTCCATTACGGACACTTTCGACAAAGCGAGGGAACAGGTTCCTACCATGGGATATCCCGAAGAAAACATCATCACCAAAGAATACCTCCAGGGAGAGTCTCCGAAATTCGGAAAAGTCGACCTGCCAGACATTAACTACTATGGTATGGCGGAAGTTGCAATTGACGACTATATTCGCGATGCCTTCGTCACCGCCAAACGCGACAATGAGCGAGTATTCCTCACGCACATCACCAGCACCACGCACCACCCGTTCGAAATGCCTGAGGAAGAAGAATACGTCGCACTGTCGGAAGACGGCAACTTAAACGACTTGTCCCACTATATGAACGCGGTCGGGTATGTCGACCGGTGGATGAACCATATCTTCGGCATCCTGGACGAGCAGGGCGTCACGAATGAGACTCTGGTGGTTGCCGTCGGCGACCATGGCTTGGCAATCGCGGAGAACCACGGTGTGACGGCGTACCTCAACCCGCACGTGTCCAACTTCCACGTGCCTCTTGTACTGTCGCATCCCCAGCTTCCGGCCATTCGCAGCGACGCACCCGTGCAGTCCCTGCAGATCTTGCCCACCATCCTCGACCTGTTGATGGAGACGGGATCGCTAACGGACAAGACGACCGAAGCAGCCGCGGATTTGAGAGGAAATTACGAGGGCCAGTCTCTCATCCGGCCCATGCGCTCAGAGAATGACGAGAGCGGACACCCCGACTGGCAGTTCACCGTCATGAATCCCGGTAAAGCCACTCTCAGCGTCCGCAGTGCTCGTGACCCGGCCTACAGAGTTGTTCTGCCAATTGTTGAGGATACAGAGTGGAGGTTTACCAACGTCGTCGAGTCGCCGAACGAGACCGACGCTGTCGTCGCATTCGGGTTCGCCGCTTTCCTGGCCGCCATCGAGGCCAAGCATGGAAAAGACGCCGCGGTATGGACTGAAGAGGCTGCCTTCATGGCGCGGTGGTGGGTAAGCGAAAACTGGAAGCGATACCGCTATTCTGTACCTGATGCGTGATACGTCTTTTGCATCTGTACTTTTTGCCCACATTTTGACATGTACATACTTTCGTCTTCCAGAGCCATTTCAAGCATACCATGGCAAATGGTGTATACATATTCACATCTATTTTCAGATATTTCCCTAGCAGTCATGACCGTCGTCACCATAAATTAGTTACTCATCAATTTCTCTAGCGCAAAGTATCTACAAGTCACCAGTCATCCATTCCACATGGGAAGGCTCTTGTAGCTTCTTGTTGGCCGGCAGTTTCGGGTGCGGCGTGATGATGGACCAGTTGCACGTTGGGCAATGCGTCATGTCATTCGGCGTCGGTGGGTACATATCGTGGCCAAACGTAGAGTTCAGCTTCACCGAGCCGACAACGTCACCGTTCTCTAGGCGAATCCATGTGTCCACCTCCCAGTTCTTGCGCAGTGCTTTCCGGTTGAGGCGAATCTGACGGGCGCCTCTGATCCAGTTGCCGTAGCCTCCGTATCCTGAGTGCTGGCCAAAGCACAGATTGACACCGTTGCCTGGCACAGTGGTGTCTGGGACAAGGCGATCCCACTTGTAGCACCAAGTGTCTCCGTGATCATGACCAGAGAACAGGCCGATCAGACCTTTTGTAGAGGCAATTGCTTTCATAAATGGCACATCCTGGCCGCCGTACTCGCAAGATCCGTCGTTCGTTCCATCAGCGCACCATCCTTGAGCCTGAGTGGCCAGAAGATAGTCATCATTTATACCAGGGTTTGTGTTCGGATTGATAGTGTTTCTGCCATGCTCCTTCTGGATAGCCTGGGATACGTACGGGGGAATATGGACAAATGCGAGGGAGGGAATAGTGCGACCGTACTTCGCGGTGAGGTCGGAGTTTGTCCTCTGGAACCAGTCGACAACGCTCACATCAACCCAACCCGGCTGTCCAACGCGGCTACCGTCGGGGTGCTTCTCCTGGAAATAGAAACCGCCCCGGCTGTCAAAGAACCAGAGCAGAAGCTCCGGCACGCACGGGCGCTTACAGCACTTGGCCGGATACACGGGCAGGTAGTAGTTGGTGATACCGGCATTTCTCCCCGGCACCATGCGACCGGTGCGGCAGTTGCTGTAGCGGTTCTCGCGCTCGAAGATCGACGCAGACGAAAGGTTGAAGTCGCTGTCGTGGTTGCCATACGTGGATGCCCAGAGCATATCACGCTCGACGATGGGCTTCACGATTTCATCGACATAGATGGAGCCATTAGCAACGAACGCGTTCTCGCCGGTAATGAGATCGCCGTTCAGTACAACTAGCTGGGCAGGTTCGCTGTCGAGGATGCTGTTGAGAACTTTGACCGAGTTGATGTCTTGCTGAGGCCCCCAAGAGTCCCAGGCGTCTATACGATATTGTTAGAAACTATTCATAAGACAATAAGGTCAAACGTGTGTATTACTCTCGCCGAAGTGAAGGTCTTCAAATACACTGATTTGAAACGTGCCGTCCTGCTTGAAAGTTAGCGGCCGCGGCGCCCACAATGGCGTGTCCAGTGGCACGGCCGCCGCTGCCGTGACCAGCAGAGCCAGCGGCGAAACAAGAGACAGCTGCAGCGGCATATTCAGCAAATGCAAGTTCGCAGAGTCGGTGCTTATTTGCAAGCATTTTCACAGTCAGGGTGCGCCCTCGAGCGATTTTAACAATTATCGCATCGTGCTGTTCAGACGACCGCCCCTGATGCCACCCTGCGCCGCCTGATGGCTGGCGACAGCCAGTAACAAGGCCTCTGTCAAAACGTGGGCCACGGGACGGGATTTCTGCGCCCATTGTTCTCGACATTGGCATTCATTCGGGCCTATGTGCAGCCTAGTCTCCGTGAAGGCGTCGCATGTGAGCTGGGCAAGTGCAACGTGCTTTTATTACCACTTGGCAAGTATATCGCTCGTGTGGTGTCGCCTATAATTGTCCGAAAATCGTGTATGGTCAGGCCGGGCGACTTGCAAATCACGTCCCATAACTTTAACGACAGTCGCTAGCTCGCTCACGGCGCTGGATAATTAAGAGCTCTGGCAGTTGCAATTTGATGACTATATATGAGCGGAATATCTTGTGAAGTAAGTTTAATAAGCCACGACTATGCAAGGAGGTTATGCGCCATGTTTAGTGCTGCGCCGCTGTTTGCGCTCGACAACTATCTGTAGGAGGCTAGGTTCCGCTACGAGTTGGTTACTTTCTCGGTGATTTAACGATGCTACGGCGTTCGAGGTTCTGGGAGTGGGTATAATTGATGCCCGTTATGACCGTTTTGACCATCCACAAGTGTTTTTTCCAACTTCCATTGTTAAACTGACGGGATACCGCAAACCTTGTACCGAATTGGTAACTAACTAATGCACGCCATCTCAGACCACCGAAGCTGATCACAAATCTAATCACACGCAACGAGACCACAGCGCTTAGACAGATCGCTGCTGATAGCATTATGCGCATGGCGGATGATCGATGCCCTGATCGCATTTAAGCCTATCACAGCTCGCTCTGATCGACAGCAGGCCTCTCCCCAGGGAATAGGGTAAAGCCATCACACCTTGGCAATAATATAGCAAGCACACAATTGTTCTCTAGTGCTTAAAGCCATTTTGGGTCGGGTGAGTGTCATTATGGAACCCCTGCCCTGAAATTACCGCTGCCGATGCATTTAAGCAATCCCACTTGAGTCTCAGACTGGCAGTTCTACGGAGTAGCATAGGGGATATGCCACTAGTGAGATGACACGGCCGTTCCGGCGAATGCGAACGCAATTAGTTACCTGCTTGCTAGCATCCTCCTAGCGTCTTAGTGCCTTGGAAAATGAAGCCGCCCGCCGACCACTGTGCTGAAGATGGGACCTGTTAAGCACTAGGTAGCAGCTCGGACAGGTTCTCATCTTGGCTACGGGCGCTGCGGCTGCTCCTTCGCCGCCGCTGGCGCGACCGGCGCTTTCTCTCCGCAACGTTACTCGCATGCCCATGTCAATGGAGAGCAGAGATCCTTCTGGGCCACAGGCAGGGATCGACTTTCTTGATCCGTGCCTGATCTGGGGCGATGGCTCGTAAGTGTCGCAGCACGGGAATGTATGGGGCCGCGCAAACTCACGCAATAACAGTTGGAAGGCATTCAGTACTTCGTCAGACGGCAACGGAGTTCCTGTTGCTACCTCCGACGATGCATTCTCCTGGACCTTGATGTCGGATGTGCATTGATCGACAAGGGATCTTGGGTCAACCCGGGCGATCAGGGAATTCGACTGGTGTGCAAGGCGGTGCGACGGCTTGCCAACCCAGCAAGCCTGAGGGAGACTACATCCCCACGCCCATCAAGATCCAGAAAATGGCGCGTGACGGTCTCACGCTGCTCGACGGACCCAAAGTCATTTTGGACAACGAAGGCCGCAGCAACGACGGCGTCGTCGAAGGCCAACATTTACAAGGTGCCTAACGGCGACTTCTTGCTGTTTTACAGCGCGCATTGCTTTGCCACCGACGACTACTGCATTGAGTACGCCTAGTCGAGTACAATCGATGGTAAATACGAAGACCGAGGTATCTTGTTCCGCATTGCAGACCACATTGGTATCTACGGACCTGGGCACTGCGATATTGACTCTAATGGCGTCTGCATGGTTTTCCACGGTCGCGAGCACGTTGGTGAGGGCGGAAACGGAAAGCGTGTTCTCTATAGCGCAACAGTACACATTGACGGCCGAAAGATCAACCATTAAAATAAGGTCCTGGAACCTACATATAGTAAATGCTTTATTGATTTTTTTTTTAAGCTTGCAGAAGGATTGGCAGGCTCCAATGTGTCACTCTCGTATTCTCCGCACAAACCGGAAGCATAAGAAATCAGAGTTCATTAATTTGTTCATGGGTATAACAACTATATACATACGTCATACTCTTAATTGCAACTATACTACGCCGTTGTGAATTTGGCATTTGCCTCGGCAACTAGGTCGTAGCTGTCGAACTTACGAGCCGGCACTCGGCGCTGGAACAAAATATCCAACTCCTCATATGTGCGGCCTTGAGACTCCGGCAGTCGGAAAAAGCACCACGCAAAGCAAACTGCACTGATACCTCCGAAGAGAAAGCCTGCTTTCCCGCCCCAGTTGGCGCGCTCGCTGTTGAGAATAATGGGCATCACAACCATGGCGACGACGTTGGCTGCGGACTGGACAGCAGTCGAGATGGCGATTGTCTTCTCGCGCAGTCGGGTCGCGGATATTTCTGAGATAATGACGAAGCAGATGGGTCCGACCGACATCTGGTAGATAAATGTCCAAATATCCATGAGGGTCGAGAGCGCCCAGACAGCGCCATTATTGTGCTTCGGGATGGAAAGGAATCCGATGACGAAGAGTATGACAGTCATAATTCCCAGCCCACCAGCGTAAATTGTTCTTCTGCCAAGATGAAAATAATTCATCAATGGCCAAGAAAGTACGGTCCCGAGGAACCCGAGAGCGGTGTTTCCCACGCCCATGTCAAAAGCTTTGTCGCTGGGCAGACCAGCTTGCTCAAAAAAGTAGTTCGCATAGCCGATCAACGGATTGCCGCCGATAACCTGAATGAGGTAAACCATGACAGAAATTTCGGTTCGAGTGAGATTTGCGCCCTTGAAGCAGTCCAGGTAGGAAGTAGATTCCTCATACTCGCGCTCCAGACGGTCTGTCTGCTCAATTCCAAACAGAATTTTCTCAATGTCGGGATCATGTTTTGCAGAAGTAAGTTGCTTCAGTGACTTGCGAGCGTCATCCTTGCGACCGTATCGGACCAGCCAATACGGGCTTTCGGGTGCAAATGCAAGACCGGCAAGCAAGACAACAGGCCAGACCCATTGAACAGCCTGAGAAATTAGAAATGAGTATTGTAGAGAGAGTACTGCTACTCACAAAGGGGGCTTTGTATGCCCATTGATCAAGGCGACTCTCGACGCCAGCTGCACAGCCCTGTGCAATAAATTGGCCAATGACAAAGGCCAAGTTCACAGACGCCGTCAAGAAACCACGCAAAACGACTGGACAGATCTCTGATGCATATGTCGGCGCAATGACGACGTAGAAGCCGTACGCCAGGCCGCCGACGACCTCGCCCGCGCAGAGCATGCCAATTGACGTGGCGAAGAATTGCATGAAGATGAAAGCGATCGACCAGACGCAGCACATGGCCAGCGTCAGTCGACGACCAAAGTACTGGAGCGGGTAACTGCACACCAAGGCTCCGATGACTTGGCCGATCGGATTCCCCATGCCAAGACCGGTCTGCCAAGCGGCAGCAACCTCGTACTTGACGGAGCCGTCAGGCTTGACGATGCGGTCGCCGTACTTGTGCTGGAACGCGGGAAGGGCGTAAAAGGATGTGATGATTTGCCCGTCGAAGCCGGCCATGACGACGGCGATGCAGAAGAACATCGACCAGAAAGTAGCCTTCGGGTACATGCGCACGGCAGCCCAGAAGCCGAGCTCATGCTCCGCGACCGTTTGGTCTCGCGTCGCATCAATTTCGAGTGCCATGGCAGGGGCTTCGCCGTCGCTGCTGCCGGGCGCGCGCTCTATTTTCTCTTGAGAGCTCTTTTCCATGGTGTCTTGTGTCGGTCGTCTCCGAGTTCATGTGCCAAGTATGATCGACGACAACACGACACCGGGTCGTGCATATTAATAAGTCAAGATTACGATCAGACACGCCCGTCATCCGACTCCGTCTTTGACCGGCTTACAGAAAGTGTGGCCCCATCTGGGAGAGACAACGTAGTAGCGCAGGCCTCGAGACAGCGGCCCAGACAGCGGACACAGTCCGAAGATGGCCGAGCACATTGGACGAATGTTGAATGATCCGCCACCGGGACCGCTAAAATGCGCTGCCAGACACCTAAATTGCTGGATTGGGAGACTTGCATGACAGTTCCCCAGATCAGGGGACAGCCTATTACACGTTGCCCCCGCATGCAATACAGTACACACAACGCCTTATCTCGCGATCAATGCCGAAGCTTGGCCTGCGATCAATGCCCAACGTTGCAGGCGAATCAAGCCCCATTTTCGCCGGCCTCTGTGGGTATCCATGACAACCCATTTCACCCGTATCAATGACCAACGAAGGCGCCCGGCGTAGTTCGCCAGGAAACGCCATGACCCCGTCCGGCTCTCCCCAAATGTCACGAGCCATTGGATTGTGGCGTCTGCAGCCTAGTTGGCCTCTGGAAGATGCCACGGCCTCTATGCCAATTAAATCTTTTCTGTGGTGACGAGTTTCCGTGTCTTTCGACTACACAGGGTCGGCAAAGTATGGCAATTCTGGGTTATCCAGCAACGCACATGTAATTGCACTGTATTAATATTGGTATAACTACTGAGGAAACGTCTGGGTCAATCCTTGTTCTGACGCCAACAAACTGGCCAGAACCCTGCCAGGAACCCAGCCGCCTCCCACGTTACAATTTGCTTCTGTTGAGAATCCTGTGGATCTCTTTGACGTACCAACTCTGCAATAAAATTTTTAGCTCTCGTGTTTTTCGCACGAAATGTCCATGGTCCTGTTTTACTTACCGTCTCAGCCGCGCCAGACACTGCGCGCATGCCCAGCATGCGTAAGATCCAGCTGTTAGGGATCACCTTAGCCTCGATCTTTGCGTCGCTGTCGCTGACGTCCTTATTGAGAATAGTATTGTTAGGGAGCGCGGGGCTCAGAACCGCCGGTCGCGCAATGCCAATAATGTCGCAGCCACCGTCGCGGATGGCTGCCTCCATTGCCCGGCGCGAGCGGAAACCGCCTGTGACCATAAGAGGGATGTGCCGGAACTTTTCACGAATCGCATGCGCAAACTCTAGGAAGAATGCCTCGCGAGCCAGGGTTCTCTCCGTCTTCTCGCTGCCGTCTTCGTTTATTCCTGTCATCATCTATGCCGCGTCAGTATAGCTTCAGCGCAATCACGCCGGGTTACTCACAGTAGGGTTCTCGTAGGTGCCTCCGCTAATCTCCAAAAAATCGAGACCATCCTGGCAGATATCCTCCAGCTGCTCAATGCACTCTGCCAGCTCCTTTTCGCTTTGGTGGTCGACACTGTTGAGCTTGATGCCCACGCAGAATGTCTTTGGCACCACATCACGAATGGCTTGGATGATCTCGACCACGATACGGGCGCGGTTTTTCGGCGATCCGCCATACTTGTCGGTTCGCTTGTTGGTTTTTGCACTGAGGAATTGCGCGAGCAAGTAGCCGTGCGCGCCGTGAATCTCGACGCCCGCAAAGCCCGCCTCGTGCGCCAGCTTGGCACCGTTGGCAAAGCGTTTCACGACCTGCTGAATGTCTTCGTCTGTCATCTCCCGGGGCGTGCCAAACACAAGCGCGCTGATTAATCGGGAAATCATATTCTGTCCGAGCTGCACGGGAACGGAGCTGGGGGCCAACGTCTTCGCAAAGAAGCCGCGGCTGCCCGCACCAGGCAGCGACTGGCGTCCCGGGTGGTTGAGTTGCATAATGGTTGGAGTATTGTTCCTGTTGGTAATTGCTGACCACTTCTTCCAAGACCCAAGGTGCTCCTCGTGGGAGAGCTCCTCGTTGACCGCATTGTCTTCGTGTGTCCCGAGGTACGTAACGTCGATTTGCACATTGCCAGTCATGACCATGCCCCAACCGCCGTCGGCCCAGGCACCGTATGTCTCGATCAATCGCTCGCGCGGGAGTCGCTTTTTGTCACCCCAGCCCTCCGCCATGGCAGCCTTTGCCAGACGGTTGGGAAACGTGAGGCCGCAGGGCAGCGTAATTGGCTTTGCAATCTCCAGGCCAGCCATTTTGAGCACAATCCAATCTTCTTGAACTTACGTTGTGAACTAAAACAAAAAATGGCCCTGGAGAGCTGAAACTTCAAAAAAAAAAAAAAAAAAAAAGATCAGACAAACTCCGCAGCGACGAACTCCGACTTTTTTGGTTCTCTTCACGGCAACTAGTGATATTGGAAACTAGTTAGGAGCCTCGGCTCAAATTTTGCGCCAGGGTCCGCTCCGCCCGCCATCTCGTTGATAAATCGGTTCGGCACTCGTCATCGCGCCGGCGCGGGGCGGGCTTTCAGGGCCGGCAGCACCAATAGTCTTGTCCCCTGAGCGGCACGGGATAGTGGACAAAGGAGTAATAAGGATGGAAAATTAACTTTATTTTATTCACGCTGGCTTATTTCGATCTACAGGAGGTTCCAGATGGCAGGGCCTTATATTCTTCAGAGTCAAGATATGTTCGACAATAAAAATGCCCACGTTTACATGCTCCAACCTGCCTTCCAGTCAAGACCAAATGGCCAACCGACAAGGTTAAGGTCGAGCAGAGATCCGTTAGCAATCTCGTCCGCTCGCGCCTTCAGCTCGTCCACGTCCCAGTTTGCCCACAAAAACTTTCTGTTCAAAAACCGCGCCTCAGAACTGGCTAACCATACGAAGAATGTGGCTGGGAGAGAGGCGTGATCTTCGAACCCGACAGCCTTGACCCCCCCTGCTGCTTTGTTCATGTCAGTGTCAACCACGCCAGGTTGGACATGAAAGACGGAGATCCCAGGGTTCGCAATACCAACAGAGTCCCAGAGACGAAATGCGGCAATCTTGGAGCAGCAGTACGTCGTGAATCCAGCGCCGAAGCTGAGATGGGCGGCAAAGGAAGATACGTTGATGGCGACAGCGCCCTTAGCCGCGTGGCGGAGAAATGTCTTGGCCGTGTACAGTGCACCGAGTAGGTTGACATTGACCGCTTCAATAAAAGCCGGGCCGTCAACGTCCTCTGCAGACTCCATCGGACCTGTCTTGGCGGCGGCGCTGATGACAACGTCCAGTTGAGTGCCATCTCGGAGGAAGCCATCAAAAGCGGCGTCCAACTGCTCCTTGTTGCTCACATCTGCTATCGCCGTATAAATCTGCACGCCGGGGAAGCTTGTTTCAATACCGGCCTTGGTATCAAGCAGGGGCTGCTCCCTGCGACCGAAGAGAGCAATGCGCCTGGCACCAGCGGCGGCGAACTGGCGGGCAGTCTCGGCACCGATGCCAGTACCTCCACCGGTGATTACGATTGTCTTTCCCTTGGCCGAGAGGGAAGCTCGCGTAGGCGAAAGGGTTGGGTAGGTGTTATCATGCCACTTTGTCGTAGGCGAAGGAAACGGCGCTTGTTCCTTTGTTGTTTGGTTGATGGCCGCCATTTTAGTTGTTGCTTTGGTGGTTGGGTTTGGATGGGGTCGCAATCAGTTTGCTGTGGGCGTGCAAAGGCCATAGGTTTTCGTGTTAAGTCACTATACTGGGAATGGAGTCTAGTTATATGTTTTGCGAGAGGAGTAGTTGTCTTGTTGTTCCGGAGTAGACAACAGTGCTGCGCAGTGTTTCCTATTCAAACTGAGACTACTATTCTCCAACTGGTTGGTGCGGCTTACAGATCGCCAATTCAGACATACCCTATATCAAACCAGGCTGTGGACGCGACGTACAATTTGTTCCGTCCGGCACTAGTATGGAAACAGACAGACATTACAAATCACTGGGTGGTGCCACTCTAAAATGGGCAGGTTGCTCAGAACATGGTAGAGTAGCTCCGCGCTCAACGGTGTGGAGGTGGCTCACAATTTGCTCGACAACTGTAAGCTAGCAACACCCAGCCAGAGACTCACTGCATACAGGTCTCAACATCGTGCTCCATGGCTCCAGATCAAGTCTCCGTTCTACACTGCGCCATGTGTGGCAAGGCGTTCGACAGAGGCAAGTCCACCCTCGTCTCAGCGCCCCTGCCTGTGCACGCCGACGCCAGGATGCCCTGTCCAGACGCACCAGCAACCACGATACATTACTTGGGCTTGGGCAATATACTATCCGGCTAACCTGTTATATTCGCCATGTACAGCATCGACTTTCAAAAGACATGGCTACTACTGTCGAACCCGGAAGGGCATCCAACACCCTCGTGCGCGGGCTTGTATGTCCTGCGTTAAAACGAAAACAAGATGCGATAATGCAAGACCTGCTTGCTCGAGGTGCCGATCCAAACGTCTCAATTGCCGATACGCTATGAGAACGACCCGCGTACCCGAAGTTGGTAACTCTCGGACACTGTCGACGATTGAACAGCAGACTGCACACGCATTTGATCAGGCCGCTGCCTCAGCCGCCTGGGCCAGTGGTCCTATCGAGTTGGCCGGCAACATTGGTGTCGGTGTGTACGAACCACCGTTGTCATCATGTCCGACTCAGGAAAGGACTGCATTCGATTTGGGGTCTGATAGCTGGAGTGATAGCGATTTGCAATTCCTTTTGTCCTCATCGGCGGTCGACGTGGCGGAGCCGCACTCCATGTCATTTTCGCCAACTGCGGAAACAGATATTACAGGGACGCTATTCTCGGCCGGCAACTGGTCGGATCATCAGAGCGCGACGACCGTCCCAGAGACACAAATACCAACTCTGCCTACCTTGGCAATGCCGCCAATCCTCCGTCGTCAACATACCGACACCGGCACCCAACGCGTCTCGGGTATTATACTGCAGACACTAAAGTCTTATCCGTTGATGCTGATGCGCCAGAAAGCCCTTCCCCCGTTTCTCCACCCCTCCCTGCTGGCAGCTAGCGAGGCCGACGAAATGGTCGACAGCCTTGAACCGTTGTATAATTGTATGAGTCTAGTGTACATGGCAAGCAGCAAGATCAAGGGCAGCAGGAGACTATTATGGAGAAACGTCGCGGCCGAATGCGAGCGCTTTTGTCACCGCGTATGTGGCCATCTGGTTTCAACCATGTCTCAGGTTCAAGTTTCGTCCAGCTGACAGACAGACACTTATAGTATCTTGAACTCGACAAGTGGGAGCTTCTTGCAACGATGCAAGCATTGGCTATATATGTCATAATGAGAATAGACGACACAACAGAACAAAATACGCGAGATGCCAAAATTGACGGGCTGCTACTTCGAGCTGTTACGGTTAGCTGCGTTTGCACACCAACTGGCCCTTATTCAACTGCCCTGCTAACACGCATAACAGGTCATCGCGATTCAGTTCTCTGCCGTTAATTTCAGGTCAAAGCCATTTTCAACGTCCCATGCTGCCTGGAAAAATTGGATCCTAGAAGAGTCAGGACGAAGGTACGCCAACCTCTACTTCAGTTCACCAGCGTCGCCGCCGCAGCAGCAAATGAAGTCCATGTCAAGTGCTTTCGACTGACAAAATGCCTACCACAGACTTTGTGTCTTGTTTAAGGTCATCGGCATGCTTGTATCGTTTGAGCCGGCCAAAATGTGTAAAGCCGTTGGCAACGTTATTCTAGCCCCTTTGCCAGCTCCAAAACAATTATGGGAGGCACCAGATCATGAAATCTGGAAACGCAACGGTAATACAGAACCAGGCGTGCAATGTGAATTTGGATTAACTAAGGATGGTAAATTGGTTAAAATAGGCGAGAATGTGGCCCTGAAGACAGCCATTACGCAAAGCGAAGACATAGCATCACCACCCAGTAACATCGAGTGGGACGAATGGTGTTCAGGCATGGACGGTATTGGCAATCTTGTTATGCTCGCTGCATATATGGTGCGGTAGTTTAAATGGATTTTTGCTGTTTCTTTCGTATTTGTGTCTGAAGTTTAAGAGACTCTTCCTTCGCTGTGCCATTTGTCATGTATTTGCAAGATTAAGCTCAGAAGCTCACTACGTAGTGGCAATCTTGATCTGAGAAGGACGAGTTAAACAGAGGAGAGACTAAATGAAAACACAAAAACATGACAATAAATACAGCTGCACATGTCTACTTTTTACGCAACATTTTGCTCAACCATTACGACGAGAGGATCTTCATCATTCTGCCCCAACTGGCCCGGCCCAGATGCCAAAACACGCCTCCGGATCGTATAGATTATCCTGCCCAGCACCGCAACCGCCAGCTCGGATCCCATGTCCTATTTTCTGCATCTTAGCATGTTTATGTAAAGTGGGCTTGAGCGAGCGGAGGAGTAGTTTGTAGCGATATTTGCAGGTGCCAATCTGAAGCTCAAGCGAGTCTGGCGGCGCCCGGATAACCCAACCCAGAGCACCAGGGAGGCGGGGCTGAGACGACCAAGTAATGAACAAGACTGTATGTTATATTTCACAATGTCAGATGCCAGACCTCGGCACAATAGATTACGTACCACGCAAGAAAGCGACGGGAGGGGAAAATTGGTAAGCGCCGACGATCGAGTCCATAGAGGGCAAGTACCGTCAACAAGAACGCAGAGTTTCGCGGATTCATAAAAAAAAGTAGTCCTTGATTACGAAGCCAAGGGATAAGCCTAGCCAGGTTCAACTTCCTTGGAACGTGCTGAGGGTGTAGATGCGTCCATCAGGTGATTAACTACACGGAACTCCGTGAACACGCTAACTGTCCAGCCCACACTGACAGACGAAGATGGCGCAAAACGCCGCAGACATGGGCATTGATTTTTTATCATTCGTGCATTCTGTTGGCTGCTGGCTGCATTGTCGATGGAAGAGGCAAACGGGTGAGGCCACGGCAGAATTTTCGGCACGGCCAATTATTCTCCCGATTCACTTTCAAGTTACTAACCAAGCAATATGATTCTTACGTGTTAACTGCCTTGGCACTAAGAGTACGCAAAGTCCGGCCGAGAGCGGCGGAGAACTTGCGGAGATTCCACCAACTACGGAGTACCTAGTCTAGCAAACTACTTCATGTTGCGCAGGAGATAACGCACACCCTCAAAGGTCTCCTGTCCGCTAGGAAGAATCTCTCTGGGCGGCAGCACGAACCCATTGTTTCCCGTGTCACGAAGCTCCACGGTGAAGGTATAGTCGCCCGCAACCACGTCGTTTACATAGTCCACGCTGCTTCCTGCGACTTGGTAAATGGTGCTGCAGATGGGACCATACTGGAATCTGGTACCGTGGACGCTGCTGATGGCCGCCGTCGCGCCTCTCATCAAGGACTGGAACTCGGCATGCTTCGAGGGAACAGCGGTGCAGGTGTATCCGTACGCTCGGGAATGGTTAGCTACCGTCAAGCTCGGGAATAAGTAAACTCACGCGACATGAACAGCTGAGAGTACGAGTGCCAGTCAATGTAGAGCTTCAGGCCCTGCGTGCTCTTTACATTGTTGATGAAGCGCGACAATCCCTGTGTCTCGGGCGCGGAACCTTCAGAGTCACCTCGGAATGTCTCGTCGCAAGGGTTAGTGGAGGAGCCTCTTCCATTCCACTTGTAAGGCCAGTTGCGATTGACATCAGTTCCAACGCAGTTGCTTGATCGGCTGCGCTGGCGATTCTTGCGCCAGAAGCGCTCGCTTGTCTGTGTGTAGATGAATCCTACTTGAGTTAGCATCCTCTGCAGAAAGAATAGACCACGCACATACCATCAGGGTTTACGACGGGGAAGATGTAAAAGTCATATTTATCGAGGAATCCCTTGATTTCAGAATCGGTCTTGGAGCCACTGAGGAGAGCATAGGCGATATATTCGTTGACCTATGAATGTCAATGGTGCAGCATTTTGGGAGACAGAGGAACTGACCATGCTGGAAATCCACTCTCGCGCGTGGACAGTGCCGTGAAAGATGACAGCCGGCTTTCCTTTGCCACCACTTCCGTAGAAATGGATACCGGTAATAGGGTTACCCTGGCCGGACGAGCCCGAGGTAACAATGGCCGAGTTGGACGGGTACTCTGCCTGAAGGCTTCTGAGCCAGCCCAGATGGTCCTGGTACGGATGGTACGAGTTGAACCAGGAAATATCAGCGCGTTTCTCTAGAGGCTATCAGCACTTATCCCCGCACACATAAATAATTCGCTTACGATTGTAGTTGTAATCACTCGGGGCTGATTCTGCGGCAACAGAGGCACCCAAGTCTTCGTGCATCACAATGGCATTTTTGCCCTCAATGCGGCTCTCGAATTCCGCCAGCTTGCTAGGCGGAACGACAATGTCAGCAAAAGCGCCGGCTTTCTGGGGTAGCTTCCACGTCTCGAGGCTCAAGTCAGAGATGAGACTGTTGAGATCAGCAATGCCTGCATCGTTCTCGGCGGGAACTCGAAAGACTTTGACGCCGTCGTACGAGACCTTGCCTTGGGCAACAGAAGCTGCGCCCAGGGCAGCGAGAAGGGTGAGAAAAGTCTTCATAATTTCGAAAGAATATCCCGTTACTACGTATTAGCTTAAAACTCACTGCTCTGAGGCGACTTCTGCCTGCAATTTATAGACCCGATTGCACGCACCGCCTGAGTACCGAGAAGACGGTTAAGAAACACGGCAGTGCATGCCCAGAATTGAGAAGCCGCACCTTCCGTATCTGTATCGACATTGGGGTCTGTAAATTAACCATAATCTACGCTATCCAATCACCAACTGCCGGGGTACGTCAAATATCGCGCTCGGTGATCGCCTCCGCAACCCCGCCGTCTTGGCTGTGTATAAGTGAGCTGGACTACTGATCAGCTTTAATACCTTGCCACGTATTGCCATGCGGTACCTGCCATCTTTGGCAAGTCCTCAACTCTCTAATTAAATTTCAATGGCCTTGACGTGCGGAAGCTGAAGTAATGTGCTTTAAATAGAGATCTTGGCAAGCCACGGGTAGCGGTGCAACCTTGCCCAAGTCTGGGCCCGTCGAGGCCTCGCAGGGCTTGTGGCTAGCGACCGAGCCATCACGCGTGAGTGACGGGCGCCAAGATGCTCATCAGGCAGTTTCCATTATAGGAAGGACGTTTCGCGGATTGTTCCAATCATGTAAGCTTGCGAGGACGCAATTGCGCACGGGTCAAAAGTGCATGAAGGACGCAGTCCTGCAGCCTGGGCAGTTTCACTACCCCCCACAACCTTATTGTTGACTGGGGGCCGCCGATGCGCTGAATTGAGAATCCGATAAAAGATTTCTGCGGTCGGGCTGCGAAACAGGCGGAGCTCGTAGCTGGGCTTTTGGAATAATTACGGTTGCAAGTTTGCGTTGGCCCTTGGTTTTTTTCTTTTTCTCACTGATCGGATGTTGTCCGCCAACTCAGTCATGTATAGCTAGTTACCGAGTCGTATTTGCTGCAACGAATGCGCACTGCCTTAATACTCGCGCAGCCAATACTCTCGGGACAGGGTTTTCCATTTGCACAGAGCTTGATTGCGTGTGGCGAGTTAAGTCGTGCTCAAAAGATCGATTCTTTCCTCCATACGGGGTACTCTGCCGGTTCTCATCGGAGCCAGCCAAGCCTTGCCAAGAAGTCATACACATCTCCAGAGAAGCGTGCTCATGGGCCTTGGCATGCACGTGGAGTCCTGTTCACGAAGAGAGACAAGAGCTATTTCAATTCTCTAGAAACCATGTTCCGCAACATTCATTTCGTAGCCAGTATCGCCTAGACTGAAACGTGCAAGATGTATGCTAGCCGTCTGCCTGCCAAAGTTGGCTCGCTTACATTGCCGCGCGCTCTCCAACTTGGCGTGGAAGAAGACATTCCAAATCGTTTCAATGAAGTACATTTGCTCTGGCATCGCCGGCGCCCCGCTTCTTTTCATCGAGCAACGTCGAAGAAACTATAGCATCTCTTCAATTATACAGCAAACAAGGATAGGGCTGCCTCGCAAGGCTACATGTAGTTAACCGTTTCGTTTGTTAGTTGATTGCTGCCCGCCCGCGATGAGTCACCGGCAATGCTCGAGCCCGATGCCAGCGCCATCAACTCGGTTGCCTGAATAGATGGCATTTTGAAGTGAAACCTTGCGCATTCGCTTCATACTACACTTTTTGCTGATCAACGCTATCTACAGCCATTACACTCGCCATGGCGCACAACAACGACCGGATACCATGGGACACCGTTGGCTACACCCTCGGCCGAAACGCTCACCAACAAAAGTCCACGGCTTCCAACACAAACCGCGATGCAACCGACCAGCCCGAATTGAAAAGCCTAGTCAAAGCCATATGTCGCGCGCTGAAGCAGGACATTGCCGCCGAAAAGGCGCGGTACACTCTCAGCCAGCGGCACCCTCCCGACCCAGAGCTCGTCGTCTCCGAGCGCGCAGCGCTCCGCATCACGCCCATGGTCCAGCTGTGGCGCGTCGAGGAGTTTTTTGCGCACGGCCACTCCGCCATTCTCGAGATGGGGCCCGAGAGGTACGAGCGGTGGCAGCACAACGTGGCGTACGGGCCCAACGGGTTCGACCCGTCGGACTACACGCACCACTGGACGAAGAGCGGCGGTGAGCACGAGAGGGCAGTGGCGGCGCGCTTGGAACGGGACGTGTCGCGGCAAATATGCGCGCACGACAAGGGTTTCCGGTGCCGGTGCGTGCTGCCGCGCCACGAGAGGACGGCGGCGGCCTTTTCGCGGGACAACGCCGGCAGCGACTGCTGGATCTTCATGAAGGTCTGCACGAAGGAGTACTTTGGCGGGCTCGTGTTGCAGTCGCTTATTGTGGCGGGCGAGCTGCAGCCGTTCTACAACATGGGCCAGCGGGGACAGGTGCTGGGCAGCTGGTACAAACAGATGGACTGCATGTGCACGGTAGGCGCTCGCTGAATCTCGAATCGGATTCCATTGCTGAAACGTACTACTTTAGGGTTTTACGAGAGGCTGGGGTTTTCTTCTGGACTCCTGCCTCTGGTCGTACATTGCACTCAACATGATGCTGGTCCACAGCGATCCCGGCCGCGGCAGGCCGCTGATCAAGCTTGATGGCTACCAAGACTCGGGCCTCTACAAGACTCTTCTCAAGAGGGTTACAGGAAGCTGGGACCCCTTTAACAGAATACACACAGACCTTTACGCAAAAGACGTATCGAAGCCAACGATGTGGGAGCGCGTTCCGCTACCCGTCAGCCCCGAGGCAGAGCGCGCGGCGCGAGCCGCCCTTGCAGAGAAGGGCCTACCAACCGAGATAAGCGACGAGGTGATGCGGCTAGTCGAGAAAACAGACCAAGTCAAGGTGGAAGGCAACCCGCTGCACGCCGCCAACCGGCAGGCCGTCGTGGAGTACCTCGACCTGTGCTGGCGGATCGTTGTATACTGCGGGGTGCTGCAACGTTTCCATGGGATAAGGGGGGAGATGGATTGCAATGTAAACTTGAAGGAAGCCATGAATTACAAGCGTCGGTCAACACTGATTCTGAATGAAGTCGTGTCCCATCTGTAGCTGGATGGAATACACCACCAGACGATGAATAGGCTGTGTTTTGGGGGCAACACAGAGCATCGTACTGCAATTATAGCGACTTGTATGCATTTGAGCGACGGATTGACTCAATGAGACTTTGTACCCAATGACAGAACGGTCTAGCTGCGGAAAAGGAATTATGTTGTTGGCAGCTGGCTGACTCAGCAGCCCTATTTTGGCTGCCATCGCCTCAGCACCCTCAGCTAGTTCTCGTCTTGTCATCATCACATTCATTCCTGGTTTTTACACATACTTCGTGTTCCGACCGGCTCGTGATGTCCTCACTTTCTAGTTGCTCTCCGTGATACTCGACATATGTGCTGGGGCCGCAACACAGAGCATTATCTGCGATTATAGCAACTTGTATGTATTCAATCGATGTACTATTAGACACAATTGGGCTTTTCACTTAACAACAGAACGGGCTCGCTTGCGCAGACAGATTACTCTCGCCGTAGGGCTGACATGCTCACCTAATTCAGCAAGTGTCGAAAGTGGAAATGCGGCTTACTCGGAGGCCCCTGACAGCAGCTCAATTTTCCAGCGAAGCCATTTCCAGTTCCTTCGTTTTCATATACCCATTAATACTCCTACTATCAAACTCACATTCATCATGAAAGACGTCAAAGATGCCGGCCGCGAGCCCGGCCTCAAAGTCATTCACGTCGCGCTCTTCCGCATGGCGACCCGCTCCCTCGCCGAAGCCTACCGCACACTCGGCTACAAGACGCACCACGGCATCGAGGACGTCCTCGGCAACCCTTGGGTCGAAATCGAGCACGCCACGGAAGCAACGTGGCCCGAGGTCCCGGGCGCTCGCGAACCCGCCCGGCCGCGCTTCACCCGCGCGGACTGGGACCGCCTCTGGGGATCCGAGTACGACATCGTGACGGACCTCGCGTGCCCGTTCACCGACCAGCTCATCGCCGCGTACCCGGAAGCCAAGATTGTCGTCGTGCAGCGCGACTTTGACAGCTGGTGGCGGAGCTACGAGGCCGGCGTGCTGGACAAGATCTTCTCTCCCGGTCAGCAAATCTTCGTCCTCCTCATCCGCCACGTGCTCGGGTCGCGCGCAGCCGACGCCATGCTGAAAGTGAGCTTCGGAATGTTCCACGCCAAGAACCTGGACGAGATCCGGGAGCACGCGCGGGAGACGTATGACGGGTACTACAGGAACATCCGGGCGCTTGTGCCGGCGGAGCGGCGGCTGGAGTACAAGATGGGGGACGGGTGGGTGCCGCTGTGCGAGTTTCTGGGGAAGGAGGTGCCGGATATGCCGTTCCCGCGGCTGAATGACAGCAAAGCGCGGAGCGAGAGCCAGAGGCAGGGCGAGGCGATGGTGCTGCTGAATTCGGTGCGGAAGCTGGGGACGCTGGGGCTCGGAGTGGGTGCGATGGCGGCTGCGGTGTGGTACTATGTGTAGATGTACTGCAGGGTATGAGGAGAAAGAATGTTTGAACATGAGATTGCGCAGGCATGTCAAGACGGGTGAGCCCGCGGATGGCAGTGCGCCAAGACAGCACAAAGCGCTTTAAATACAACATCTACATGGGATGGCCTTGCATTATCACGGAATGATATTTATGGATATCCCTTATACATGCACGCTGTTATTACGCAACAAGTGGGCGGGAGGAGTCTTTCCGCCGGGAGATGCGCAAGGGGTACTCCGTACGCAGCGGAAAGAAGCGCTGAAGAAGGGGCGCCGGCGACGAAGCAGAAATGCCAGCTTTTGGAGAAGGCTACCAGTACATAGCTTCGATGACGATGGGAAAAAAGTGCAAAAGGGTGGGTGGATGAGAGACATTGTAGCGGCGATCGCGGCCACGTACGGGCTGGGGGTGGACAGGGCAGGATTGTGTGTGGGAAGGGGGGGTTGGAGCGAGGGGAAAGCGATTGGTCGAAGAGGACAATGGAGGCGTGTGAGGCGTAAGGCGGCGCAATGGAGAGGATTGCAGGTGGTGAGACTAGGAGTGACGATCTGGCAGAGGGCGTGGCTGTGGGATGGCCTGGAGGTGCAGAATGATGACGGTGGTGAACGGGTGGAGGTGGTAAAGATATGCGGGCGGAGCAGAATTGTTTCAGTCTTTTTTTTTTTTTGGCCTTGTTCTTGATTTCTGGTACCTGTCGGTGATTTCCTGTCGTGATGGCCTGTCGGCGTATACTTGTACCCATTATACCCATTATTGGGAGACGTAGTATGATGTAGTGATTGTTTTGGACATTTTAGTTGTGGGGTACTTTTCACATCTTGATACGAGGCAGCAGGGCAGCAGTTGGTTCGGTGGTGAGAAGGGAAATGGATTTACATGCCGCAACTCTGTTACGAGAAATAAACAGTGGGCAGGGCTGGGCAGGGCAGCGTTGTCGCCAGAGGCTGGACGAGACTCTTTGCAGTGAGACGGGCGGCGTTGCACTGTGAGCAGACGATACACGTTACGCAGAAGAAGGAAAGCCCCCCTTTCAAAGGTCAGCGTGCAGACTACTCGGTAACTATAGTTATTAGCTTTGGGTTGGGTGATATTACTGGGGCACGACGTGGGGTCTTGGCTGGGCTAAGAAATAAGGGGACTTTGGCGGGCGGGCGACTAATGCTGGGTTCGTCAAACTGCTTCCTATCCGGGACAAGGCGGGACAAGGCGGGAGCGAGGCGGAGTGGTCTGATAATTTCGGCAGGCTGAGGATGAAGACTAGTGAAGTGGTGATGCGTGGGAGTGAGAGTGAGAGTGAGAGCGGGAATGAGAGTGACGGCGGGTCGATGCGGGCAAAGCATTGTGAGCCGCGACAAGGAGCACAGAGAGAGGATTGTACCTGGATGGTGTCGCATCGTCGAGTGGGCATTGTGCGACTTGACATGTACCATGCAGATGAGATGGCGTCCCGAGTCCTTGTATGTATGACATTTGAGTTGACGATGGGGGAATTTGTTCAAGCCCAGTTCAAGCCCAGTTCAAGCCCAGCGCAAGTAAATCCGCAAGGGCCAGAAGGATAAAGAAGCAAAGGCCAAGCTTTGTTACGGCCGATCTGCAACGCCATACGGAGAACATGGAAGCAGGCCCGCGGCAAAGCCTTGTTGGCAGCGTGACAACCAGCAGCGTCCAAGTAAGTTACTGAGTAAGTTGTATGGATGAGGTGGATGAGGTGGATAAGGTGGGCTGGGGGTCAAAGTACCGGTACAAAGTAACTATTGGTACGGATTACGGATTACGGATTACGGGGTACGAGGTTGCGCGCGCTCCCGCAGACAAAGAGAGCGAGTTCCTCTCCACAAGGCTGGGAGTGGCTGGCGCAAGAGTGAGGGTGGTGTGGGCAAAGAGGGCACGCGACACAATAATAAAGAATGACGGAACCAACTTGTACACGAGTGCAGATGAGCCAAACAAGAGAGAAAAACAGCCCGAAAAAAAAAACACACAGACGGAGAATAGGCAATAAGCAGAGGAAACAAAGTCGACGCGACAAGCAACCAACTAGCCAATCAAATCCTCCTGAAATCCTCCCTTGTACCCGACTGCGACCGGAGCGCGCGCTCTCAAAGGGGCCAAAGAAAAGAAGAAAGAAAAGAACTGGTGCAGATTCTTGCTGACCCCTGCCTGAGCTTGCGGGGAAACAAACAGCCAATGCTGCCTGTATAATGCAGCCAACGTCTGTCTGTCTCTCTGTACGGAGGTTCTGTACGGAGTACTCCGTACAGGTACCGCCGTGGAAAAGCTGGGCAGAAGCTGTGGCCCGGGCTGGTGGATTGGTGGATCCCAGGGGCAGAGCGGTCCAGAAGGGGAATCGAGTCACGCAACCAGAGGGGCAAAAAAAAAAAAATTATGTGAAGCGCTAGTTAGTCAAGGAGTGCAAAAGTACAGGGAATTTGTGAGGTCACCCGTCACTACATGGAATTTGCATAGTTACAGGTCGACTGTGTCTCGGAAAGCGACAGGTATTTGTGCCAAAAAATAATACAAAATAAAATGAAAAATCAAAAGGCCAACCTGGTTTGGTAAGCCAGTCGTCAGGTACTGTGTACTGCCGTCCCTACCTCAGGGCCTCAGGGAGGGTACCTGCTGGCCGCCCGGCCCGTTGGCTTCCCGCAGCTACACAAAGCACAAGGCAAAAGGCAAAAAGGCAAAAAGGCCCGCTAGAGTGGACGAGGCAACCAGTCACGCGACGCGCGACAAAGTGAGCCAAAACTTAAAGGACGCAATAGGCAAGAAAAAAAAAGAAAAAAAAAGAAAAAAAAAGAAAAAAAAAGAAGAAGGCAAAAAGCATGAATCTCACTGGAATAAAAACGACTTGGGACGGAATCTCGTACCTGCCATGTACCGGTACTACCTCATTTCAGACCCTTCCCACTCCCACTGACCTCACTCACTCCCACCTTGCCAGCATTGTCTCGACTTGACCTGGGTACCGACCTCCCCTTCTCCGTACCAACTACCAACAATTAGTTGCCAACTACCAACTCGTACCAACCAGCTAGTTTCCTCTTCTACCCAGTCCCCCAGTAAAATAGTCCCTCTAAACCTGCTGGTGCTGCTCTCCAGTCTAAACTAGCACCCGACTCTGCTCTGGCCGTAATTGCCAATCGTCAGGGCCTGTCCTCTTACATAAAACTGAGCCACGCTTCTTGCCTCCTCTCCCCCTCCCCCCCCCAGTCTTCTTCAACCCATCGTGGTCCCCGTTTGCTGCTGCCGCGCCGCTCTCCTTTCCCCCGCCCGTCATCTTTGCGCCTTCAACTGCGCTGCCCTTCTTTTCCTTTTCCTCTCTTCTTCTCCTCCTTCTCCCACGGCGGCACTCGGGAGAGACCCTCATCCACCACATCTTTGTCCACTGTTCCTTGTTTGTTTTTCTTCTTTCTTCTTTGCCTTCTTCTTTCCCCTCCGTCCCTTGCACGCGACCACTTCTTAGCAGCTTGGCATCGCTAGCCATATTCTTCGCTCCGAAATCACTACACCAGACAAAACATCACAACACAGCTCCTTACTCGACACGTACTCGACACGTACTCGACACTGGAATACGATACACGCACACACACACACACACACACACACACACACAACATGGACCGTCTTCGCCGCCTCCTAGGCACCGTCGCGGCCCGGTTCGCAAACCGCCGCTACGTATTCGCCCTCGCCGTAGTCAGCGTCCTCGCCGCCAAGGCAGTACACATCGACGCCCATCTTGACGCCCTCTCCCCCTCAGACATGCTGCAATGGGGTCCCTCCTTTTTCTTCCAGGACACCATCCTGCTCCTCGCCGTTCGCGCCCTGCTCTTTGCCCAGGGCCCCTGCATAGCCTTCATCGGCACCGCCCTTTCCTCTCTCGTCGTCCTGCTCGTCCTAACCCTCGCCTCCATCAACATCTCCTTCTTCGCCGTCGCTGGCAACGAGCTTCACTGGCGCAACGTCGCCGTCGCCGGTGACTCCAACTCCTGGAGCACCCTCCTCACCGGCCTCTTCTCCCTCGGCGTTACTCTCGCCTGCATCCTCGTCGCAAGCTGGTTCTTGCAGGATATCTGCTACATCATCGCCACCGCCGCTCTCGACGTCATCACCTTCCCCTTCACCTTTGTTTACTCTCGCGTCGCCAGACGCCGCTCTGCCCCCATTCAATACGCCAACGTTCCTCAAAATGACGCCGAGAATGGTTTCGGCCACCACTACACCGACGACGACATGGACGTCGTCCACGAGACCAAGGTTGCTCCCTCACCCCGCCGCCGCAGCACTGTCCTTGGTCTGGGCCTCAACCTGCTCGTCGCCGCCGGCCTGATTGCTCAAATCGTCTCGTACGCCACTCGCCCCGACCGCACCTCCGTCACCTTCATGTCCTGGACGCTGCCTCTTGTCCCCTTCATGGACTTTGCTCACGCCTCCCCCAACCTGGCCAACCTCCTCGCCTACCACGGCCAGACTTTCAACTACGACAACCTCACCGCCCTCACCCCGCCCGTCCCATTTGACTGGCTCCCCAAGGACGTCAAGCTCCCCGGCTTCGAGGACTGGTACAACAACCGCGAACACTACAACGCCCAAGCCGACCCCCTCAAGATTTCCAACCTCGACGAGCAGCTCCTCGCTCCCCTCCGCAACAAGCTCCAGGACGTCTCCATCCGCAACGTTGTTCTCATTAAGCTCGAGAGCACCCGCAAGGACGTCTTCCCTATCCGCAAGCACGGCATCATCTGGGACAAGCTCGAAAAGTCCTTCGAAAACGGCTCCCTCCCCGAGGCTGCGGCCCACCGCCTCGCCACTCTCACCCCCAACGCCAACTTCATCACCGGCGACTACGACGACGGCTTCGAGCACGCCGACAAGCCCCGCCGCGGCGGCATCAACGCCAACAACTGCCACACCACCGGCACCTACACCCTCAAGTCCATCCCCGGCACCCTCTGCGGCATTACCCCCCTCCTCGCCGACATGAACCAGGAGTACTACTCCCACGTCTACCAGCCCTGCCTCGCCCAAATCTTCGACGCCTTCAACGCCCTCGACCACACCGGCGAGAAAAAGGACGGCTTCAAGCCTTACAAGTGGAACTCCATGTTCATGCAGTCCGTCACCAACGGCTACGACAAGCAGGACCTGCTCATGCCCGTCCTCGGCTATCCTGGCGAAAAGTTCCTGCACTCCGAGTACCTTCACTCTGACGAGGCCAAGTTTGGCAAGACCGACATTGAGGACATCAACTACTACGGCATGCCCGAGTACGCCATCGAGGAGTACGTCAAGGACGCCTTTGTCTCTGCCAAGAAGAACAACGAGCGCGTCTTCCTCACCCACCTTACCAGCACCGCCCACCATCCCTTTGGTCTCCCCAAGGGCGAGCCTTACGTCAGCCTGACCGAGGACTCGGGCCTCCAGGACCTTTCGGGCTACACCAACGCCGCCGGCTTTGTCGACCGCTGGCTCGGCAAGATGCTCGATATCCTCGACGAGACGGGCGCTGCCAACGAGACCCTGGTCATCTACGTCGGTGACCACGGTCTCTCCATCGCCGAGAACGGTGCCGTCACCCCCTACTACCAGCCCAACGTTGCCAACTTTAACGTTCCTCTCGTCCTCTCCCACCCGCACTTGCCCCCCATCGATGTCAACGACGTCGTCAACTCCAACATGATCCTCCCCTCCATCCTCGACCTCCTCATCGAGACGGGCTCCCTCGGCGAAAAGGACACGGCCGCCGCCAAGGACCTCGTCAAGAACTACGAGGGCCAGTCCCTCATCCGCCCCCTCCGCAAGCACACCGCCAACGGCGACATGGGCGGCTGGCAATTCACCGTCATGAACCCCGGACGCGGTACCCTTTCCGTGCGTGATATGCGCCACCCCGACTGGCGCATTGTCGTCCCTATTGTGGCCGACATTGAGTGGCGCTTCACCAACACCAAGGACGACGCCCACGAGGACACCTCCATCCTCGACTTTGGCTACCCTGAATTTGTCAAAAAGGTCCAGGACACCTGGGGCGAGGACGCCTCTCTCTGGGTCGAGGAGGCTGCCTTTGTCGCCCGCTGGTGGGTGGACGACAATGCCCGGCGCTGGCGCTACGAGACGTCGTCATAACCACGACTCGCTCATTTTGGATGCAACAAGAGCAACAAAAGCTTCATTTTTCTCACACTCTTAATGTTTTAATCACATACAGCATGTATTCTAATGGCGTTTTGAATGGCTGTTTTCTCTTTTTTTCCATTTTCACTTTTTCACTTTTCTTTTTTTTATTACCCTTCTTTCATAGCAAGCAGACGGGGACTTGTATTACTACTCTCTGATAAAAGAGAGGACTTTTTATTTTTCTAAGATGGCTGCTTTTAAAGAGATGGATCGTCTTTTGCAAGATGATGTTTGATGAAAGTCGTGGCAGGATAGGTACAACGATACCGGCGTTTGGTTGGTCATAGACTCAGACTTTCTGAATACAAGAATTAATTTGTTAGCCATGTGCTTCAAGTGGTGATGTGACTGCTCGAGTTGATGGACGAAATTACTTGACAAAAAAGAATGGGCATGAAAGCGGTGGTTGGCGAGACGTGACGATAGGGCCGAAGAATGGACTTGCAAGCACTGGCTGGAACGACGCGATGAGGAGCGGTGGAACCGTGGGGTGAGAGGCGTTGTTGGCCGTGGGCTGGTCAGAAGCCGGCACTCGATTTGCTGTGTACATGACAGATTATTTTGTAGAATGGAGAGGCGGGAAAGAATAATGAGTTGTATTTTGCTTGGATATGTGACATGGGTATTCCTGATTCTGTTACCTGTACTTGGTGAAGGTAGTACAACGACAAAGGACGCAATATGTCGTACCATCAAACACCTACCTAAAATGTCTAAAATGAAACACAGCCTCCTCCTCTCTCTTATCCTCCTTCTCCTCCTCCCCCGCCTCCTTCCTCTCCTTCTCCCTCTCCTTCGCCTCTTTCGCCACCTCGTCCCGCTCCCTCTTCAGCCCCTTCACCACGCCGACCAGCCTCTCCGCCAGCAGCGCCACGTCCCCCGGAAACCGCGCGCTCACGTAGTTGTACACGCCGTCCTCGACCACGAACGGCGCGCGGCCCCAGCTGCTCCTGAAGTCCCCCGGCCGCGCCAGCGCCCTCGTCACGGACTCCTCGACGCTGTCGCTGCCCGCCCCGTACGTCTTGTAGTAGTCGCCCAGGAACGGCCGCGTGGCCCAGAAGGCGAGCTGCTCGAAGCCCGCCGGCAGCGCCGTCGTGGTCACCCCGTACAGCACGCTCCGCCCGTCGCGCGGCGCCCTCGACTCGCTGAGCACCATGACGCCGTGGCACACCGCGCCCACGACCTTCCTCTCCGCGAGCGGCGTTGACTTCTTGGTTTTCGGGAAGAACGCCGCCACGAGGGCGTGCACGGTGGGCGAGTCGATGACCTGCCGCACGCCCTTGTCGTGCCCGCCGGGAAGGAAGACGAGGTCGTAGCTGGAGAGGGAGAAGCCGGGCGCCGACCAGGAGAGCGGCGCGCGCCACTGCTGGGAGTCGATCATGGTTTTGTACTGCTCGATGACGGAGCGCTTGGCGCCCTGGTTCGTCAAGGTCAGCGAGGGGGTTTCATTCCCATCTACTCACTCACTCGCTCACGCGCTCACTCACTCACTCACACCACCAACTTTGAGCGAAGGAAGAAGAGCAGGAAACTCACCAGGAAAAACTGCGTCATGCCCTCCAGCATCTTCGAGTCGCACCTTGGCACATTCCCATTCTCCGTCGCAACCGTGATGCGGAATCCCGCCTGCTTAAACGCCATGAACGGCACCGTCGTCTCTGTGCCCGGTTGTGCCCCCGTTAGCCGCCACCCGCGCCGATCCGTTCGCAACAGCATTGCCAGCGTTCCACTTACCGCTCGGATCGTGCCCGTAGTCCGCCATGAGGAATATTACTTTCGGCAGGTTCTCCATTCTGCTATATTTCGCTGTATGTATTTCCGAGTTCTTACGCACGCCGAATGAGACTGTTTGGGATAAGAGGCCATGTCTATAGAGATGGCGTTAAGAGGCCAACCGATCGATGGTGCTGAGCGCACGTGATAAGGTCGCCGGACTTGTCTGCAATTTTCCAGTTCGCCCGTGTCTCAGGGCCTGGACTGGACCATCTTGACCAGTGAGGGACCTGTGAGCCTGAATTTTTTGGTGTTTTCTCACCTTTTTCTAATTCTTCTCTTTTGTTTTCTTTCGAAATGCCGCTTTTGCCAACCGCCAGGGACGACGCCGGCCATAGTGGCAAACGCCCGCCGCGCGATACCTATCCCGAAACTCAAAACACCTCACGACTCACCCTAGCCCAGTAATAAAAATACGAAGACGGCCAACATTATTAGCCCATCCTGCTAGCGACGTGCACTTCCTCCGTCCTGCCCCTTGGTCGCTGCACCCGCCACGGCCGTACACGAGCGTTAGGCCCCACGCTGCTCTCGCACTCGACTCCCGTGTTTGACGGAACTGGGGGTAAAGTACATGCATGCTACGGCCGCCGTGCTATGAATTGATCCGGCACTTGCGCATCCGATCTTGACGTCAACATTCATCTTCCAATTCTCATAGCGTAGTCATAAAACCTACAAGTTAGCGACCAGTGCTCCTGTGTAATTGGAGCCCGGCACGCATCACCATTGTATACCGACAAGATGCGCGCAACCGCCCGCGCTTACAGCCCTCCCGCTGGCCAGCGCCGCCGTCCCCTCCGGCGCATGCCAGCTCCCGCTCGTCCGCATCAAGGACCAATCGGCCTACGGAGGGTCAAAGTAGAAGCCGGCATACCGCCCCAGAAAATCTATCCTCCTCACCGACGCCGGCAGCGAGACCCTCGACACGCCTCTGGCTATTGTCATTGAGTGAAAGCATCAATCGACATTCGTGTTGAAGCCCACCGACACCTTGCCTCGCCCCAAAATGAAGCTGTTATCTGTCCCGAATGCTCTGCATAACTCAATTACACGCCAACCCTGCTTTACTGCGGGTCTGGGTCGATTCGCAGCATCTTCAGAGTGGGACTGCCTCCTCCTCTGCCTCTCCGTCTCTGAGAAGACCAGTCAATAATCCAATTGATATTGCGATTTTGACACAGAATTTTATAGATAATATAATGTTTTTCTCTGTCAAGATGTAATTTTCATGACCGTCTCCGAAACAAGGGTCGGCCGAGACTCGGCGGCAGCTCGCCACCGACACCACAGCCAACGGATGCGGAGGCGGGCCCTTTTTGCGGGGACGAACCCGAAATGCTCGGCGCTACAGAATGGCGTGCTCGACAGAAATTTGCAGGCCCTGACCACGGGGGTACGTTGCCCGTCTGTTCGCTTACTTGAGCTTCTTTTCTACCAGAAGAATCTCTTTTCCAATTTCTAATACAAACCCAAGTTTCAACCCACCTCAGCTAGCTCGCCGCGCATGCCAGGGCTTGCATGCGACTGTGGAACGCTGCCATTGTCCATCCTATTTAAGCTTAGTTCTGGCTTACACGGGCACTTGAGCTGAACAAAGCTGTGTTGATCCTTTGGTGCGCTAGTTAGCTACCAGTTGATCAGCTTCACTCGGCCTTCGTCATTGCTGCGCCCATCTTGCGCCATACACACACACACATTTACAGTCGCATGTTCACACGGCCCTCACGGATACCCCTCATACAAACTCCCCTCTGAGCCGCCTCACCATGAAGTCCGCCGGTGACAGCGGCGGCGGCGGCGACTCGCCCACGCCGGAGAAGAACACCAAGCTCGGCCACGACGTCGACGTCGAGAGCGGCGGCGGCGACTTCGCCGAGGGCCATGTGCAGCAGGACAGGCTGCGGCGCGCCCTCTCCGCGCGCCAGGTCCAGATGATTGCCATCGGCGGCACCATTGGCACCGGCCTCTTCCTCGGCACGGGCAAGTCGCTGGCCACCGGCGGGCCGGCGTCCATGCTCATCTGCTACGCCATTGTCGGCGCCATCGTCTTCGTCACGATGCTGTCGCTGGGCGAGATGTCGGCGTTTATCCCCGTCGCGGGCAGCTTCTGCACGTTCGCGAGGTGAGTTTCTACAGATTTTGAGAAACGCCGAGGACGCCTTCCGCCTTGGCTCACTTGGCAGAGGGCTCGCTTGGCGCAAACGCCCGAGATCGCAACTGACACGTCTTTAACTAGCCGCTTCGTCGACGACGCCTTCGGCTTCGCCCTCACATGGAACTACTGGTTCAACGACGCCGTCTCCACCGCCTCCGACCTCGTCGCACTGCAGCTGCTGCTCGACTACTGGAAGACCAACTTCCCCGGCGTCGCATTCAGTCTCATATTCTGGGTTGTCCTCATCGCCGCCAACATCATCACCGTGCGCGCGTACGGCGAACTCGAGTATTGGCTGAGCCTGCTCAAGATCATCACCATTATCGCGTTCATCCTCGTCGGAATTGCCGTCAATGCGGGTGGAAATACCATGCACCATTACATTGGTGGCGAATACTGGCGCATCCCCGGCGCGCCGTTTGTAGATGGCATTGGTGGATTCGCCTCCGTCTTTGTCACGGCATCTTTTGCTTGTACGTGCAGTCGCATCCATTGCGGTATAAGAAATCGCTAACAATTTTCAGACGGTGGAACGGAATCAATTGCCATCACGGCGGGTGAGACCAAGAACCCTAGCAAAAACATGCCCCGCGTCGTCAAGAATGTCTTCTGGCGCATTCTTCTCTTCTAGTATGTCTCATGTCGCGCTTCTGCAAATCACAAGCTAACATCGCCCAGTATCCTCTCCATTCTCCTCATCGGTCTCAACGTCCCATATACCCACGAAGGCCTCAACGAGAAAAGCTCCCGAACGTCACCCTTCACCATCGTCTTCCAAATGGCCGGCGCAAATGTCGCCGGTAGCATCATCAACGGCGTCATTATCACCAGTGTGCTTTCTGCTGGGAACCACGCCCTGTTTGCCGGATCGCGACTCTTATACACGCTGGCGATGCAGGGACATGCGCCGCGCGTGTTTGGTAAGCTGAACAAGGGCCAGGTGCCGTGGGTAGCTGTCCTCGCGACCAGCTTCATCGCGGGATTATGCTTCGGTTCAAGCTTTATCGGTGCCGGCCAGCTGTGGTCATGGCTGCAAAAGTGAGTAGTTTGGCGGAGCGCGTTTGGATTGCATTACTAACCTGCGCAGTATTGTTGGAGTTTCCAACCAGCTCAGCTGGATTTCCATCGGCATCGCATCCATTCGGTTCCGCAGCGGCCTCGAGGCTCAGGGCAAGACCCATCTCCTTCCATTCAAGAACTGGACGTACCCATGGGGCCCTTGGTGCTCCGTCATTCTAAACAGTTTTCTTGTCCTCGTACAGGGCTGGAGCTCGTTCAGCGGTGGCTTCCACGCCGTCTCCTTTGTCAGTCTATACGTCGAGATTCCAGTCATGTTTTTCATGTACATCGCCTGGAAACTCTACAAGAAGACAAAGTTCGTCAAACTGCACGAGATGGACCTGGAGACAGACGTTTTCACGGCTGAACACGAAGAAGCAGAGTCAGGGCCCGCATGGAAGTCCAGGGGAAGACGCATTCTCAATTGGCTGTTTTGACGGCCTGTCAATATTGGCATTTGTACACATTGTATTTAGAGCGAGCATGGCATTCGATAGCATTCTCAATTTTATATATTCATCCGCATCATATACTCTTTTTCGCCATTTCTATCCTCTAATTCACAGCCTTGAAATCACCCTCCACGGGATATGAGGGGAAACCCCATTCGATACTGCGCTTCAAAAGCTCGTACTCGAGACCATGGGGGCCAGCGTTCAGGTACAGGAACTTGGTCAGCGGGACGGTGGCGTAGTAACTAAACTTGGTTCCCGCAGGAATGAACGCAACATCACCCTGGAGCAGGTAAGCCGGCTTGTAGCCCTCTACGGAGAGCACCAGCTGACCGTCGTCCATCTGGATGCCGAGGTGGTTGTCCAGCTTGGCCTCCGTCTCGGTCTCGTTGTCGCGCTTCGCAGAAAGCGTGATGGTCCCCATGGTAAAGTTGCGAGTGTGCGAGTTGTCCACAGTCGAGACGGGCTGAATCACCTTGTACCCGACGTCGGTGTTGAGGTACTTGGGTCCGTAGTTGTTGGCCACAAAGTAGGGCTCCGTCGGATCGGTAGGCAGCGTGTTGGTGCCGTTGTGCCAGTTCAAGCCGTAGTCGCTCGCCGTGCCGTTGACAAAGTCTCTGCGCGGCTCAAACTCGTGCTCCGGCACCGCAAAGAGGTCGAGCTTCGCGTACGCGGTCGTCAGGTTCGGCGTCATAGGGCCAAACGGCTGCTCGTCAACCGGGTCGGGCACGTACGGCGCATGCACATCCGACGAGTAGTCACCGCCGGAGACATAGTCGAAGAGCTTCTCGAAGCCGCCCGGGTGGAAGGCGTGCGTGAGCTGCGTGTCCGGGTCGACGAGCTGGAAGGTGTGGATCGTGCCGGGCGGGACGTTGCCGTAGTCGCCGAAGCTGGCCACGCGGGCCTCGTGGTGGCGGCCGTCGGTGCCGTTGCCCTGGGTCCAGAGCTCGACGCGGCCGCGGGAGCAGTAGAAGTGCTCGTGGGTCTCCTTGTGCGTGTGCGGGCGCGCATTGAGCCAGTGCGTCACCTTGCCGTTGTGTTGCACGAGCGAGAATGCGCCGCCGGATGAGTTGGCCGTGATGGAAAAGGTAATGGTCTGCGTCTTAGTGAGGCGGATGGCCCGTCCGTGGAATCGAGGCAGCACGTAGGGCCGCACAAAGTTGGGCGCCTCGTCTACTTTGAGAGACTTGCCGCAGTCAGACTTCGCGCCCGCTGTTGCGGCGAGGAGCAGACTCAGTACAGACCCAGTTGACAACTTCATGATGCTTTGATTCAACGAATTGAGACTTCAAAATTGGAACGAAGCAGAACCTGCATGTTGGCGGTCACCAACGTCAATTTATAGATTTCTCCAGCAAAACTGTCAGCAAGCTTGCCCTAGGCAAACGCTACGCCCATCATATTTTGACCGACTGTAGCCAAAAGGCCATCCCACTTGGATGCAGGAATTTTAGGTAGCTGCTACGATGCAGCTTGCAGCGCTAACGTGCAACTATACCTGTCTTAGCATCGCGACATGGACGAACTCTTCCCAGCTCGGTCATCCCAATGGCAAGCGGAACGAGCGTCTCACCCGGCCGGAAAAATCAAGCCATACAATTTGCAGTACGGGTCTTCCTATTAGTTAGGATGCAGGCCAGTAGAAGCCCTATATAGCTTGGTAAGTAAGCTTATGGTGTTGCTGGTGTTGCCGTTGTAGCTGCTATTGCTAACCGTGCTACGTATTTTCAGAACACGGCCTACAAATTTTATGGCATGGGAAAATCAAGGTTTCTGCGACACAAAATTGAACAGTTGAATTGCACGTTCAATCATGTTTGTTAATAATATATCCACGTCTTATTATATACAAAGAAATCAAGCATCGTGTTCATGCTTATTTACCAGGAGAGCCAACCAGACAGAAGAACTCGCGACCGATCTGGTTCTCGAGAGAGTTGAGCACCAGGTTCCAGACGTTGGCGTCGTACGCCTCGCCAATGTGGCCGACAGGGTCGAAGGGGCAGTAGTCCTGGACGTAGATGTTGTGCACGCCGTCCTCGTGGACAAACGCAGTCGTGACGGGAGTGACGAGCTCGTCGTACTTGGACATGATGACGGTCAGGTTGTTCCCGGCCTGGACAATCGGTCCATTGTTGAGCTTCTCGATGCCAGAGCCGCCGGTGGTGATCTCGTCACATGGCGCGCAGCCGACCTTCTCGAGGGCCTCACCCAGCTTCTTGCGGCCGTCAGGGCCCAGGACGGGCGCCAGCTTGATGAGGCCTGCAAAGTCGGTGCCGTGGGTCGGCGGCGCGATGGCGACAATGTTGTCGACGATCTCGGAGATGCCCGGGCTAAACTTGGGCACGTACATGGAGAGAAAAGCACCCTCCGAGTGGCCGACGAGGTCGACCTTGCTGGCACCCGTCCTTTGGTGGACCTCCTTGATCAAGTCAGAGATCTGGCCAGCAGAGTAGTCAAGGGGTCGGAGTCCGCCGACGAGCGGGAAGCCATCGTAGGCACCATAGGTCAGGGAGAAGGTGCAGATGCCCTTGCTCTGGAGGAAGGTCTCGAGGAAGTTGAGATCCTCGTAGTAGGTGGCGCCGAGGCCGTGGAGGAGGACGACTGGGTTGGGGTGCTTGGCAGAGGGCTTGCACGAGAAGTCGTTGTGCTTGAAGCTTCTGGTGTGGAAGTCCAGATCAGCGGGCACCGCAGGACCGGCCGAGACGACAGAGATCAGCCCAGTGAGGGCAGCGACGGCGGAGAAGTGCATGTTGGTGGACGCGAGGACTGGAGACTGGAGGGGCGCGATGAGCTTCAGCGTCGTTGATCAGTCAGGGCAGGGAGCAGCCTGGGTTATAAACATGTTGACTGCCCACAATTTTAGCGATAAGCCGCGAGGGCGATTGCTAATGGGAATCGGCATGCTCATTGTTAATTGCAAAAAAAGATGTTGCTGATTGAGACAGGCCTAGCTGTACGACCTCGGCGCGCATGGATAAACTAGCCAGTTGAGGGTTAGGTGACTCTCGTTCCCCTCATCACAATGGAGATCCTTCCATACCCACGCACGGCAAGCTGGCACTTGGCGCTACCTTAGGCTGGCTCCTCTGACAGCTTACCTCCCCGGCCGTCAATTCGGAATGTTGTAAGTCGCGGTGGCTGCCATTATGCAAAGTTTACCTCGGCAGTGTCCCCAGACATGTCACGCGAACTGGACTGCATTTTCGGCTCTGCATATACCCCTGTGATGCTTTTGCGCACGCAAGCTTTCTTCCCCGGACTTCTAGACCTCCCAATCACACCCACCTCATTTGGCCCGCCAGGATAAGTCGGTCGTCCATGTACTTGCGCAGCACTGGCGCACTGGGTCCGGGATAGTACACCAAGGCAAGTTCACCTCGCAACTCCACAGGCTCCGTCGCGGCTTGAATTAGCAGAAAACTGGACCGCCTTTGAGAAAAATTCAAAAAACCGCCGTTACAGTGAGACATGCGTCACATTGAGGCTGCTTTGACTCACAATGTTTCCCCTGTCTCACGGTACGTACCTGAGTGAGCCGCCCTCGAAAACATCCCAGGAGAAGTACATGCAGAACATCCTGGCAAGCCTCTTGGACTAGGGCGGCGCCGGCCCCAGATTCCACCGTCCAATCGCATCTTCCCTACGCCGACTCGGTGGATTGGTGCCACAAGGGCGGCGGACCACCCGACACACGGCCGGGTGGTCTCCGTCTTTGCAACCACCTTCGGGTCTCAAACGATGCCGCAATCACTTGGCTGTACCAAGTCGCAACGGAATCTGCCAGACCGAATTTTCCGGTCTCTAGCATTGAGCATATCGATCCTTGAACTGCTATTTGATTGCAGCACAAGGTGAATTCTCCGTAGTGTATTGGTCATACTAACAAATTTAGTTCGTCTTTTGGGTAACTATTCTATGTTGATCTTCTAACAAATCTTTGCTAAGCGTATATGCAATTACTCGCACGCGAGCGTACTGTACATGTTGCTGTGTCCCTTGAGGTATGCCTCCATTGTAGGCGCATCGCTCTCTACCTCGGGCTGAGTCCGTCTCAGTATATCTTCAATTGCCCAAGAAACCCTCTCCGCGCCCACCATGGCACCGCCGATGTTGGCTGCACCGGGACCGAGGCGGAGCGCTGCCAACCTGCCGACCATGAAGAGGGGCACATCATCCTTCCACATTAGGTCGTCGTTTAGGCACGGGAATCCGCCATAACCCTGGACGGGGTGCTTCTTCATAATAGTCTCCATGTACGGCAGGGACGTAAAGTCAGTCTGGATACCCGTCGCAAAGTACATAAAGTCCATTGGAGGCAGCTCCACGGGGGGCTCCGTCTTCAGATACCACTTGCCACTCTTTTCGCCCTCGCCCGGCTCGAAGCGGGCATCGACGATGCGGGTATTAGTGATTAGGTTCGCCTTTCCTGTGGCAACGTGCTTCTTGATCGTCTTGTGGTAGAGGGGTGTGATGCTCCCACCTCCGCGCGCGGACTTGATAATCTCCAGGCGCTCCTCGTCCGAATCGGCCAGCCAGAAGCGGGCCTGCTCTGTGTTCTTATATTTGCCCATCCACTCGAGGTTGAGGTCAAAGAGCTTCACGCGACACGGGCCGCGCATAATGTGCCATACTTTCGTGACACCGCGGCGGATAGCCAGGTCTGTGAGCTGGGCGGATGTCAGGCCGCCACCAATGACTACCACATTGGTGGACTGTCTGGTTTTAATAATAAGGTCCTTAAGGTGGGGGTCTGGGAACTCCTTGACCTGCAAGCTGTGGCAGGCTTGCGGGTGTTGGTTGGTGGCGCCTGACATGGACGGCAGCGATGGGACCTTCGGTACGTTGGCAGCTCCAACGGCCATGACCACAGTCCTCGCATATCTGATCCCCTTGTCGGTGTTAATTGTGAAGAGCTTTTCTGCCTCGTCGGGAAAGCTCTCTACATATCCGAAGTCGATGTCTCGTACACACTCCTGTTGCAGGACTCCCGATTCCAACTCGTACCGCCTGCATACGGAGTTGCAGTGGTCCTTGAATACGCCTTGAGATGGTGTGAAGTAGTCGTTCTTTTCTCTCGCATTGATGGCGACTCGTGCGGTTTGCCTGTTTCAGGTTAGAGGAAATCATCAAACCACCGACGGCGAGCTGATACTTACTTGCCGCCACAATGTCTGCCTGCAGCCTTCTTATGGCCGTGTTTGCTGACTTCCTTGCCAACACAGTTGCGAATCTCAACAAGCTCATCCTCACGTTCGTTCTCATACGTGTATGCGAGGAGCGAGTCGCGGTCGAAGGGGTCGGCGTGCCACAGCATTGGGCTTCGCAGATGCGAAATCTCGAACATGTGGAACAAGGTATGCCAGCGTTCCATCCACCGATTAGAAGTTGAGTCAAGGACCAACATGTTGTATCCAGGGCCAATTATTGGTCTGCGAGTCTTGATTTTGCCGCTTTTTGTCTGCTTCAGCGAAACTTTATTGCCATGCTTGCCGATCCAGCGAAAACGACGATGCTCTTCATCGGTAAAGAGCGCAGCGGGGGTCTGCTCCCGCAGTCTCGCAGCGGTGGCAAGGCCACAAGGGCCGCCACCAATGATTATTACGTCGTAAATGTCTTGTTCAGTCATGATGGCTCGGCTTTGGTTCGTATAAGCCGTGAGGTCAGTCCCTGCAGCGGTTTCACCAAATCCCGACTGCCGGAAGACTACCCCGCGCCTTTATACGATTACTTCCATTATATACCATTTTGTGACCTCACCTTGATGGTCTCACTAATGCCGCACCAGAATTCTATTTTCTGATACTCGCGTGCTTTGATGCCCGTGGTCCTGTCAGAACCACCTTGATGGCCAGCCCATCCGGGTGGTACCCCAGACATGTCATCCGCTACTTCCACCTAAGGGCAGATACGCTTATATAAAAGCTATGGTTGGCTGATTGGTGCATATGACCCTCATTATGCAGCTTCGCGGGAGGTTTTCTGGAAAGCATTTCCATTTCCGTGGGGGACACTGGAATGGTACTGTCGCTTGATACCTGTTTGGTGATGTGAAAGAACCCTACCGTCATTGAACGAAAACGAGCATTGAAATGGCATATTGATCCAGCTGACATAACCTACCGTTCTTTACTCTGGACAACTTTTTGCGCTTTCCATTTCACCCGAAGTCTCGTCAAATATTGTGGCCGAGAGCCAATGGCGGGCGCCGCTGTGCGTTTTACCCTGGAGCGCGCAAGTTAATTTGTAAAGTCGTTCCGCAACGTGCGAGGCGGACATATAAACATTATTGGCATCTCGTGTGCTACAAATTACTTGATTTAAGGATGAACACAAAATCAGGCCCGCAAGTTAAATTTTGTTGACACAAAGCAACTACGGAGCCTCGGTCCGCAGAACCGGTAATCAAACATGAACTCTTTGCCACAGCTAAGCTCTATGTAGTTCGCAGCGTCAATCAAGATACATGAGAAATAAACGCTCTTTCTTCATCCGAAGATGCGCTTGTCTGTTGTGTTGCTCCACGGCCTTCACGGTCCATTCTCTCTGCTGCGGCGGGCTTCGCAAAAAGACAATCAGTCTCTTCTAACGCCTTTCCGGTGGTCTACCCAAGTTTTAGCATATTAATTGCCAACAAGCATCCAAAAACATACTTTGGGCAATAAAGTGTACAAACGTCATTGTAAGGAAACAGAAAACTGCGTTCCAGACCGCTGGTTAATTCGATACTCTGTCCTCCAGTCCAGCTTGCGATAGGAAATGCTGCACGGTGCCGTGATGCTGCGCGCCGCCTCCATAATCACGGCGGGGTTGAGTTTCGACCTGCCCGCGCGCGACTGCCTGCTCCATCGCCACTCTCTTTCGTCATAGTCAGCTGAATATACAAGCGCACGAGGCTTTTTCTCGCACGGAATGACCATGATGCTGCTCGAGGTCGCCGAGTGAATGGCGCAGCGCATCCGAATGTCGGGAAAATCTGTAATGGGGACAATGACGAGTACGCCCAGATATGGTCCGTTGACTCACCTTCAAGCTTACGGCCAATCTGCTTCGTCGTCCAAGAATGTGCACTATCTGCACCCAGCACGTACTTTACGTGGACAATTTCGTCCGTATTAGCGAGGCCGCTGATCATCGCCGTGCTGGCAATGAGATCTTCCTTGTCATCTTTGGAAAAGTTGCTACGGAATAGCCCATCTTGGGCAGGCTGTCCGTTTACAGATGGTGCTGTCTGCTCGGGAGTGGCTTCTGCCGCGGTCAGGCGCCTAAGCTCCAGCGTGATGGGAAGCGCATCGACGTCCACGAATCTAGCTTTGTCAACGTGCAAGCTAGAGGGCAATACGCCGCGTTCAACTTAAATATCCCTGCATTCTTCGATGGTGTCCAGGAATTAACGCTAAATCCACCTTTTATGCAATACGGGATGCTGAAAGCGGCTTGTACCGGGCTCGGTATCTGGTGTCCGGTCGCTGCGACGCAAAACACCTTCTCGTCTGGGTTCCAGAAACACACTTTTAGAATATGGTTCGAATCGCGCTATGCTGGATGCCCAGACCCGAAAGAGTCGAATATCTTTAAGGCGTGACTTTGTAGGCCGTCAGCCTGGCCGTTAAAAACCTTAGTGCCCCGTTTGTCAATGCGAGCGTTGGTACCGCACTTGGCTATCCAAGCCGCCTTCATGGGGCCCGCTGGACCAGCTTCGATAATGACCACATCGACATTGCTCTCTTTGATGTCCATTACAGTTCTTCAACTTAGATTAATTTACGCAAGAGTTGATATGGAGTGGTTCATGAACTGAGATATCACCTACAGGCCGGATGGGGCTTATAAAAACACAATATTTCTAAGTTTGACCCCCAAAGCTCCATTCTGCCCAAGCACTGTTACCTTTGTAATGATCAGGTAATAGCTGCTCAATAACTGGGGGCGGGAACCGGGTGTGACCTTAGTAAAGTATAATAAATAAGGGCAGCAGACCAAGTATGTTGGCATCAAAAGTTGATCGGGTGAGTAGTACAGGACCAGGCAGCCCATTCTGTCGAGAGATATAGCGAGCACCGATTATACGTTGATACGCAGTCGGCATTTAATTCAATCACGATCTTGAATTAATACTCTACGGACAGCTTGAACAAAAAGTTGGAAATTCATCGCAAGTAACAATCGGAATTTTATGGTGGGTATTAAGGACGGCATCCGTGAGCGACCGTTGCAAAGAAAGCACGCGGCCGGGAACAGACACGAACGCAGCGAAACAATCTAAAATCAAGCATATCTAGAATCGGAGCGCTCCGCATCGGCGACTGCACTGACATCCTCCAGGTGACCATCGCGCTGCTTGACCATGATGGCCTTTTGCAGCGCGGCCCGTGGGGGAAACTTGGCGTTGAAGACCTCCTCCATCTCCTCGAGCGTACGACCGCGGGTCTCGACACCGAGGAAGAACCACAAGGCACTATAGATAAGATTCAGGCCGACGAAGACAAAATAGTAGCGGAAGTCAATGGCCTGGAGGGCAACGGCGGTGACGTAGGTGTTGTAGAGATTGGCGCAGTTGGAGAGAATAACGTGCTGTGGATGTTAGCTTTGTGGTTGGACCCTTGGGCGCAAATACTTACAATACCCATGCCCTTGGCACGCATGGGAGTGGAGAGAACTTCGGCGCAGTACGTAGCGGTGAGAGGGGTATAAATGAAAGAGTACGCACAGCCAAACAGGAAGATCTATGGGAGTGTTAGTTGACCACGTGCAGACAGTGGGCGGCCTCTCTTACAAATGCGATTCCACCGTTCGTGATTGTCGCGCTAACGTCCTGCTTGCCACCCTCAAAGTGACTAGAGAAGCCGGTAACGCCGCCAAAGAGACCGGCTAAAACAATGCTGCCGACCCAGAGCTTGGTGCGGCGACCAACAGCGTCGTTCAATGCCGAACCGGCCACGGCGCCCGCGCCCGAAACAATCGTGTTGGCAAAGGTGAGCAGGAGCTTGCGCTCCGGTGTCTTGACACCGAGCAGCTTGTACATGGAGGGCAGGTAGTACGTGAGGACCGAGTTTCCGGAAAGCTGGGCAAAGATGGACATGAAGGCCATCATGGTGAAGCGCCAGCGGGCGTTGTGTGAGTTGACGAGACCCCAGTAGTTCAAGACACTGGAAGACTTTTGCAGCTCGATGCCCGTCTCGAACTCGCGCAGCTCGAGCTTGACCATGGGGTGCTCCGGGTCGCCGCCGCCGTGGTACTTGGCGAGGATGGCAGCGGCCTCATCCTTCTTACCCCACATGGTCAGCCAACGGGGGGACTCGGGAACGAAGTACGCGCCGACGAAGATGAACGCTGGGGGAATAAGCTGAAGACCGAGGGGCAGGCGGAAGGCAGTTTCACCCGTGGCCTTGACGGAAGCGTAGGCAACACCGGTCGCAAGGATTGCACCAGTGTAAAAGACTGATCTGTCAGCGGGCGGGATGACGAGACGTTTGTGGCACAGGACTTACAGGTGTTGTAGTAGCCGACGACACGGGCGCGCCACTGGGGCGGGGCGAGCTCGAGGGCGTACGTCGGGGCGGAGGACGTGCCGATGGAGACGCCAAATCCGAGAACGAATCGGCCACCGAGGAGGTAGGCGTCGGAGCGGGCGGCGGTCTGGACGGCGGCGCCGACCATGATGAGGACCGCACCGGTCATCATGCCGGCGCGGCGACCCCAGCGATCGCAGATGGGACCGGTGAAGAGGGAGCCGATCATGTTACCAATGGTGTAGATCATGAAGATGCTGTGTATTGTTAGAAAAGGCTGTTATACGATGGTGGAAGCCGGGAAACTTGCATGCCAGTCGCCGACCCCAGCTCGGTGTGATGAAAGTACTTCTGGTACTGCGGCATGGCGTTGATGGAACTAAAGATGGACTATTGCATGTTAACTCATGAGCCAGGCCCGCGGGCAGCGCAAATTGGACGTACACCATCGAAACCGGAGGCTGTGGCATTGAGAGCCGCGACGAGTAGGATAAAGTACAGCTGAATACTCGTCTTGGACCACGCATTCAACGGCGCAGCCGTGACGGTCTCGTAGAAGTGCGCATTTCCCTGGATCTCTCGAACCTCCGCATTCCGCTTGTCAAAGGAGGGACGATCGTCATTCGTGGTACTGACGTGCCGCAGCTCAGGTTCGTTGTCCTCAGGCTTGCCCATGATGCCGATATAGAATGTAGTACGGTGGAACTAAAAGCAACAGCAACTAGCGAGAGGAGAAAGCAAAAAGAGGGGGGGTAACACCGCCTTAAGACCAAAATCCCCAACCCATGCGGCATTGACTGTTTAGCATAGACATTTGCCAATACTAGCTAATAAGTTAACACTAACTAGTTAGTTGTTTGGAGTGGTGCCGCTGGTGTGCTTTTTTCGTCTCCCAGCCCGGATGTCCTGTCCCGCCGTGTCTTCCCCCACAGTCCGGGGGGGTAATGAGTGACCCCCACTCGGAGAAAGAGGATGGAGCAGAGTGTGGGGAAGCGTGTGAATGTCTGCAGCCTGGCGAGAGACGTTAATCTACTTGCTTAATCTATACTTACTTGTCTCGAGATCACAGAGGCAAACCGGCACATGGTGGTGTTTTAATCCTCCGTTCTCCGGAGACTCTCTGCCAGATCGTACGTTGAGCTCGCCGCAGCGGACGCGGTGGGGGTCAGCGGTCAGGTCAGCTCTAGGCCCTCTGACAGCTGGACAAGCCGCTAAGGTACGGGCGCTGGACCCCGCACAGCGCTCCAGTTTATAGTGTTGCTAAGGGCGCGGTGGCTTGCGGTGGCCGGTACTGCAAACCTTATGTGGTGCATTGTCTGTCATTGTGGTTCAGCTTGCCACCCGCGAGCATTAGGTCTGTCGGCGAAATCACGATAGTACTCGGTAGACAGGCTAACAATAAGAAAATGCTGCTATTCGCGACCAAAGTTCGTCGTAAACTGTATTCAGGAACCGAGCTCAATCGTCTGCCGTCCCCCATCTTCCCCCACCCAACGTCCCCCAAGTTCAGCTCCCCCCCCCACGAAGCCCAGCCATCAAGAACTAACCAAAGCCTCCTCTCTCGCCGGGCTAAAGCAGCCGTCAAGTACCTTTACGAGTCACGGTTCGCGCTCCCGTTGGATGGTTTTGCGTACAGGGATACCCCAAACTCCAATTCGCCACGAGTTTGATTGTCTCGCAATCAAACCACACCAGACGAACTTGCCCAACTGCCCGCCCTATGTACTTCACCCAAATGTACATGTACCCCAGATAACCCCGCAAAGCACTGTAACGTCTCCCGCGCCCCCACTCAGGCTCCGGCACTGGGGTTAAGCGTACAGAAGCTCACATCCCCAGGCAATGTCAACGTTTAAATAAAAGCCGGCAACGATGAACCATAAACCTAATCCAAAATGCAACGGGCACACTTGAACCTCCATGTTGCATTCGGCAACGTAAAAGCCCAAGAAAGACGCTAGCAAGCCACAGCACTCTGTTATCTCTCGGCAGCCATGTCAGTACCTAAACCCGCTTGGCTATCTCGACTGGAGACGGATGGCTTTGTAGTCATTCCTAGCCTCATATCACCGGAGGACTGTGCCCGATTTCGCGAACAGAGCCTCGATTGGCTTGAAAAGTTTCCCCATGGCTTCAAGAGAAATGACCAATCGACGTGGACAGCTGAGCATTTACCCTATAGCGTGACGTGCGTGGAGTTGCCTTCTCGCAGCAATGCGTGCCATTAACACTGTAGACAGAGGAGGCCTATACAATCGATATGCTGTGAACCATGAATCATTTGTCTGGGATATCAGAACGTGGGGCGCTTTCTAGCTCACCGTGGTTATGCCAAGCTAACTCGTGTACAAAGCCAGCCCAAGATCCTTGGAGTATTCGAGCAAATCTGGGGCACGCCAGATTTAATCGCATCATTCGACGGCATAAATGTCAGCTTCCCAATCAACAAGGATCACGGAAGAACAGATATCCAACCAACCAAAGCCTGGCCACGTATGTACCACCAGTTCTCCCACAGTCTCATCGAACTAACACCTCCAGACATCGACCAGGCTGCCGACAAGGTCGACGAGTTCGGTCTGTATCAAGGAATCGCCAATCTCGCACCCAATGGTCCCAACGACGGAGGTCTATGTGTCCTGAAAGGTTCGCATCTACTGCACACGCGCTATTTTGAAGAAAATGACGGTATACAGGAAGACCAGAAAGAGATAAACGGCTACAACTACAAGGACGGCCAGACCGACTGGTACGAGAAGAATGGCTGCGAGCCAATCAAGATATGCGCAGGCGAAGGTGATCTTATCCGTAAGTTTTGTGTTTCCCGCACATCGCATTTGCCGTGTTCATGCTCACGTCTCAGTGTGGGACTCGCGAACCATTCACTGGAACGCCAGTCCTGTCGGAGAGCAGACGCGGTTCGCAACCTACGTCTGCTACTGCCCGCGGTCGCTAGCCTCTGATGACGATTTGCAGAAGAAGCTGCAGATATTCGGGGCTCGAAAGGGCACCACGCACTGGCCAGTTAGTCGTCCGCCCCTATTCTTCCGCCGCATCTAACCGCTGCAGAACAAAAACATCGTTCCCGCCGATCGCGAAAATTACGTCGCCGCAGTACCTCGTCGGCCGGATGGCTCTGTAGATCCAGCGAACAGGACAAGACCGTTTGTTGAACCCGAGGAGTTGGATGTCGTGATGCGACTTGTTGGTGTTAGGCCAGCGCTTGCGTAGGACTTGGGACGGCCTTTTGCATCTCCACTCAGTTATTTATTGAGTAATTTCCTTGCAACTGCAAAAAGTAATACCAAACGTGAAGTCTACATGTACACAGTATAGTTGGTACTATTGTGGAAGCTGGCATTACAAGCTGGAGCGTGCTAACAAATTCCCCCCTGCAATAACCCCGCAGCCTGCTGCACTTCTTCTCTCCTAACAAAAACGTCTCGAACGCAGTACACCAACCCAACAATGTTCTCGCGATTTATGCAGCTCCCTCCGGAGCTACGCCGCAAGATATGGCTGGCCACTCTCGGTCCTATGATCATCACGTTTGACAACCACGGAGCAAATGAGGAGTACTTCTGGGATCTCCGGACGCCCCCCGACGACCTCGTCACGCCTGGGGCCGACAGGATCCGCCGCGACATCGCCGCCGAGCGGGCACGCCACTACGGCTACGTGGAGCTCACCGAGGACCCCGACGCCACCGAGCACGACAGGTGCCGCTTTCGCTTCTCCGTGCGGCCAACCGCCGCGTACGGGTCGTGCCGCGACGCGCGAGGCTTCCTGCGGCCCTTCTTCGAGGAGCCGGCCCCGCCGGGCGGCGGGCTGCCCAGCTGGCTCTCCTTTGAGACGGACACGATCCGCTGCAGGGAGGAGAGCATGCGGGAGCTCGGTCGCCACGCGTGGTTTGCGCAGACGCAGCACCTGGCCCTGACCATGCTTGACAACGAGGACTATTTTCGGGAACCAATCGACTCGCCATTTCACCGCGAGATGCAAGGCCACGAGTGGGTAGAGTGGCATCTTCTGGGGCTCAAGACTCTCACGTTTGACATGGCACACGCCAGCACATACGGCAGTCCATATTTTAGGGGGCATCACTGGCTACGTAAATGGTGGCTACATTTTGAGCGCTGGTACAACGACGAGCAAGGTTGGGAGCAGGAACCGTTTTATGCGCGTGTCATCGCCCGTGATGTGCCTGACGAGGAGTGGCTCACGCCGACCAACTACCTTCGCGTGCGCAAGCTCGTTTTACAGAAGCGCGAGCGCTGTTTAAAGAAGCTCGGGCACAGTGCAGAGTTACCGGATGGCAAGAGGAAAGCTATCCTTGCGGCAACAGACGAGGAGCTGGATGACCCTGCCGTGTTCTTCGCAAAGTATCGGCAGCAGACGCGGAAGCCACGCGCAAGAAGTGAAGCAACAGCGCAGGTGTAGTGATGCGCCAAGAACATTAAATGCATCTCTCAAATGTAGTTGGCCGAACTGTGCAAGGAGCCGATCCTGTGGCGGCGCGCAGCCTGACCCCGCAGCTGCACCTGCCCAACTTTTGACCACGCATGAGAATTGAGTGAATTATGCTTCATCCTTGAACGACCAAAAGAAAAATGTTTCTGCCCTTTTTGAAGCTTCCCATCGAGATTCGTCGCCAGATATGGCTGGCCACAGTCGGTCCAATGACTCTCAGCTTTGTGCACGAAATGCCGGGTGCTATTTCGATGGCGCGCGACCAGTTCGAGGCAGCAGGAGAACCGGTATATATCCAAGTACGAGAAGGCCTTGCCGTGAAACGCGCCGTCGTCCTCGGCCACGTCGCACTCAAAGACGGCCGTCGCCGCTTCCGCTGCACCGCCAAGAGGCCAGCCGCTTACTGGGCGTGCAGCGAGTCGCGAGAGTTCCTCGGCTCGTTTTTTGACAGCCCTCCCATGTCCGAGAGCGGCTTGCCGGCGTGGTTCTGTTTTGAACTTGATGAGATACGCTGCAGGGGGCCGGAGCTGGAATACCTCAATGAGCACGTGTGGTTCCGGCAGGTGCGGCATCTGACGATGAAATTGCGGGATGGCTTAGTCTGCCTCAAGCGCTGTTGGTCGATAGGGGATGGCGACGTAACAGTCGACTGGCTCCAAAAGAACCTAAATCTGCGTACTCTTACGTTCGAAGTGTCCCTAAGATGCCCTTCCTACGGTTATTGGATGAGCGACTGGTGGAGGCATTTGCAGGGCTGGTACCACAATGTAAACGGCAGGCCACCAAAGCCGTTTTTCACGCGGGTCATCTCCCATGATGTGCCGCAGGACGAGTGGCTGACGCCAATAAACTATTTGCGCGTGCGGAAGCGCATGCTCGGGAAACAGATGCAAGTCGAGCATCCGGACGGCGACTGGAGGGACCACGTGCGGAACGAGGAGGCGCGAGCTGTTATGGAAGCAACTGAGGAAGAATTGGAAGACCCTGCTGAATTTCTGCTCAAATTTCGATCGAGCTTGCAAAAGGCGGCAGGTTCCAAAGCGAGCGGTCCGAGGCCCACGTAAAGAATAGCATTACAGAACTTAAATGTATTCATGTCGAGAGAGGGAGAAGAAAATAGTAGAAGTTACTTTCTATTTACATCACATGCCAAGACAATCAGAAATACAATACTAATCACTCACGCAGTCACCTCTAGCTATCATAGCAGCTGCTGTTGAGAATTGTATTTTCTGGCCCTTACGAACCCTCGGCAATGGACTATGTATGGTAATAGAAGAGTACGGGGCGGTGGTAAAAGGGATGTTGTCGTGAAGTTCATGGATAATAATACACGAAAGAATCGAGACTGGCGAAGAAAATGAGTTTTGGCTCTCTTCGATGGTTCCGTCTGTATAAGAGCGAGATCGATCCGGCCAGATTTTCTCACAAAGGTCAATGTGTCATCTGCTGCCGTCGACCTTCCCACCAAGACATGCTCCTTGGCTATGGCTGAGCAGCTTAAGCGCTCTCACACCAAAATTTGGACAGGGTTCGCACTACAATGGTCAACAAAACTCTGTATGCGCGGCTGGGACATTACGATAGGAGCTATGAAGGTCGTCGCGCTGTGTAGTCGTTTTACTTTCTACAGCTTGTCTTTGAGGCTACCATCGTGGCTGTCCGGACGAGCGAGTTTGACTTTTCAACGACCGACATTGCCGATATGCGGACCCTTATCGTCGCTACAGAAACGAGGCTAAAAGCGGCCCTATGAACTGATCACTCATCGACGCAGCAGATCGGCTCGATTCTGCGTCTGACGACGGTCAGCCGGTAGCGGTCGAGCCACGGCTTGGGTAAGCCTCTCGTTTCTCATCGACCTTGAGCAGCGCGAATATGAACTAGGCATGGAGCCTGGCCCGGCCGCAACATCGCGCCATATGCCAGTCTATAACCTGGACATAAGACTGACCGTGGCTACCTCGGTTGGAACCCTGCTGAGCCGCTCCACGGGCCCAGCTCTCCATGGGTAGACACGGATCAATACTCTACCTCTACGGGAGAGCACTTCCACTGAATGAAATGCTGGGCGTACAAATGCTACAGGTTCCGTCGGATTATTAATCTCCAAGCACTCCATTGCCCTTTTATAATTATAGCAAAAAAAAAAAAAAACCCAGCCCGAAAAACAATGCTCCAAGCGTCTTGCCTCGCCAAGCTCTGTGTAATTGCCGAAAAAGGAAATTCGCGGTGCGGGCCCGATTGTCGCCTCCACACGCGTAAAGTCGCGATCGGACCATGGCCTATGAGTGGCGCACAATTTGCAATCCGCGCTTGAGCGACCAGTTCTCGTTCTGCACCGCTTCTTTTCTCACTCACGCAAACATCCATTCAAAACATCACCTGAAAAGACCAAATGCGCGGTCAAACGAGAGCTGTCGCCCGACGGCCACGCTCCAGCCCGGCGCCCTCCGCGTCTAGCGCATCCGACTCCGATGCCGCGCCGCTCCCCCCCGCCAAACGTCGCAAGACGGCCCCCTCAGCCAACAATGCGAAGATCGAAGCGTACAAACAACTCGTCCGACAGTTCAATCCGAGCCCATCGCCGCTGAAACCCAGCCTCCCGCCCACACGATGCCACACGCTCGCGTACCACAGCCCACAACTCCTCGAGCAGGGCGCCGCGAGCCGCAAGCTCCTGCTCTCCTGGTTCGACTCGGTCAGCCAGGCGCGCGCGATGCCCTGGCGCAAGGCCTGGATCGACCCGGCGAGCTTCGATTCGGACGAGGAGCTGCGCGCCGCGCTGGAGAGGCGCGCGTACGAGGTCTGGATCAGCGAGATCATGCTGCAGCAGACGCGCGTGGCGGTCGTGATCGACTACTGGAACCGGTGGATGGCGCAGTGGCCCACGATACACGATCTCGCTGCCGCAAGCCCGGACGATGTTCTCGCCGCGTGGCGCGGGTTGGGATACTACAGTCGCGCGACGCGCATCCACGAGGCGGCCAAACTGGCGGTGGCGGATGACGCGATGAAGGGCCTGCTGCCGTCCTCGGCGAAGGACCTCGCGGACAAAATTCCAGGCGTCGGACGGTACACCGCGGGCGCCATCTCTTGTATAGCGTTTGGGAGGCCCGCACCTATGGTGGACGGGAATGTGCTGCGAGTGCTGAGTCGGCAGTTGGGCATCTACGGCGATATCAAGACAAACAAAGTGGTCATCGATATGATATGGGCTGCGGCGGAAGAACTTGTCAATGCCGTCGCGCTAGACGGCGTTAAAGGGAAAGACACCCGAGCTGAAGATACAAAGAGCGACAGGCCGGGGCGATGGGGGCAGGCGCTGATGGAGCTCGGCAGCACGGTGTGCGCGCCCAAGCCCAACTGCGCAGAGTGTCCGATCACTTCCACTTGCCGCGCATACAGCGAAGGGGCCGCTTTGAGCAAAAAGTCTAAAGCCGAAGACAAGTTGCAAGACATGGAAGACCTCTGCAACGTGTGCGAGCCGTTCGACGACACTGACGACATCGAGAATCAGCCACCCGTGTCTCAGAAGAGCGGGAAACAAGCCACTCTCTCCGCATTCTTCACAAAGAGCGCACCGTCCAAAGCGCCGGGGAAACCAAAAGTGGACATGGAAGCCGTCGTCAACCACGCGCGCAAGTTCCCCGTCAAGGTAGCCAAGAAGGCCGTCCGCGAGGAAGAGACGATCGTGAGCGCAATCGTCCGCCCCGATGGCAAATACCTCATCCACAAGCGGCCAGCCAAGGGCCTGCTCGCTGGTCTTTGGGAGTTCCCCAGCGTGATGCTCGACAATCCGAAAAATATGACGCCCGCGCAGAGAAAGAAGAAGGCCAAGGATTTTGTCAAAGGTGTGGCTGGTGAGGAGCCGGAGTACGTGGGCGAGCTGGGTAGCGTGCCGTGGTTATTTTCGCATATTAAACTGGTGATGCATGTACATTTATTCAAGATGGAGGCGGATACAGACGTTGGGGTTGGAGGTGCGGCTGAGGCGAGGTGGACGGAAGGGGTCGAGGGAGAATCGATGGGAACGGGGATGAGGAAATGCTGGGAGATGGTGCGTGATGCGCAATAATGCACCTGCGTTGTATATTGTAGGCTAAGCATACTTGTATTGTATATGTATGTATATATATGTATATTTAATGCCAACTTAGGGGTATCTACGTAACTTGACTGTCTGTACGCTTCATCTTATCTGCATAGCGTATCTTCAAACCAGCCAGTCCTACAGAGCGACGTACCGCGCCTGCTTCCTCAAGGTCCTCTTCTTTGGCGGCGGTTTATCCGGATCAAAACCGACCAGACAATTCACCGTCTGCATATCCTCATCTGCGTTTATCTCGCTGCCTTTCGGGCCCTTCCACGCACCCGTTAGCTTAATATAGCCATCCAGCGCTTCCGTCATCGTGCGTCCCAGCTGCAGGGCCTTGTCCGCCCTCGTATGCGAGTAGTGTGTCAGCAGCTTCTTGGCCGCATCTCTGTCGCCCGTTTTGATCAGCGCGCCCGCCGCCTTCTCCACCCACTCGACATCTTCCACAGACTGCTGTTCAAAACTCGTCAACATCTCCGTGACGAGCGGCAGGAACATCTTTGGGGCCGAGCACATGTAGTACAACAGGCGCTTAAACAGTCTCCCTGCAAAAATGGAAGCTTCCTGCAGCTCAAAATCGGGGTTGAGGAAGGACGCCGAGGCACCGGTTGTCAGGTAGCGATGCTCGCCGTATTCTGGGGGAACAGATTCCACGCCCAGCCACCAGGGAATAAATGGCGCAGAAACTGATCCCGTGGGCGCGTTCCAGATGCGCAGCATGTCAGGGTCAATGTCCGCGTGTAGTCGCACAACCTGTCCGTAGCCCGCCTCGTCATCTGCAATGCGATGGTCACGCACACGCTCCATCAGTTTTGTTTCAGTCACAGGGACCATGGCGCTAGTCGCTTGCTCGAGTTGCGACTGAGACATGTACTTATATCCGCCATCACGGGCTGTCCTGCCGTCCCGTGGTCCGTATGCGTTGAAGATGTTGAAGGGGATACCGGAGGAGGCATTCCACCAGCCCTGTTCGACAGCAAAGGAGACGATATTGTCCGAACCCATGTAGTCGCGGCTTTTCTTAAAATCCGTAGGGAAGTCTTCGATATAGCCGGGATACAGTACGCGGACTTGGTCCGCTTTGAGCCTCTCGGCTGCCCAGAGACCCTTGCTGCCTGCCATTTCCCACACAATCCAGCCCTCATCTTTGTCAGCAATGAGATGTGTGTTGCCACCGTATGTCGCATAGCCATGCTTCTTGATCAGGTCACCGATGATCTCGACACCGTGCTTCGCAGTTGTCGCACGCTCCATCACGATGCGCGCGAGATCGCTGTATTGAACACCACGCTGAGGTACGGTTGTCATATCGACCAGTTCGTCTCTATTCTCCGCCCAGACATCGCGCGCTGCGACACCATTTTCGTTTAAGCCGCCGTTGGTCAGTGGTGCCGGAAAACCGTCGTAGTCGGAGTACTCCATGCTGAGATACCGATACGTGTGGTTGACCTGGGGAATGGTGATGAGCTCTCCCGGAATGATGGCATCCTTTGTGACACCAACGCTCACGGTGGCATTGGCAGGGTGGTCGCGCGCAGGGAAAAGCTGCAGCCAGTGGCTTGATACTTCTTCGCCGGTGCCACCAATCAGCACGCTGCCGTCGGCAGTGAGGTTCTTGCCGACATAGAAGGCGTAGCTAGCAGCCACGGGCGAGGCCAGGGCGAAAATCGAAAGTAGATGCATGTTTACGAATTCATATTTCGTGTCGATGCTGCTGCCAGGTTTGTGGGATTCTGTTGGTAAACTTGTAGTTGGTCATCCGGCAGCTTTATACACCCCAGTCTCTGGCCTGTGGCAATCTCCACGCCGTAGTGCAGCAGTCACACGGCAAAAGAGCGGCAGTTATCTACTTGCCTATTTAAGAAAGCAGACACGACGATCCCAAATGAACAAAGAGATAACGGCGGAGACTTTGGTCATTTTCTTGAGCCCGTTTCTGGCGCCCGTCAAACGCCAAGATGCCATCGCTGGTACTGGGTGGCATGACTAGTTAGAGGGAGGTGCTCGGGCTGGGGCTGCCCCTCTCGGAGCGGCCGTCGAGGCAGCGGAAGCTTACCGCATAGTTTACCGCACAGTTTACCGCCCCTTTCGGCCTACGCTTCTACATACTGCCTGCAAAATCTTGCACCGGACTATCGGACTACGGGAAGCAGCAGACACCAGCTGTCCATTGAAGCAGCCGTGATTGATCAGGAGGACCGAATCCCCCGCAACGACAGTACCCGCCTGCGCGACTCCCGGCCGACTGATCGCACGACCCTCCCACCGAATCGACGGGACACCCTGCGACGGACGCATAAATACCCGAAAACGAGTACTGGTACTAGCATCAGAAGCACAGCACAAAAATGTCCGGTCTTGACGCGGCCGACATTGCCGCGGCATATGACGCTGTGCGCAGCGACAAGGACGAGACCAACTGGCTTCTCATCTCGTACGCCGGTGCGACCGGCAGCAAGCTGGCGCTGACGTCCACGGGCAAAGGCGGTCTCTCTGAGCTCGCGGGCTCGCTGGATAACAGCGAGGTGCAGTACGGATACGTGCGCGTCGAGTACGCCAACGACGCCGAGAGCACGCGGGTCAAGTTTGTGCTGGTGATTTGGATCGGAGAGTACACCAAGGTGATGCGCAAGGCGCGGGTGAGCGTGGAGAGCGGGGACGTGAAGCGGGTGTTGGCGCATCACAGCATTGCCGTTACGGCGAGTGATGTCGGGGAGCTGGAGGAGAAGGACATTGTTGCGCGCCTGCGAAAGGCGGGCGGTGCAGACTACAACGGTGGGAGGGGGTAGCTGCTGTCCGAGAAGGCGCAGTCACGTTGCTACTTGTAGCGGACGCGTGAGAGCGAGCAAGCTGACGCCGTTGGATAGCCGAATCTTGGGATCTAGATACACTCTCGATACGGTCACTGGATGACCAGGTTGATGGTGGGATCTAGTATGCATACTGGTGGCGTAGGATTTACGTTCATAGCATGGAGTTTAAGCGACAGAGACATGCAATTTTGTTCAAATTACCCAGTGGATAGTCACTCGAATGCGTGCGTAGACGGAAGCACTGTGACCAGGTGGCAGAAGCAGCACGCGAGCAAGTCTGGCATCCCTGTTGATGGCGGGAGGGAACAGACCCGATGGGTGTCTGCCACTGCGTGGCCAGAAAAGAACGGATTGTGCCGAGTCCTGCAGCAATCTCGCTCTCCTGCAGCGGGAAGAGATGCATCCCTGCTGTGTGCGACGGTGCACATGGCACTCCACCAGACGGCGTCGTCCGTGGCCAGCGCGGACAAGGCGAATGAATTAAACTACAGAGGACAGTGGCTTGCCATACGAGCCCTGCAAGGATGAGCGTCAGCCGCCAACCAGCGGGCGGTAGACTAAAACTTGGCTGTGATCAGCAGGGACGGTGCAAGTTTTTTTTATCAGCATGTGGATGTTGCAATTGAATTATGCTTTTCGAGTGTTGACATGCGGTTGACTTTACCATGGTTATTTACCAGTTATTTACCAAAAGCCTGTCATAACCATAGTCTTTCAACTATTTTCCGTCACGAATCGGTCGCTCCGTCCTAGACGCTGATGATAACAGACTCGGGCCCCTCGGCACCAATATTGCGGCAATTAGTTGCACCTTTGCCTGGTCCGTTAAATTACGTTGGCCGAATCCAAGGGCAGCAGCAGCAGGAAAAAAACGTAAAAACGGTCCACTGGGGCAAGAAGAGATGAGGCCACCAAAAGGGTTGCGCTTGAATCATGGCCAAAGGCTGCATTCATCCACGGCGTCCCTGCTAAAAACGGAACTTGTGCCAGAACAAGAGACGCCGGCGCCGGTTCGGTGTGGGATTCCGTCCACAGTGGAGCGTTCCAAAGCCCTCTCCAGCCATTCAGGACAACGCAAGCTGTCTGCCAGGGGGGCGGCATGCCCGGTGCTTGGGCGAGTAAAATACGGCCTGTGGAAGAGCGGAGACGCTGCAGAAACGGTGACTCGTCCAACCAGGCTGCCCACGCTACAAGGGGGCCGACATCCACTGGGGCTGCTGCACTGGTTCGGTTGGAATGACAGAATGAAAGGGATTGGGGGAGGGGGGTCCGCGGCGCGGCGGCGGGCGACCGTCCGAGACGGCGTCGCTGGTTGGCTGGTTGGTTGGGCAAAGAGTCAGCCACAGTATTTGATTCATGCGCGCTATTGTTTTTGTTGCCACGCCTTGGCTGAGTTGGAACAGGATCATCTGGCGCGGCTGGACCGGGCTGCAGCTAAAGAAGCTAACTGTGTTGTGGTGGTGGTGGTGGTGTTGCTGTGTCCTGCTGTAACATGTCATGATGCCGCAACTGTGCGATACGGGCAAAACTTTGAAGGCTGCAAAGACTTCGTACAGCACCCAAACAACTTTCTGTCTATGAAATCATCGGCTGGCAGCGGCTGTAATGTGGACTGCCCTCCTGTACATGTCACCACGTCTGTCAGTTACGTTAGTAGTCAGTTATATCGCGGCCAAGGCTATCCACAACATCCACAGCACATCAGAGACCCCTCAAAGACCCTCTTTCAAAACTCGACTTTACTCAAAAAGCATGAGAAGGGGAAAGCAGGCCCCGGAGTGACGTAGGTGTGCCTCTCTTCGCTGTCTTGTCCTCTAACCCCATCCCCCCGTCCTGCTAACTCCCCTGTAAGCAGCCTAGCGACGCTAGCATGAACCCATTTCAACGCCTCAGCCTTTTTTTTTTTTTCGTCTGATTCAATCAGTCGCAGCTGGGGGAAAAAAGCGCAAGCTCGCTCTCTATGTTGCTAGCAGCGCTAAGTAGTTAGTTAGTACCTGATAAGTCGCTGGCAACGGCAGGTTACATGAGCGTTACATGTACATGGTTAATCGGCTTCGAGAAGAAAAGAAGAGCACAGTTATTTTTTGGGTAATAGCTACCTCTCGCTGGCCTCAATTGTGATTATTAGTCTACGGGCCTTGCACTATATCCACCCCCCTTCTTGGCCTGTCAGCCTCGCTCTCTGTGTTGGCCCATTCCGGACCTTGGCCTGACAGTCATTTTACCTTTTGCTATTGCTTTGATTTCATTGGCGTTCTTGAATTTCTGCGTCGTAGTATATCTTAAATCGCCATCCCCACGCCCGACCACGTTGTACCCGTCTCGTCTCTCTAACCTTTTTTTCCTCCCGTCTGCTATTGACTCTGAGTCTCTTCATTGGTCTCAGTCTGAGTCCTCAACGACAAAAATCAGACAAGATAACCAACCAAAATTACTATATTTTTTATCTTTGTTTCAATTCAAAATACGCACGACACCTGAATAGGAAGGAAGCCTCGCTTTTCTCTCTTCCTTATTTAACTCCTCCTCCAGTGGCGTCCAACATCCCACACCCTCCTCGCACACCCCTCGGTCGCATTGCCCACTCTGGCATAGCCTCACGTGTGCCAGCGCCCGCCGATTGTCTGTCCCAGTCTTTCTGGTCTCTCGTCTCGACTAAAATATCTGCTACCGCCTGCCGCAGCCTCGAAATCTACATCTCGCATCCAACATCCTCACCTTCCTCCTTTCCCCTCCCCCTCGAGCCACCCAACATGGCGGCCACCGGCTTCGAATCTCCCAACGACTCCGGCAAGATGGACTTCAAGACCGACAATGCCTTCGCCGCTCCTCGCATGTCCACCGAGGACAACGCTGACCACTTCCTCGAGTCGCTTGGTTACAAGCCCGAGCTGTCGCGCAACCGTTCCACCGCCCAGGTGGCATTTATGTCCTTTGTCCTCGCCTCGATCCCATACGGTCTAGCTACCACCCTGCTCTACCCCATCATCGGCGGCGGCTCCGTCGTCGTCATCTGGGGCTGGGTTCTTGTCTCGCTCATTATCGTCTGTGTCGCCGCTTCACTTGGTGAAATCACCAGTGTCTACCCCACTGCAGGAGGTGAGACTCTGTCGCGGATACGCCCGCAAATTGCACCGCTAACCCCAGTCCAGGTGTCTACTATCAGGCTTTCATGCTCGCACCCCCGAAATGGCGTCGCATCGCTAGTTGGATTTGCGGCTGGCTCTACGTCGTAGGAAACATCACCATTACCCTCGCCGTCAACTTCGGTACCGCCCTCTTCTTCATCGGCTGCATCAACGTATTCGACAAGGGTCTCGACGCCGAGGGCAACCCCATCCCCATGATCGAGGGCACACCCTGGCAGCAATTTATGATTTTCCTCGCCATCACCGTTCTCTGCAACCTCGTCTCCTCGCTCGGAAACAAGTGGCTGCCCTGGATCGACGTAAGTTGCCATGAGCTAATAGCACCAGCGCGAGGCGCCTTCCCCAGCCCGAGACATCTCCGCACCCCGAACCCCCGCTAATTGTTCCCCAGACTGCTGCCATTTTCTGGACATTTGCCGGTGTCATTGCCATCACCATCACCGTTCTCGTCATGGCCCGCAACGGTCGCAACTCGGGCGCTTACGTTTTTGGTCACTTCGAGACCACTTCTGGCTGGCCCAAGGGGTGGTCCTTCATGGTCGGTCTGCTCCACGCTGGTTACGCGACTTCCTCTACCGGCATGATTATCTCGTAAGTCTTTTGACCCTGTGGCTTGCCTGACACGGACCCGGAGCTCCGTGGAGCCGTGTTTTAGTCTACTTTTGCCCCGTCGCTAACAATAACAGCATGTGTGAGGAAGTCCAGGAGCCTGCTACCCAGGTCCCCAAGGCCATGGTCGCCACCATTTTTATCAACACCTTTGCCGGTCTTCTCTTCCTGATTCCGATCATGTTCGTCATGCCCGCCCAGGAGATCAAGGCCATCATCGACTCTGGCCAGCCCGTTCCCTACATCATCAAGTCCGCCGTCGGCTCCCCCGGTGGTGCCATTGGCCTGCTCATCCCCCTCATGGTCCTTGCTCTCATCTGCGGTATCGGTTGCACCACTGCCGCGTCGCGCTGCGTCTGGGCCTTCTCCCGTGATGGTGCCATCCCGTTCTCGAAGTACTGGGTCAAGGTCAACCACAAGCTTGACGTCCCTCTGAATGCCATGATGCTCAGCATGGTCGTTCAGGTCGTCCTCGGTGTCATCAACTTTGGTTCCGCTGCCGCCTTCAACGCCTTCTCTGGCGTTGGTGTGATTTGCCTCACCGCGTCCTATGCCACCCCCATTGCTATTAGCATGTTCACCGGCCGCACTAAGCTGGCCGATGCCAAGTTCCGCCTCGGCAAGCTTGGCTACTTTGCCAACTTCGTTGCCATCGGTAAGTTCAATCTAATTCAAACACAATCACAACGCATCGTTAACTCTCTCAGCTTGGTCTCTTCTCGCTCTCCCGCTCTTCTGCATGCCTTCCACATATCCCATCACGGACCCCGCGGATGTCAACTATGCCTCGGTCGTTTTCGCCGCTGCCATGGCGCTGTCGGCCGGATGGTACGTTATCTGGGGCCACCGCAATTATGCCGGCCCTCCCGTCCAGGAGCACCAGCATCTGCAATAAGACTTAATCTGTGCATGTTTGCTCAGACTGGCGCAGTGCGTTTTGTATACATGTTGATGCGTGACTGGCGCCATATATATCTTATTATACCCACAATTGACATACTTGAACATAGATTCCAACGACCTAAATTAACAAGAAGAAATGCAATCTGCATTACTATACGATGATGTAGCACGGGATGACATGGGAGAGCAAGTCGCCGGCGCCCGCCTTTACTAATCTCGGTTCTTCCTTATCTCGTGGCCTATAAACTTCGCGACGAGATCTCCTCTGCCACCGGCATGTATTCTCTCGTTGTCATTCCTCTCATCGTTCCTTCGATCACGCCCTGCGACTTCAATTTTGGCCTTTGCGTTGCGAACGTGCGCTTCAGCATCGAAACTCTCGTCCGTGTAGTGAAAATTGTTGCCGTCGAAGTAGCCAACCTCTTTCGACTCGCTTTGCGCCGGGGCTTTCCTGTCGCGACCAGTACTGGTTTCCGTTTTCTGAGCTGGCTCCTGGAAAGAATCCTGCCGATGACTGCGCGATCGTCTTCCCCTCTTTCGCTTGCTGCGACCATTATGCTGTCCACCAAAGTCTGTTAATTCACCCCTTAGCTCACTTTCAGTCGGCCTCTCCTCCCGTCGGTGGTTCATGTCTGGCCGCCACGTATCGGCCCCTCTGTGGCGTATCCGGTTACTTGTATTGCTTCTTGTATCTCTGCCACCAGGCCCCCGCTCACCGTGCCTCTGCTCACCGTGCCTCTGTGTAGAAATTTCATCCCCCTGTGACCGGTCGTCGATTTTGTGGTGATTGTTTCTCACTTCTCTCCGTCGTTCGTATTGCGAAGAAGATGAAGCCTCGGCTTCGATTCGGTACGATGGAACGGGTGCGTACATGATTGCCTCAGCAACACTGCTTAATTCCGGGTAGTTGAATGTATCTGCAGTGCAGCTTTGCGGGGCATTTGGCGGCAGTGTCCGCTCCCAGGAATCTTTATAGATATGGTGGAACTTCATGGCGTCGTATGCGTCGTGGCGTTCAATGTTGTCAATGTCGCAGTAGAAAGGGAATCCAGTTTTCCATGGCTCATGCATAGAGTCGCGCATCTTCTGGCTGAGCTCGTTTTCGCGGGCAGCTGCCTCAGCTGCGATGTCTTCAGGACGGCCGCTGGCAAAGAAGCGCCCTATGGCACGCATCTGCCACGGCAGCGGTTTCCATATTCTGCTTGTCCAGTTATACCGGCTGGAGTGCATCCACAAACTCCTTGCCTAGGCATCCCAGTTTTAGCGTCGGTCCAAGCGAAATTGATTCGCGCTGCCTTACCTCTTTCCCCGATTCTCCCCTGTCGAATAGCACGACGCCTCCGAAAATTTGGTCTTCTGCCCAGTATCCTGCAAGCTCAGAAGCGCCATGGGGGTATTTCTGGTGTTCATCATATCCTGGATGGTAAAAGAGTGACGCGCGAGGCGCAAGACTGGGTATTTCCACCGTGCCCTCTCCGACGGTCACAAACTGAGACGGCTCGCGGTAGTTGGTCGCCTCTTGGATGTCACCAACATGTAGCTTCTCTGCCGTTGCTTCTATACTTACTGCTATGCAGTGAATCGAGCGCGCAACCAGCTCAATCAACCGCAGCAGAAATGCTTCGCTTCCCAGTTCCGAGTTTTGGAAAGCTTGAAGAAGCTAAATGTATTTGTCAGTCAATATATTTAGGCAAGACTAAGATACATAGCAAACTTCATACCGATGGCTCAAACTGTATTTGTGCCGGGCTAAAATTGGCGATGAGCTCATCCGCCTTGTCTTGGGATCCTGGGCACAGTTCTTCGTGGGTCTCCCAGGGCGCACCGTCGAAGTTGGTGAGACCTCGTACTTTCCCCAGTACACTCGCTATTGGTATTCCATCTATGAGTTGTGCGAACGTCTCGCGAGCAATCTTTGTCGCAAGTACGTATGAGATGGCCCTGCTGAGAGCTTCATAGCGATCGGAGTCGAGAAGCTGCGGCGAGGTTGTGCCTTCAGGCATCGGTAGCATAGTAAAACCGGCCATAATGGTTGCAAGGAGGCATATATTGCGAAAAAATATCCCGCCGCTCAAGTTCGAGAGCTTCTGTAACCGTGTTTCATACGTAGGGGGGAGTTGATAGAGTGCGCTCCATGTGGCGCATGCAATCAGATGACTATGTCCCCGAGTCTCAGCTGTCTTGTCGTGAAGAGATGGCAGCGTCAGTAGACTGGTGTGGCGAAGACAAAGTACCCGAGTTCGGAAAGCTAGCCACTGCTAAATGAGATTTAGCTGAGATGAAAAGACTAAAAAAAAAGAAATATCTGCGGCTGGCGATGCTGCCCGTCTAGTGCTCCGCCGCTACTAAGCGCCGATGTCGAGCAGCCTAGGCTATAAGTAGCGTTCCCAGCGTTATTCCTAGCTAGCACAACATAACAATTACAAGCCATTCAGTCCACTAGGTATCTCGCATCGAGGTCTAACACCTGCCTTCGTCGACTTTTCCGCAAGGCGTTTTCGGCTCGTGGCTTTAGGTACGACAACGTATTCGATTGGACGGAGAAGCGATTCCTCGAGATACAAGGCGACAGCACAGAATCAAAGGCGAAATAATCTAGCAAGTCATGGTGCTCGCTACGTGTTAATATTATCGAAGCTTTTCCTCCTCCTGCTGAAGTTGTAAACGCATAGCGCTATAGTTCAAAAAACTCAATCAGCTTCCTGCGTCTGGACGTTGCTCTAATAGCTAGCTCGGCTCCGGGCGAGATTTGGGGGGTCGGGGGGCATTGTAGTGGCTGGACGACCACTCAATTTATGTACACTTTTGAAGTTCATGAACCCAAGGCCTTGGCAAAGGCGAGGAGAAGGCGGGGTCGTGGCTTGTTGTCACCAAACCACATGGCGCGAGGGAGGGAGACGGCGGCGGGTACCGCGGTACAAATAGATGGGGTATGTGTCCCATCAGCCTGCTCATCCCTCTCCATTCTACGAACTCTATTTATTTCACATGCGCTGCTGTGCTCAGGTTCAGAGTTTTCGCGATTCTTGTGATCTACTTGCCAATATGCCGAGCGTAGCGGAGTATCAGCAAAAATATGACGAGATATCAGAGATCCGTCAGGCCGCGAAGAAAGATTTCTCCATGTCGAACGCTAAGAAGCGTGAGATCGCTGAGCAGTACAAGGCCGCCGCCAATGACCTCCGCGCAGCGTCTAGAGCGGCGATGGCTTCACCACATCAGCCCCAACCGGCTACCAACCAGCTCTCTGACTCAAATAGTTAATGCAATACTACATGTTGGTCGGTCTCTGGATTAAAGAAATCACAGATTTAAATTAACACAGATTAGTGCGATTCTTATGTAAAGTAACAAGACTGGACAATCAAGGCTGGTACGAGTCTTGACAGGTGAGGATCAAAAATATTAATTTTCGATTTTGTATATCTTTTTATTATGTGTTTTGTCCCCCATCGGTCGTAGGACAAATCTTTACACATTATCAGTGAATGACACAGCAGCTAGCGATGAGCATGCCTGGTCGGCGATCTTAATATGATATTAACCTGACCATCTGAATACAGTATACGAAGATTATTCAGCTTTACGTAAATTTACATAGTGCTAGACACACGGCGGCCGACCCATACACGGCGCCGACGACGAAAAAAGGCATGCTCATCAGAACACCGCCAGCCTGCAGCCCCCAGGAGAAGCTCAGCTGCAACAGAGGCGCAGCAGTTAAGAGGGCAATAGCTTCAAACACGGCAATAGACGTAAAAAGAAGCGACATTTTACTGTCAGCCACCAACGCTGTTAAAAGCGACCGCATGGTGACCGAGTAGCCACAACCTCCAGTGTATATCAGAATGGCTATTGCCAATTAGTAATTTAGTAGAGGGCAGCAGTTTGTCACACTTACAGAAGATAAATTGTGTGGGATTTGGAGCAAGGCCCATGAAAAGCACGCCTGCCATGAGACAGCAAGCCGAGGCAACAGCGAGAATGCGATTGCCCTTGATGGCATCTCCTTTCCAACGGAGCAGTAGTGCATTGGCGGCTGGGAGGATGGCAACGAGCCACGGCAATTGAGCGGCAGCGTGAATGGAGAGTAGCATATTTGTCTAGTAGGATCGTTTAGTAAGATTATCGGAACGCTGACACTATAATATACTCACCTTACTGATGGGCCACTGGAACTTGGCCGTCATAAACTGCGGCATGAGGTCTTTTATTGGCCTAGCCATTTTGCCTACCAGAATGGCTAACAGCCCGATAACTAGCGCCCTACTATAGAAGAGTTTGGATGCGTCGCGGCGCAGGTATTTTGCCAGCCCCTTAGCAGACCGCTTCACCTGCGCAATAGTAGAAGCTGATGAGCTCGGCCTTGCTGTGGTATCGGATGTTGGAGCCTCAACTTCCGGAACTGGAGCCTCATTTTTTGGCAAAAAGGGAAGGCATGCAAATCCAAGGAGGCCCAAAGGGATACCAATAAGCCAAGCATAATGAGGCGCAACAATCTCCATCAGAAGCGACCCAAGTGGCGGCGAGATAAATTCCAGCGAGAGGAGACAAACCTGTATCATCGAAAAGACTTGCGTTCTTGGTCAGATCAGAATTTAGTTAATTCGAGGATGCGAGAAGAACATACCGTAGCCCTTGTGGTGTAGACGCAGCTACAATCGCAAAGAGCATCGGACCGGTGACGGTTGACCCTCCCCCAATCATGGTAGTAACGGGTGCGACGTATATTAAATTGAGGTAGAAAACTTTGTAGAAGTAGAGACACAGAAATATCCATGAATCCCTTATCAAAAAGCCCAGCAAACATAGACCAATGACCAGACTGCGGCCATGTTTATCTGCTAGGATGCCATAGGGCACGGCGAGCAGCAGGCCCGGAATCGCCTCCATGAAGGACAGGGTGCCTCGTATCTGCACGACTCGGCTCTGTATCGCCGGTAGCTTGAACAGGCGCTCAGGTATGTTGCCATGATCGCCAATGACGCCGCGGTCGTATTGAGCGTAATATTCGCGGCAAGCGCCGAGCTCGAGCATGCGGAGCATTGGGCCTTCGCCCATGAAGGACGGTACATCGGTGACGATGAGAAATAACACGCAGATATATAGAGTGCGCCACCTGGCGAAATGCTGGCGGAGTAGTCCGGGCTTGTTGGACCTGTTGCTGTCCACGAGTTCGGGCGCGACAGCTACAAGAAGCGGCGTATTCTCCATCGCTGCTCCTGTTTTATTGTGTCGATATGTATCGCAGAGGGACGTTCTGCGCCAATTGTGATAATGCCAGTCATGCGCAGGCAATGCGGCCCGCGCAGCCACCGCCTGGTCTGGATGCGTCGTGTTAGTCACGTAGTCACGTTAAGTCATGCAGCCTTGGATCCTGCATGCGCTGCCAGCTCTACGGAATGAAAATTAGAAACCACCCACTCTCATTCATCGCATATGCGCTCTAATAAAACCGTGCATTGTATAATGGTAGGTAATACATAGTCATCGCTCATAGTTGTCTCCCTAAGGAGTCAAAACCAGTTCATGAGCCACTCATCTGAGGGCCCTACGCAAAGCCTGCAAGGCCAGCCACTGTTGCCCCAGACGATTGTGGCAAAACCCATGATCGCAAGTGTACAGTGGCCGACGTCATGCCAACGCCAGTCGTAGCTGTCAACGAAGCATGGTTGCCCGAGCCTTGTTGACCCAAGCCACCGCAGCCTCGTTTCCAGCAGTTAGGTATACCCCGCGCGCAGCCTGTTGCGTACGCGGGTGCGTAATCGGAGATAGGACAAGCAAACCCGGCGTCCCTTTTTCTTTCGATGATCCCCCTTCTCGACTCGGCGTGCGATTGACACACTTGAGGCAGTTGCGCATTGCAACGTGGCAGTAAATCGCGTTTGATCGACTTACATACCTATAGTTGGCGGTGACTATGGCATGCGCCAGTGACAACACGTTTGGCCCGTCAGTGAGCGGCTGCCGCGACAACTTTGACTTCACTGCCCTGTTTGAGCAGGTCATCTTTGAGATTGTACCCGCCTGCATCTTCATTCCGCTGAGTCTGGCGTCCATCGCATCCCTGATCCGCCAGCCGGTCGTTGTAAAGGCGCCGCGAGTGCTCGGCCTCAAGCTGGTACGCCAGTTGTTTCCGTTATTGTATTCTCAGACATCGCTAACATCCGCTGAAAGCTAGCAACGTGCGTTTTTGCAGCGCTCCAGCTCACAGTTTTCATCCTCGCCTGCATCGGCAAGTATGCCGCCCTATCCAACAGCAGAATCAGCACGGCCGCGTCTGCAACAGACTTCGCCGCCGCGCTCTGCCTCATCGCATTATCCTGCCTGAGCCACTCGCGCTCGCCACGCCCATCCCACGTCATCAGCCTCTACCTTTCCGTGACCCTCCTCCTCAACGTCGCCAATGCCCGCACAGCATGGCTCCTCACGCCGGCGCACGTCGCCCCAGCCTACAGCGCCGTGCTAGTTGCTGCCGTCGGCGCCAAGGCCCTCGTACTCGCCCTTGATTCTTGGGAAAAGGACAGTTGGTTGCTCCTCGACCGGAGTAAGCTGAGCCCCGAGGCTACGAGTGGTCTCGTCAATCTCGGTGTGTTTGGCTGGCTGTACACGCTCTTCATGAAGGGCTACCGCGGCCTGCTCTCAATCGACACGCTGTACCCGCTGGACCGTGAGATGAAGGCCGACATTCTTTCTGTCCGGTTTAGGCGCACTCTGGAGCGCCATCCGCTCAATGGTCGACGGTATGGCCTCACTTTGGCCCTGGTGCGGACTCTGTGGAAGGAGCTCCTGCTGCCCGTTCTTCCTCGTCTTCTCTACCTCGCGTCCAGCTTTTGTCAGCCGTATCTTATTGATGCACTCCTTGCTTATCTGCAAGAAGAGCCCCGCAACAAGAACCACGGGTACGGTCTCATCTGCGCCACCTTTTTGACTTACTCTGTTATTGCCATTACTGGCGCATTGTACTGGTATCTACACGAACGCTTCGTCATCGAGGTCAGAGGCTGTCTCGCGGCCGCCGTGTACATGAAAACCACAGAGTTGGACCTTGTATCTTCCAGCGACTCCAGCGTCCTTACAATCATGAGCACCGACATTGAGCGCACGCGCATAGGCATCCTCAACCTGCACGAGTTCTGGGCCAACTCTATACAAGTCGGCATCGCGTGCTGGCTGCTGCAATCCCGCCTCGGCGCCGCATTCGCCGCCCCCGTCGTCATAGTCGTTGTCGCCGCGGCTCTCGCAGCACTGGCGGGGAAGCTCATCACACCGCGGCAGCGTGCCTGGATGGAGTCCATCCAGACGAGGGTCAGCGCGACGTCAGACGCAATCACGCAGATGAAGTATATCAAGATGTCGGGCATGGTGAAGCCCGTGGAGCGGTGCATCCAAGATCTGCGCATCAAGGAGCTGGCGCTGGGCAGCCGCTGGCGGCAGATGATTGCCTTTTCGTCGTGCATCTCGCAGGTGCCGCAGCTGCTTGCGCCCGTCGTTACTCTGGCGGTGACGTCGCGGTCGCTCGACACAAACTCCATCTTTGTGTCTCTCTCATACATAACACTCCTCGCCTCTCCCATGGCGGTGCTTCTGCAAAATGTTCCTCAGCTGATCAGCGCTCTTACTTGCGTTGAGCGAATTCAGAACTTCTTGGAGAAGGAGCAGCGAATCGAGCCGCGTTGCATTGGCGATTCCCCCAAGAATACTACCCAAGCAAGCACACCGTGCCACGCCAATAAATCAGCCCTTCAGGATATTCCCCTTGAGACATTGCAGCCCGCCTCGGCGGGCTGCATCACCGTAACGAGTGGTAACTTCAGCTGGACCGAAGAAAAGCAGATCCTGCGCGACGTCAACATCTCCATCCCGCGCGGCAAGTTCACCGTTGTCGTCGGGCCCGTCGGCAGCGGAAAGTCCACGCTCTGCAAGTCCCTTCTTGGCGAGGTGCCCATTACCAAAGGTGCCGTCACGCTCTCCCGGGAACTCAGGATCGGCTACTGCGATCAGCAGCCATTCCTCGCCAACTCGACTATCCGGGAGAACGTCATTGGCTTCGGCGAATTTGACGAAGCGCGCTACCAGCGAGTGCTGCATGCCACCATGCTGCACATTGATATTGCGGCGATGCCACTCGGGGACCAGACTGTCGTGGGCAGTGGCGGCATTTCTCTGAGCGGCGGCCAGCGCCAGCGTCTCTCCATTGCACGGGCAATCTTCGCCATAGGCATGGACATGCTCATCTTTGACGATATACTCAGCGGGCTGGACGCCAATACGGAAGATCACGTTTTTCGCCACATCTTCGGCGCCAACGGCCTCATCCGCCAGAGCGGCACCACCGTGCTTCTGTGCACACATAACAGGCGCCACGTTGCGAGCGCGCATCACCTCGTCACCATCTCGGACGACGGCTTCGTCACCCAGGAGCCAGTGACGCCATCCACGCGCGCAGATGCCATCGAACAAGGCGAGGAACCAACTGCCGCGACTGACGCAGCTGCTCCGGCACCTCTTCCCAACGTCCCGCCCACTGCCAAAGACTCTGCCCGCCAGACCGGCGACAACACCGTCTACAAGTACTATCTCGCCTCCATCTCGGTCCTGCCCCTGGTCATATTCATCGGCAGCAGCATTATCTTTGGCTTCCTCGAGAACTTTCCCCGCGTGTGGCTCACCTACTGGGCGCGCGACCTCGCCCGCGCCGACGGCCCCGAGCACCCGCACAGCTACTGGGTCGGCATCTACGCCCTCCTCCAAGTCTCGTGCTGGCTCGCCACCGTCGCGGCATGCCTCGTCGTGCTGACGACGTTCATCAGCCAGAGCGGCGCGGCCCTGCACCAGACCGCGCTCTCCGCCGTCATCAACGCCACCCTGAAGCTCTACACGCAGACCGACGTCGGCGTGCTCGTCAACTACTTCTCGCAGGACACCAACCTCATCGACACGCAGCTGCCCTCGGCGCTCATCAACGTCATGCTCGAAGTCACCACCATCATCGGCATGGCCGCACTGCTCGCCTCCTCCTCGCCGTGGCTCGCGCTCGTGTACCCCGCGCTGTTCGCCCTGCTCTGGGTCGTCCAGCACTTTTACCTGCGCACGTCGCGCCAGCTCCGTCTCCTGGACCTCGAGGCCAAGGCCCCGCTGTACGCGCACTTCATCGACACGCTGCGCGGCATCGCGACGCTGCGCGCGTTCGGCTGGGTCGAGGGCAGCACGGCCGCGAACATGGAGCTGCTGGACCGGTCGCAGCGCGCCGTGTACCTGCTCGGCATGATCCAGCGGTGGCTGAACCTGTCGCTGAGCCTGATCGTGGCTGTGACGGCGACTGCGCTGGTTGCGCTGATGACGAGGCTGGATTCTGGAGCCTCGATATCCGGCGCGTCGCTCGTGACCTTGATGACGCTGAGCCAGAGTCTCGTGGACTTTGTCACTTTCTATGCGAAGATGGAGACGTCCATTGGTGCGGTATCGCGGATTCGCTCGCTGGAGGCTGATACGGAGTCTGAAAAGGTGCCAGGCAAGAATGTCGTGCCTGCGGATTCGTGGCCAGCCCATGGCGAGGTGAAGCTTCAGAACGTCTGGGCAAGCTACACCGGTGATGCGAGAGCATACTCTCTCCGAGGACTCGATATCTCCATCAAATCAGGCCAAAAGGTCGCTCTGTGTGGACGTTCCGGCAGCGGCAAGTCATCATTCATCTTGCTCCTCCTCGCACTACTTGAACCCATGACCGACGAGCACGACCCATCGCTTTCCATCGACGGCGAATCTCTCCTCTCCGTGGACCGCGACACTCTCCGCGCACAGATCGTTACCATCCCGCAAGACCCCGTATTCCTCCCCCCTGGCAGCACCATCGCGCAGAACCTCGATCCCCTCTCCACCGCCTCTGAGCCGCAACTCATCGACGTGCTCAAACAAGTTGGCTTGTGGTCCGTCGTCCACGACCACGGCGACAGCGTCGACGCCGTCCTGGCTACATCTTCACTAAGCCAAGGCCAGCGCCAGCTCTTCAGCCTCGCCCGCGCGGTCCTCAAGCGCCGCGTCGGAGGAAGCAGCCTGCTGCTCCTCGACGAATTCACCAGCTCTGTCGACGTCGAGACGGAACGCAAGATGATGGATGTGATTATGGAGGAATTTGCCGGCGCGACGGTCATTATGGTCTCGCATAGGCTGGATGTGGTGGTGGACATGTTTGATCGTGTCCTTGTTATGAATAAAGGCGAGCTGGTTGAGGATGGTGCGCCGAAGGCGTTGGCGCGTGTGGAGGGGAGTTGGTTCGGAAGGTTGCTTGCGTCGGCTGAGCATAGTGACTGAAGATTGATCTGTAATTCTTCTATTTGAGTGTAGTGAATTGCCAAGTTGAATATATCTTATCGTTGATATGAATACATGCTTCGTATAGATGTAGTTTAAAATACAAAGATGTGCTCTGAAAAGGAAAATCACGATAACCAAGTCACCAATCTTTGCCATGCTCACCGATCCAATACCGGCAAATGATATGTACATCATCTTGAAACAACACTTATTTCTCGGACTTGACCGCTCATCACAAATCGCAAATCGCATCACGACCCATTCCCATATCAACCACATTAACTTTCCACAGCAGCACCCACCCGCGCGCGCTGCACAACTCAAGACGGCCAAATCCACCTCCATACATGCCGAGATACAGCTGATATGCACCTCACCGCTCGTAATTGCATTTCCTTGTCCCGTACTCTCTCCCGCTTCCTATCTTCTCCGGGCTTGGCCCTGAACTCTCCCGGGGAAGGACGGGCGCTTTTCCCCTGTACATCGCCGTTTCGTCAGGACACATCGGTGCAGGAACAAAAAAGAACGAAGTCAGCAACACCGTCCGTGCGCGCATATACCAACCCAGCGTGCAGTCTGAAGACGGCAATGCTCGCCTGCAGGCTGGTTGGCTGCGCGTGGCCATCAACTCTCTGCATGCGCGGCGTAGGCTGAGCAGTACAGTATCTATCGACCACGTCAGGACAGCTCTACTTGGCAGTACTTTGCGAGAGAACTTCCCACTGGATGGTAAAGCGTCCCTTTTTCTGTCTGAAGACAGAAAAAGCACTCAGTTGCACAAATCTCCTCGCAAAACACACAGTCTCACTCTCTCTCTTACGCACACACACGCATGACGGGCCTCCCCCGAGATTCGCCCATTCACTGCCCCGGAATACAGAAAATACAGCATGAAACGCAGGGACTAACGAACCTTCCCCCATCATTCCCCCCATCTTCCTGTTCTCATCCCACACTCAACCTCGCACATACACACTCATCCACACCTCTCTGCGCTGTCACAACCACCATTCTTCCAGGGACCTTTTTTTTTTTTTTTTTTTTTTTTGCCACAAAGAACACGAAATGGACGGTTGCTCCCGGATAATGCGGATAGGAGTTCCCCGCGTTTCCTGTGTCTCCTCCCGCGTGGCGTGTATCTGTGTGTGGTCGGTCTATGTGTACAACTACGCCACGTCCATGCGATGTTTATGCAAGAATCACGCGAGGAAGCCCCGATACCAAAACGCCACTCGCTGTCCCAGTATCCCCCCGGCCTTCTGTGTTTAATGTGCCGTGAGCAAGTATCAGTATCCAAGGTACCCGGATACCGTATCATCCGCCACAGACATACTGATGCTGCAGTTCATATACTCATATTACATCCTCCCTGCCTCACATCCCCAAATAGAACGCCCAAACGACAGTCTTGATGTATAATTCATTTAACCAAAGCCCCTTATTGGTGCCTTCCCTGCCTCCTACTCCGATACCCCAGACACCAAGACCCGGATAAAGAGCATTGATACACAGGGTCTCGGCACATCATTCCCCATCGCCACTCGCATCACTTCCCTCATGCGGTACGTTTAACCAAGGAACCGCCGTAATCTACCACAATGCCACACCTCCCCAAGATACATGTACCCCGAAATCCTGAAAAAAAAAAAAAAAAAAAAAAACATAGAGGGCGCATCTTGACAACTGCCAAAACGCCACGCTTCTTCCGGGCGTTAATATCGGTGAGCAACTGCATTGCAGTTCGTGTCGTATAGTTCTTTCTACCGCCACAGTGCATTCATCTCATCCTTTTCCTGTCAATTGAAAAAAGATACTTTTATATAGTCCCTAAACATGAACCTCTACTCTTCTGCGCGCGCTTCTTCAGGTTTTGACATGCATCGTCTCGGGCCGACCAAGCACACAGCATCTACCCACCCCATCTCACACAGATACACGCCAGCAAACACATTACACAATCGCACATACCTCTAGCTCGATAAACCCCCGCAAACTTCCAACCACAGAAGCAAAATCCCTGCTCAACTCCCCAGATACCCAACCCAATCCCCCCTTCATCACCCATGTAAACCGTTGCGCGTCGAAAGCAGCCGATCAATGCAAGGCGTCCAAGCTACATGTCTACGCCAGAACTAGCACGGCCAAGCTAACACAGCCTTCTCGCCACGTCCAACCACTTCTCCCCCCTTCCCATCCATCTAATATCTTAGCCCATGCACAGCAATTTCACTTCCTAGTCGTCCATCCGTGTCGATCTTCACCTTTTCAACATAAGCGCCGCCATCCATTTCCCCCTCCCGTACCCTTTCCATCGCAGAAAAAAGCCTCCGGCGGGCGCGACAGTTACGGAGCGCCGATCAGAAGAGATAGCGTAGAGTCTAGACTTTGCGCTGCGCACCACACACACCACACATATCTTTGTCTAGACCAGTTTTGCCCATACATACGCCAGGTGCCCTTGGACCTTGGTTGATGGCTGGCTTGCACTAACTCACCCGCCAGACCTGATTCTGGCTTCGAGACTAGTTCGTCAGCACCGCACTTCAAAACGAGGCTGACCTGAACTAGACCGCCTCAACAAGAAAAAGCAAAGCCTCTTTTATCTTGTGGCCTGGAAATACTCCGACATCTACGGGTCCCGCTTGAGTACATACTCCTCATTCCATGCACGCAAAATTACCCCTCATTACCTGCTCCGCGCAAACCGTTTCTCTGAATGCGGGGAACGCGAATGCACGCGCCACGGCATGCACGCCCTGGGCGGTTTGCGTGGTTTCTTTTCTTTTGCTACGGCCGACGAGATGCCAGGTATTGCTCACATGACTTGACGGGTACATGTTGCTAATTACGACAGCTACGTGCTCTTTGAGGTGTATAGATGAGTGTGTTATAGGTGTGGCCTGGAGGGCCGCCCAGGATGCTGGTTGCAGCACATTGATACAAGTGTATACGTTATACTTGGCAACGGAGTGTATATACCCTGTCGACCGTTTTTCCGGTATAATATGTTATATCTGTAACGGCATGGCCAAGGTACGAAAAGTACGGCTGTAACAGAGTTTGGGCCAAATACCTCTCGATGCTATACTCCACGCGAGGGGGCGAAGGTCCCGCGATATTCAGACGAATGTTGGGGCAATGCGGAGTAAATTGGGCGGTGCTAGCAAACCCAAAAACGAGCAGGCGTCCTGTCAATTGCGGCTCGTAGCTGTGGGTGTCTCGGGACATTGCTAAGAATGGCGGACAGCGACTCTGTGGCAGGTGAGTGGCTGCAGTTTGCATGCATGGTGCAGAGTACATGTACGCGATAGTGAAATGTCTCCAGCTGCATGACTTCCGTGCCGGGCGCAGGCGCAGACTAAAAGTACGAGCAGGCTGTATGGTGGATGCACTGGATGGCATGTTTGGTGCCATGGCTGGGCTGCAGTAGGCTTGCAGTCGGTGTGGGCAGCGTGGCGGGAGGGGAGGTGGAAGAGGAGTCGTCAAAAGAGGCGTCGTTGAGAGCAAGTCATGAGCGAGAGAGCAATAGCGCGAGTCCTTGGCCAGGCTGATGTGGTGCGGCAGCGTGGCGAGTATTGACCAGACGGATATACTTGATGTGAGTGCTTGGCCAATTAGTGAGGGATGCTTGTCTGACCAGCGATGGCGTGCGTTTATTTGCGCATTTTGGCCATTTCGCAAGACATGCGAAATCTTCTAGTGCATCGTGTATTTACAAACATGTCCAAAACGGTCGGGAAATTCACCGTTGAGCCGCACGGGATTCTCCTTGCATTGATATTGAGATAACAGCATCGTGAAGTGGGGCATGCGGTGCGGGTGCGGGTGCGGTGCAGTTGTGGATACAGAGTACGGGAACGATCCTTTGATGGGTTTCGGAGTCGCAGTATGGAGTCGAAGGAGGATGGACTGGACAAGAGGCTGCAGCCGTGTTGTGACAGGACGACGGGCGGTTAGTAGTTGGTCAAATAGTGTCGCATTCTCATTTTGCAAGTATCTGGCTTGACAAAAAATTGAAATTTGTGGTGGCTTGGTGGCAAATGGAGGCCGGTGTCGGAGCGGGATTGAGCTGTTTGGTGTTAGAGGATGGATTTAACATGTCCGATGCGACTAAAACACTGATTGGAGCCGGGCGCAAGAGATGGCAGTACGTGTAGTGCTGGTTCGAGTGAACAACGACGAGTGCCTACAGACTGTCGCTCTGTACGGCGTACTTGGACAGCATTGAAGATGATGAGTGCGCTGGCAATGCAAAGCTGCGCAGCGCGCGATCGACGCAGAGTAAGCTGGCCCCTGTAGACATATGACATGGGTAGGCAGCAGCATCCATGGACCATGTGCATGCATCCATGCCCATGGGTCATGTCCATGTATGTGGGCAATATGCATGCAAGTTGGTGGAGAGGCGCAGAAAATAGCTGCCCCGCCTAGCGTGCGACAGGCGAGTCGTCTCCGTTCTCTGTCTCCAGTTGAGTGCAGCGGACGGCGTGGACTGGCCAGAGCAGCTGCGAGAGATGGAATCGACAGCAGTGGTGCGGGCAGCCAATGGGCACGAGAAGACGGGCGCAGACACGGGACGGCAGCTATCGAGCAGCAGCAGTGGGAGGGGGAGGGGGCTACATGAAGAAGGCGGTAAGGCAGGTGAGAATTGCAAGAATGGCGAATTGAGTTGTGTGGTTGCGTGGACGCCATGGAGGATAGGAGTGTACGAGTGCGACAGTCTGAAAAGGCTGGGAGTCGCCGTGGGAGTCGCCGTGCGAGTCGCAGTAAGAGTTAGTTGGTGTTAGTTTGCTTCTTTGGTCGCATTCGAGGACCGTCTCGGGAGGCTCGATCTGGCAAGTCAAACCAGTCCGTAGAGAGTATTCCGGACGCCGTTTTCCGTCGAGGCTCCGTTTTGGCTCGGTTGGTGGAGAGAAGGCAGGTTACTTGCAGACCAGACGACAAGGGGGAGGCGTAGTAGTGAGTACGGAAGGTGCTGAAGGTGCTGAAGGTGCTGAAGGTGCTGAAGCTACTGCTGTAAAGATACTCGCTCTGCTGTCCTCGTGTACATGTACACGCAGTTTTTCGCAGTCTCGCAATCTCGCAGTCTGTCAATTGGCCGCGGTGGCATTAGCTCGTGCATCAGTAACTAAATTAGCTGGCTTGTTGCAGCCAGCCGTCTTGTGGGTGTGGCAGCGCGTGTGCTAGTTAGTTAGCTAGTGTGAAGCGGCGGTCGGAGGCAACGGTGCGGTTGGCTGCACGGAGGGAGATTTAGGTGATTTGAGTGACAGCAGGCCCACATGGCGGCATCGTCGATGCTTTTTGCCCACTGTACTCCGTACGGAGAACTGAATTTCGACACTACGGATTGGAGGCTGTTGTACTCGGATAGAGCTTTTTTTTTTTTTTTCGGGCGCAATGAAAAGAACTGGGGCGGCGCTGTCTCGTTTTGAGTTTTCGACATGGGTTTGTTGTCTTTCGGCGTTGGTATCTTGCGCGAGGCAGGAGAAGCGAAGAGCCGCATGGTCTTGGAAAGGTGCACAAGTGGAAATTTCAGTGGTTGATCAGTGGGACGGGCCAGAAATATTGCGAGGCATCGCGATGGCGGACGGCGAAAAAACTCTGGCATTGTGTGATGGGCGCAGCAAACTCGATGGACAGCCACGGTCCACCCCCGCGGAGTGCAGGGGGAGAATTATTATGGGCTCGGTGACGAGACTGCGCTGTGACTGAGCCGTGACTGTGCTGCTGTTATTTAGACTTGGGCGGCGGTTTGCTCCGCTGGGGGATATGGATATTGGACGAGTCGAGGTGAGGTGGCGTGGTTGGCCCACAGAGGGAGGAGAGAGGAGAGCAACGGCGTGCTGGGGATTGAGAGCGAGAGGGCCAGTGAGAGCGAGAGGGCCAGTGAAGAGCGAGAGGGCCAGTGAAGAGCGAGAGGGCGAGTGAGAGCGAGCGAGGTTGGAGGCTGTGGGTTGTGAGGTGAGGAATGTGGGCTATCCATCAAAGTCGTCTAGTTCCGTTTAGTGGGAGCCGTTGCATTGGTGGTGTGGTGCAGACTGCACGGAGCAGTGCGGTGCAGTGCGGTGCAGTGTTGTGCAGTCCATCATGGTGTTGTGGGCTGCGACGGGCGAGGAAAGGCTGGGGGAGACGGCTGAGAATGTGGCGTCTTGGTTTGGTGCCTGGACGCGGTCCTCTAACTTGGAGAGCTGGTTGAGGTTAGTCGGTGTAGCGAGACGTGGCGAGTACGGAGGTAATTGAAACTGATATACTGGATGATAACTAGTTAGTGATTGATGCGATGCAAGTCAAGGATGATCAAATGTAGTGGCTGGTATACTTGAGTGTAGGTATGCGTTTGTGTTTGCGTGTTGTTGGGAGTACGGCCGAGAGGGATGGGGATGGATGCATCGGAAATTGATCCTGTGTTGGGCGTAGTCGAGTTGTATTGCAGTAAAGGGCATGCAATGTACGGAGTAGGGAGTATGATAAACGAAGATGTGATGTCCGTGGAAAGGGAGAGTATAGGGTGGTGGTGTTGGAGAGTCCGTGGAGATGCGTGGATGCTTGCAAGCCGTTGCAAACGAGGCAGAAGTGTGGCTGCAGGAAAAAAGAAAATTTGGGCGCCGCAGACCTTGACAAGGCAGTGGTGGTGGGATGTGGTTGTGGGATTTGGAGCGCAGCGATTGGAGAAGAAATGAGAGCTGCCTGCTTCGCTGATTGCCCCACCAGTTGGTTGAAAAAGAGACGGGGCCCACCGAACATGGCCTGTGCGAGTCGAGTTCGAGGCGAGAGCAGAGTTTTTGGAAAATTTTCTTATCGCGGCAAGCAGAAACATTGAAACATTCAGGACTGGGCTGCTACGTGTGATTCAAGATTGGATATCAGTATCCAAGTACGGATTACAAGTTTTCAATACGGCATTTGCAAAAAACGGGTCGTGTGGTGCGACGCTTGTGTTAGCCCAGTACCGACCGAGTAACAACCAGTACCAGCCAATATCAGCCAGTATCAGCCAGTATCAGCCAGTACTCCATCTGTCGTGACCCATCAGATCTTGAAGTGCAAGCACTTGTACGGAGTAGATGCGTGGCCAGGTATCGTGTATCGTGTATCGTCGAGCAAGTTTCCAGGTTCCGGCCACTAGCTTACTGTCACTACTACCACCAACTGCAGGCTGATGCTCTTGGCCACCGAGCCACAAGCCAGCCTGCTTCTCTCTGCACAGACTTTTCACGCCCGATTTTCATGGGTTAGGTCAGTCTCCCTGCGTCTCAGCTCGAGGGGCTAAAAGCCGCCCGAAAATGACAGCTCCGCGCCACTCGTAAAAGAAAGTACTGATAACGAGATCAGCAATCACCGCCAGTTACGGCTAGCCCTAGCGACTGGCCTTTTGGCTTTTGCTGGTAGTGTACTCCGTAGTTCAGTCTCTTTATTATTAGCACCGCCTATATTGCATCGCACCCACCATCAGCAGGGAGGCCAAGCCGCGAGAGAGTTAGCGGCCCCCTCTTGCTTATCCGGCCCAAGGGCAGCCCGGAGCCTGGCCGCACGGCTGGCGCGGGAGTGGGAGTGGGAGTGACATGGGAATGGGTATGGGTATGGGTATGGCAGATGGCAGATGGCAGATGGTCTTGTCCGATTGCGCTCTGGCGGGAGTTGGGGCATCGACAGTCGTGGCTCTGTATGCGGTCAAGGTTTTTTTTGTAGCGCGGGACAAGAAACTGCCGGACAGTGGCCTTGATACCGACTTCTTTGTTCAAGAGTCAGGCATCATGTCATTCGTGATCTTCGACAGGGAGTGGCAGGTGGGCTTGCTCTGGCAATCTGCCATCACTTATCAGTGGCAACCACTGAGTATTACATGCAACTACTGGCGAATTGGAGCCTCCCCACCGCCGGAGACGGAGACGGCCCTGAGCGGCGCCACAGCGAGGAGAGGAGAGGCGATGATACCTTGTCAATACATTGTCAATACCTTGTCAATCACCTTGTCGTGGAGGGGGGTGCAGGCAAGCAGGATACCGAGCGAGTTTGGTAACTCGAACGACGCACAAAAATGTACAATCATTGAGTACAGGTAGAGAGAGGCGAGCCGATAACTTCGGCCCATTTCTTGTGAGTGCTGTGTGCGCCGTTGCAGCAACGTAGCGTCGCGGGGGACAACAAGTCAAAACTCTAAACCGTCTGTTGTTGGCGGCTGGCGGACGGAGACAAAGTGTCGGTCAGTAATTCATTTTACTTGGTACGCTTTCGAGAGTGCAAGACGGATCTGATTCTGGCTGCTTGGCTGTGTTTTTGTCTCGTCTTCAGGGTCCAGGCCGCCCGGGACTAAGATGTAGATGGATGGCTAGTGCTGGGCTAGTCTGAGGCTGCCAAGTATTTGAAAGACGGGAGGAAGTAAAAAAAGGGACGCCCGAATAAAAAAAGGCATGAGAATCCTGTGCCTGCCTTGATGGGTGGTGTCTTGCTGTCCTGTGTGTGAGTGTGAGTATGTGTGTGTGTGTGTGCGTGTGTGCGTGTGTGTGTGTGCGCCTGGGTTCGCTACCTGCATGAATTTAATGATTAAAATGAGTGTTGGGTTGTAGAGTGTAAAAAAGTCTGCAAAGGATTCGCCACTGCCAGGGTCTAGCTGCAGATGCATTGTTGGGATGGAACGGAGGTGGTGTGGTCACTGTATGAGGCTGCGGGATGGGGATGCAGAGCAACCAGGAGGCAGAGAGGCTTTCTGGCTTTTGGGAGGACATGTTTTGAGTGGGAGACTAAGGAGGAGACTAACTTAGCGAGAGAGAGAGAGAGAGGAGTGTGAGGAGTGGGAGAAGTGGGAGTGTGAGTGGGCGGTTGGGGTGGGTTGTGGTGGCAATTGACCGAGGATGGGGTTAGAAGGAGAGGAAAGAATCTTGAATCTTGTTTGAAAAAGCACTTGAAAAGGCATCATGTGTGTTTGCTGTCTGTTGTGTTGTGTTGGTATGATATCACGCAAACTGATGATTTGTCTGCGCCACAGATGATTTGCAGACCAGCAACTCATAATCAAGGCAGGGAAATTCGCCTGCAAGTTGTACCGAGTACTTTGGTGTGTACCTTGGTAGGCCAGCTTTACGGAGTAGTAGAGGCCTCTTGCAGCGGCACTTGCTAAGTTAACTCTTAACTACCCAGTAACTAACTAGTTAGTGTGTCAATCAATAATACTGGGTAAAATACATGGCGCCATGCAAGACTCGTGTACGGAGTACTCGGTACCTCCCTCTAACTACCTGTACTGCCACTTCCATCACTGCCAGCATTCCCCTGCACTCCCCCAGTACCACTCCCCCAGCCAGCACTTATCAAGGCACAAGCACAACATGCTGCACTCACTCTAGCACCACCACAAAAACTCCACCACACCTTGGCCCGCTCAGAAGCCAAAAACAAAGTCCCCCCCACCAACTCTCTTCCCAGATCTTTCTCCTCGTCTCGCTATTCTCATCCTCCCTCCCCAGGACTCTCCCCAGACCAATTCTTCCCTCGTCGTGACGGTCGAGTGGTCTGTTTCTCTTCTTATTCTTCTTCTTCTCTAGTCATCATCTTTTAATATCAATTCTTCAATTCTGTGGTTATTCTCTGCACTCGGCTCTCCCCTCGCCGAATCCGTTTGACCCGCTCGTCGCTTCCGGCTCGCCTTTTTTTACCGGCGCTGTACTCTGTACTCCGCCACGACCGACTCGTTTGACGACATCTCTTCTCCCCTTCATATTCGATTTTCCCTCTCGACTTTCCTCCTCTCTGTCGCCTGTCGCTTTATCCTCCAACGTCCGAATCCCCGACGGCATTTCTCGCTGCAAAACGTTTGGTTGCTGGAATATTGCCCAAACTCACTTCCTCGCGGCCACTCTCCCTCTTTGCGGCTCATCCGATTTCCTCCCATGTATGTTGGCCAACGCTCGACCTCGCACGCACATACACACCACCCTGTTTTCCACGCCGGATCTTCCAAACATCCACCTCTCACTCCTCACCCCTCACCCTCTCTACCAGTACATCTCATGACGTTTCCTGCACTGCCCTATCTCTTAGACGCACCCTTACGCCTTTGCGCCCTCTGTCCCCGCCACCACGCCTTGCTTACTCTGCTGACACTCCCCAGATCCTAGAGCCATATTGGACAACCTCTCTATATCCATGTATTAATCGACCTCACCTCAACCTCAAACCTCGTCCTCCAACTTCCGCCTCCTACAGTGCTTCTCATATAGGCACTGCTAGTCGAGCCACGTCCAATATATTCTCGTCGCTCACCACCCCATCCTCGCATATTGCTGTCCGCCACTGGGGCGCTGCCCGCTCCGGCAATGCCTTATACGCCGCCATCCCATCGCTCTCCTGCCTCCTCCGCCTCCGCCTCCCCAGACACCAGCCGTCGCTCCTCTATCCAGCATGGCTCCCGACCCTCGCTGCCGCACTCGGCTTCATATCTAAACAAGCACCGCCGCAGTCCCTCAATAACCTCCATCGCCCCCGAGACCCAGGCCCAGCAGCCGCGAGCCAGCGGAACTCCGGTACCGCCCTCCCTCAGCTTGCGGCAGTCCCCTCCCCCGGTCACTGATGTCCGTGCAATTCCCGCCGGCGCCATCATCTCGCCTCCCGAGTCCGCCTCCGGAAGTGACGACGAGTCAAAGCTCTCTTCGGATAACCTCAAGGACCTCCGAGAAGCCGTCAGCCAAATATCCCAGGGCACCCCTCTCTCCTCGGACGAGAACTTGCACAACAGCACCGACAGCTCGAGCCGCAATGCCCTCGACGTCCCCGCCAAGTCGCCCATGCGCATCAGCTTCAGCACGTCGGCCCTCTCACAGCTCCCTTCGGCAGACAAGGGTCACTCGCGCTCTGTCTCCGCTACCGAGCCTGGCGCCGCCTTTTCCTCCGACAACCTGGCCACCGTCTCTTCCGAGTCGGAAGAGGATCTGCGCTACAAGCCTCACATGGTCAGGAAAAAGTCTGGCGAACTCGTCCGCCCGGCTCTTCGCGGCTCTTCCCACCGTCGCCCTCTGAGCATGCCCGGCACACCCGTCTTCTCCAAGGCCGTCCACTTCGACTCCCACCTCGAACACGTCCGCCACTTCCTCCAGGTCGACCGGCCTCTGGCTGTTAGTGCCGGCTCGTCTCCGGTCGATTCTTACGAGAGCGACAACGAGTATCCCTTCCCCGGCAAACCCCGCGGTCCTCCCTTTGAGTGGGAGCTCTCCACCACAAACTTCCCCCACGACAACAACCCCATCCGCCAGTCCCTCCCTGCCCGCCTCGAAAAGGTATGGCTCTCCAAAGACCAAAAGTCCCTCCAGGCCTCGGTCAGGGTCGCCAACCTGGCTTTTGAAAAGGTCGTCACCGGCCGCTTCACCCTCGACGGCTGGAAGACCACCTCGGAGGTCTCAGCAGAGTACACCTGCTCCATCGACGCGCGCGAGGGCCTCGCCCACGACCGCTTCACCTTTTCCATCCAGCTCGCCGACACGGCCAACCTCGAGTGCAAGACGCTCTTCTTCTGCATCCGCTACGCCGTCAACGGGCAGGAGTACTGGGACAACAACTCGGGCACCAATTTCCAGGTCGACTTTCACAAAAAGTATCTGCCCCAGCGCGGCAAGGGGCAGTTCCAGGGCGCCGGTGCCAAAAACCTGCCCCGCAGCAACCGCCGCAACACCACCCCCAGGCCTGTCTCCATGCCCGCCTCCCTCGACGACTTTGCCGAAGAGCCCGGTTTCCGCTTCGACCAGCCCCTGCACGAGTATCTCGGCGAAACTTCAACCGGTCTCCGCCTCAAGTCCAAGTCGTTCGACAACCTGGCCAGCGACAACATTGTCAAGTCGCTCACCGCCCCCAGCGGCGCCGCCTTTGCCAACCGCTACGACTTTGGCGCCTCTCTGGATGCTGCCCTCAGGGCCAGAAAGGAGACGGCCCCCAAGCCTGTTGCTGTTGCTCCCAAGGATGCCGAGGCTCTCTACATGAAGGGCAACACGCGCGGCTCCGACATCATTTCCCCCGCCCAGACAGTCACCGTGGCTGCCCCGGGCACAGCCATTGCCAGCTCCTCGTACGAAGAGCTGGTCAACAAGTACTGCTTCTTTGGCGTCAAGAACTCGAGCCCACAAGAGACTCCCAAGCAGAAAACCGACAAGGCTGACGAAAAGATTCTGACCAAGTACGAGGTTTCCCCTCCCGCCTCTCCGGCCAAGAGCTCGGTGAGCACGGTCGAATTCGTCAAGCCCCCGATGAGATCCATCTCACCATCCTTTATCCCGGCCACCGGCACCTCGCCCGCCGACGTGGCTCTTCATACCCAGCAGACGCCTGAAATGTTTTTCCCCGCGACTGCCATTCGGGGTTAACTGACTCTTGCATAAGTTGCAATGTATTGTTCCCCTGTTTTAGCGATGTGGAGTTTGGCGTGTTTATTTCCTAGTCTGCATGTCTAATGATTTTTAATGACCGTTGCATCTCATGCGGTTTTGTTTTCTCCAAGGTTTATTTTCATCTTTACGCTTGTCATTTTTATTGTCATTATTATGGTATGGTTTGGTTTGGTTTGGTTGGTTTTTTTTGTTCTTGGTCCATGGCCACTTGCCTGGAGTACAGCATATGAATTGGTTTGCACAGCACAAGCACGAGCAAAAAGCACGAGCACCAAAAAGCACAGCCGCGGTCTGCGTGGCAGGAGACGTTGATGATAATGCACACTTTTACTTGATCCAATGAGAATCCATGAATGTGACTGAATGACGTGACTGGTGATGTGGGCTGTAAATAAGCAGCGTGTAAGTAATCACAGGTGGTGTATAGTAATTGATGAGTTGGATTGCGGATGTATAGTCACTTATCCACACTACTGAACAAGTACGCACAATGCAAGGGATGAACCAGAAGAAGAAAAAACAGAGCAAAAGACTAACACCGTTCACGTGGGTTCTGTTGGCTGTGTGCAAGTTTGCCGTGGCGTTTGTCGGTGAGGTCACGGCAGTGAGGCGCGGTAACCGGCCCCCTTTCAAAGCTAGTTCTGGGGAAATGGGGGGGGTGGGTTTTGCTTTGCTTGCTTTGCCTTCTGCTTACTTTGCATTCGGCATCAGCCGCAGGGCTGGGCAATTAGTTACAGGGCTGTTTGGTAACTAGCTTACCTTCTGTGGCCGGGGGAGTTGGTCATGTAGTTTATGCTATGCATGCAGTGTCATCCAGGGGTCCTTGTCATCAAGGGTCCTGTGACGTCGAAAAATCCGGGGTAGGTAGGCGCCGATGATGCATACGGTGTAAGCCGGGTCACGATGCCCGTTGCCATAACTTTTTTTCCATATTTCTTTTTCGTCCCTTCTCACAGTGAATTTCGATGTCAATTCCATCTATCCCGCCAACACCTCACCGTCGCACCCAAACCCCACCAACACCATAACTCGCATCCCGCCGCCCCTGCACCTCGCTCCTCACGCCCACCCTATGCACCCTCACCCCGTCCACAACACCCCCAATCCCGCCGACCACGTTGCCCATCCTCCCTCCCCATCCCCGTCCCCTTCCCTCCTTTCGCTCTTTTACCATCTGCGCCGCAGCGTCCGCGCTCCAGTTCCCTCGGCCCAGCGTCGCGAGCGTTGTGAGGACGTCGTCTGCGTGGCGCTGCTGCTGGGCGTCGACGTCGATTTCCTCGTTGATTCTGGGGATCATGGGAGAGCGGATGTACCCCATTAGCAGGATCTTGATGCTTGCGTTGTGGAAGTCCGTGTCAAAATCGCGGAGGATGTGCGCGGTAACATAACTCTTCACCACCACTCTAGGAACACCGTCCATGAGCGGACCAATACGTACCACGGCCTCCATCCACTCCTCCTCATCCTCCTCCTCCCGTCCAGCGAGCATCACCCACGCAGCGTAGACACCACCCAGGCTCTCCCTCACACCGTCTTCCACACCCGTCACGTTCGCCGTCTTGTACCCGAACCTGCTCCCCGTATACCCCGTCCCCTTCACAACCCTCCCCTTCACCTCCACCGGGAATCCCCCGCCCGGCCCATCATCACCCCCAACAACACCCACAGTATCGCCCATCTTGTCCGCCACCACGCGCTGGTACCGCGCCTCCCGTCCCCCGTGCCACCTCTCCCCGACCTTGCCCTTCACGTTATCCCCCACCCCCGAAACTGCATAGCTCGAATACGCCTGCCTCGCCGCCCCCCTCACCGCCGAGCTGCCCACCACCCTCCCCGCTGTAGTCTTCGCCGCGCCGGTGGCTGCGCCGACGTACCCGCTCACCACGGAGTTTCCGATCGCGCTCGCGACTTTCACGCCGACTTCCAGCGGAAGCGCGCGGATCCCCGCGCCGCGTATGACGCTCGCGTCTGCGGAGGTGCTCGCGATGCGGAACACGGGACTCCCGCAGAGGACCCTTTTCGAGGACTCGCCGGCGCAGAGGACGATGCGGAAGTAGCCGTCTTGCGCGGCTGCGGGGATCCTAACAATGTGCGTTTCCCGCGGGACGTGTGTCCTTGTCCTGCCGGTGGCCTTCTTCGCGAAGCGCCTCAAGTCACGCTGTATACCCCGTTCCTCCGTCGCGGCAATATCCTTCACGTCAGCCCTCGTCGCGGGCGTAACGTCAATCCAGCCGCCGTTCGCCCCCGTGAGCGCCTTCAAGCTCATCCCCACACCCCCCGAGAAGCCCTTCTGCTGCAGATACAGCATCCTGCCCGCCGGGATCTCCGCGTCGGAGAGGATGCTCAGCGTGAGCGACGTCCCCGGCCCGCGGTACCACACCAGCGCGCTGGAGTGGCGGACGATGCTGATGTGCCGGGTGGACTCCGCCGGGGCGGAGAAGAGCCCGCCTGCGAGGTACTGGGCTTCCGAGAGGGCGGATCTCCATGACTGGGTGGGTGGTGCGGGTGGTGCGGGAGAGGGCGGTGCGGTTTGGGGCAGGGAGGTGGAGGATTTGGCGCGGCGGATGGGAGGGGGGCGGGGGTTTGAGGGTAGTGACGATGGGAGAGTTGCGGAGTGGACTGGTTGAGGGAGCGGTGATGGTGGTTGTAGGCTGTGGTGTTGGGGTTGGGGTTGAGGTTGTTGGCGGTGTGTATCTCGCTGCGGCAGCGGCGGATGCTGCGTATACCCATTTTGCCGGTCTGAGCGGAAATCGTGCTGGCGGTATGTGTCGTGAAGTCGTCCTGCGGATTTGCTCCCCCGCAATCCCCGCGGCGGTAGTTGCGGCGGCCGCTCCGGGAACTCGGAGTACGGCGGCGGCGGTGCGTCCGACTGTGCGTCTTCTTCCTGCGATTGTGCGGAGCTGTTCCCTACAGGACGGCGGGGGATACTAAATGCCCTTTTCTCAGAGGTCATATTTCCTCGATGCTCGACTCATGTTATTGCAGAAAAATTGTAGAAGAAAGAATTAAGAAGGAAGTGTGCGTTGTGAGAGTGACGAGGACGGGGAAAGATGGATAGGGGATCTCGTTTCAGTCCCGTCCCGTCCCCGCTGAGACACAGCCCGGTACGGCTTAGCCAGCTACCCTGAACGGCACCATCGGCAACAAATCTACACAACCACTTGACGTATACCCTATAAAATGCATTGATTTATGATAGGTGTGGAACTTCATGTATTCGATAAGTCGAGGTAACAGGATTTGTTGAAGAGACTTGCGTGCTGCTGCGGGATCATGTCATGGACGGAGAATCAGACGCCAGAAAACTGTTGACAATTTATATACTGACGAATCTGCACGTATTTGGAAGTTTTTGTGACGAGGAAAAATATGACCTCGATATTTCTTCTAATTGCTCCTGCGCCTCTCAATGTTCCTCTTCCCACCGCTTCCTTCTATCCTGGTCATATTCGAATATCTTTCGCCAGGCGTGCTGCTCTCCGCTGTTTCTGGGCCTGGGTGGCGGCTGTCTGGGAGTGGCGCATAGAAATGAGCGGCCGCAGAGGTGGTCGCAGGGTAAGCAGAGTCAGTTGCACGCCGAGTTGTGTAATTCTCATCCAAATTCGTGGCGGTGCTAATGCGGTTTCGCATTTCATCCATGTCGACGAGGGTGGCCGTTTCCGCCTCCTCGTCGGCTCCGGCGGCGAGCTGGATCTCAGCGATCTCTTCCGCGAGTGCCTGTTCTCTCATTTTCTCGTCTGCTGCGCCAATCAGCGAATCGTCTTCGCTGGCCGTTAGTCTCGGCTCAATTTGTATTGCATTCAAGTCTTTCTCCTCCACTCCATCCATGTTGTAATCCATGTCGTAGTCGTCTGCCTCTCCATCGTCTGTCTCGACATCATCAAATCCTTCATCAACGATTGCTTCTACACATTCTGTAGCGATTTTGCTCATTGCAACGGTGTGCTCTTTCTCGCAGAACTTTTTGCAAAGAAATACCATGTCGTCGTAGATTCTATGCCACTCAGTTAGTAACATTGCCATATTCAACTTATGCATCACTTACACCGGTTTTTGAGTCGACGCGGGCACATATATCGCATTTCCAATATTGTACGGAAGCGAGTATAATCTATTTCTGTCATCCCAGTCCTCCGCTGGAGTGTCGAGCTATTAGAGTGTTTTTTACCGGTTCAATGCATCATGTCGCTTACCTGGCTCCGAGATGGGAAAGTGGCGCTTGTAGTTGCGAATATATGCCCGGTTGCTGAGCCTATGTCGCGGTGCCCGCCAGTTTCCCGTGTCGTACTCATTGTGCCCGTAGAACGTGCACGCGTCAAACACAAACGCCTGTCCAGTGCGCGCGTCCATGGCCGTGTTGCCGTCCCAGCAATTGCCGTGGACAAGGCACGGCTTCAGATGGCGGTTCCCCTCCTGAAGTGGGAGCAGCAGCCGCGGCACGACGTGCTCCAGGACCAACTGGGCGACGACTTCGAACTCGGGCCACTGAAGGATGGGCTTGGCGAGCTCTACGATGTACGCCAGATGGGATTTGAAGACGACGCACCACGATTCGTCCCAGAAGTCGATGCGCTGGGAGATGCGCCCGTGGTTCGTGCGGACGTTGAAGCCAAATTTTCCGGTCGGCGAGAAGGAGTTCGCATGTAAGTCTGCTAGGCCTTGCGCGAGACGCATTGGTTCGGCGGGCTGTGGTATTGTTCAGTCGATACAGTTTCGATGCAGTCTCAACGTCAAATACGAGCGTATCGGCTCACCTGTGCACCAACGAAGCGAAATTCCGTCAAGAGGAAGTGCGCCACGAGTTCCTCGGTCGCATACCGGCCCCATGCGTAGGGCTCGGGACAAAAGTTGGGACTCGTCTTGTGCATTGCTTTGAGAGACTCAAACTCGCCGATGCACATTGCTTTGCCGGTGTCATCCCACTTGACCACCTATGCGCGGTGTTAGCCACCAACTGCTGCGGTTCGCGCGAGGGAAAACAGCACCTTCAGAAAATAATTTCGGATGTCTCCGGATCGCAGTCGCACTTTGATTCTCGCCGTCATACCCCATAGTGACTCGCCCGACTTGATGACGGTGACTAGCTCGGCGTCTTTGTGAGGGAAGGCTGTGGCGGTGGTCAGCGTCCAACGTGAGGCCTTTCTCACACTCAAAACGGCGACATACCTGCGATGACATTCGCGTCCAGAGCGACTTTTTCCCTCTTTTTCCTCGGAGTCGTCTTGCGCGGTGCGCGCTCTCTATTACTCGGCGACACAACACGGTGTACTTTCGCACCGGGCATTGAGGCCCTGCGTATGTGTTCCACCCATGCCTCTGACGCCGTCGCCATGAGTCGATGACTTGATATTCAACAGTAGATCTTCGTAAACTCAATCGTGAAACCCGACAGTGTAGTACGAGTTGTCGAGGTATAGTCGGGTCGGCGGGGGCCGGGGACCGTCCTATAGCCTGTGTTTCCTATAGCCGCCCACAAAGCTGAGTTGGGGCTACGCACCCGCCTTTTTTTTTGTCATGCATATGCTGTGACACCTGACAACACAGCGTGGAGGGCAGCCAGACAGGGATTAGTTATACGTAAACGTAGAAGATTATCCGTTTACCTGCCATCTGTTTACGTATACGTTTGCTCTTGACGTAAATCCCATCGCTCTCCGACCTAAAAAGTGACAGAACTGGATGCGATGCTTTGGCCCGCTCCCCGAAAAAGATAGAGCATATGTTCATCTCTGCAAAACGCCGACGCACTAGTTAGTTAGTTAGCAAACATGTTCCAAATAAAGTCACTCCACGCCGAAGCGCCCGGATTGACCGTCTGGGGCAGACTAGACCTTTGCAAGGATACGGCATCCATGATCCTACTGGCTGGCGATGTGACCCAATCTGCAGGGTGATGGAGTGAGAATGAGGCGCCAAAAACGCCTTTCCCGTTGGGTTTCAGCGTGGGCAGTAAGCTGGTGTGCTGTCTCCCCGCCCCGGCAGGTTGGCAGTCGCTCTTTTTGCAGAACGGGCGCGTCCGGGCTGCACAACCACATGCTGCGTGACTTTCGTCCCCATCGCAAATGAAGAATCACGTCTTGTAACTTTTGTGTTATCGTCGAGGGAACGAGTCATGGTATGGGCCACAGCTTCTGGATGATCTGGATAGGCACTTACTGACATTCGATAATGCTGCAGTTTCGGCACAAGACTTTTCGCACGGACAGTAATGCAACGGACAGCTCACAGACGTCCGATGGCAGCCAGAGAAGCCGCAGCAGCATATCCGGAGAATCTGGGTTCGGCCTACGACGTAGCCGCACAACCACCACGGCGGCTGACCAGTTTGGTCTGCGAGTCGTATGTAGCAATGACGAGCCAGCAGGCGACATTGTATTCGTCCATGGTCTCAGCGGTTCAGCACTGGGGACCTGGTCAAGTTCTTCAGACAGAGACTCGTTCTGGCCGAGCTGGCTCCCCGTCAACGACGACGTCCTGGCGACGTTTCGTATCTCTACGTTTGGCTACAACTCAAAATTTAAGGGCGCTGACACGAACCTTGACATTCTGGATTTTGCCAAAGACTTACTGCTGCAACTCGGCACCGTCCTCGAACTGGCTGGGAGAGGCCATCTATGCCCCATCTTCTTTGTCGCGCACTCGCTCGGCGGTCTCATTGTGAAGAAGGCCTACGCGCTGGGGAAGCACGATGATTCCTACGCCGATGTCATCGACAGGGTCCGAGGTATTATGTTCCTGGCAACGCCGCACCGCGGTTCACTGCACGCAAAAACTCTCAATTGGATGCTATCTGCGACACCAATTGGCCCGTCGTCGAAGCCATATATCACGTCGCTGAAAGTAAACTCGGGTACCATACAAGAAATCAATGAGAGTTTCCGGCTATATTGCAAAAGCATTTTACTATATTCGTTTTATGAGACGCAGAAGACGAATCTTGGCTACACAAAGGCATTGGTGAGCGGACTAGTGGTACTTCATTAACAGAGATACTAATGCTTGAGTAAGATTGTTGAAAAGGATTCAGCTGTCCTGGGGTATCCTGACGAGGGTTCTGCGGGCGTTGATGCTGATCATGCTTCAATTTCAAAGTTCAAAGACCCGCAAGACCCACGTTTTCTCAATGTCAAAGGTATTCTGAAAAGATGGGCTTCGCAAATTACAGAATTAAGTATGTTGTTCAAATTCTTTCCAATGGCAGTTTTCTTCTCGGTCCTGACTGTAATAGATGATTTTTCCTTTCCCTCCTTTCCCCAGCCTAGTAGACAGCCGACATCAATGGATCGCATTTACCAAATTCTCGGCGTCGACAGCCTCCACGACGAGGTACCCTCCGAGACAGCCATCAGATGTGGTTCATGGCTATTTGGCAAACCCGAGTTTCACTCGTGGTCGGAAAGTTCTAATCAATCAACATTCTTACTTCTGGGAGTTCCAGGAACCGGCAAAACGGCCCTAGCCCGATCTATCATAAGTCATATCGGGGACGGGCCTCATGCCATACAAACTCATTTCTTTGACGAGTCTCATCAGCGAAAACGCACCACATCCTATTGCTTACGCAGCATCGCCGCACAGCTCGCAGTTTCTAGCTCAGAATATCGACAAGCATTGCTCACAATGCATGACCAAGGGGGTATCCAACTGAGCAATACAAGCCAGAGCCTTCAAACACTTTGGGATCGACTTTTTGAGAGTATCGTACCACAACTCGAACTACGTGCACCACTGATATGGGTCTTGGATGGGCTTGATGAAGCCGATTCTCCAAATCTCTTTCTATCCAAACTTTTCGCTCTGAAAGCAACCACCCCAATCAAAATATTCATCACAAGTCGGCCACTGCAGAAAATGACCTACCAAAACAGTAACCGTTTTACGCAGTACACTCTGCAGCCCTTAGATACGGCACGGGATATGGACGAATTTGTTACTAGCGAGGTGGCAGTGGCACTACCCGGCGCGGAGGACTTGCAGGACTTTGTCAAGAACACGATACTAAAAAAGGCCGACGGGTCCTTCCTTTGGGCCAAATTGGCACTGGACATGATGCAGGACAGCTGGCACACGCGAGATGCGATAGTGGCAGCGCTCACAGAGGTGCCGCGGGGCATGAGCGCCATTTACGAACGCATGTTAAACAAAATACGCAACCAGAGCGCGCTCAACTGCGAGCTTGCCAAGCACATTCTTTCATGGGTCGCCTGCAGCTGGCGCCCAATGCACATCGCGGAGCTAGAAGAGGCCCTGAAGCCGAACTTCGGGCAGCTCACCAAACTCGAGCTCACCGTCGTGGAAATTTGCGGCAACTTTGTCACCGTCGATGCGAGCGACCCGAAGCACATGACGGTCAATTTGATTCACATCACGGCCAAGGCATTCTTGTTGCGCCAGAGCGATGAGGTGGCCGAACCGTGGATCGATGCAAAGTGGGCGCATGGCCACTTGGCTAAGCTTCTACTGGGCTATCTCTGCGGCGAAAACTGGCGCAAGCACTTCCGCAACAGTGACACGTCCGCTGGCAAAGGTCATGTATCGACGCTCCCTGCGTCGGAGAGTAGCCTTGCCGTTGTCAGTCGGAAGCATCCACTACTGCCCTACGCTACTCATCACTGGGCATACCACTTATCCAAGGCGCCTGTCCCATCTCCCGAGCTTCTAGGCGTATTAAAGCATTTTTTGACGCATCAGTGCCTTGTTTGGATCGAGGGAATTGCCCGTTCGTCACATGTCTCGCAGCTCGTGCGCTGTGCCAAGCACCTACGCCTGTACATGAAGCGGTACGCAAGAGAAGGTTCCAACGAGGCGCAATGGATACAGGACTGGGCCACCGATTTCATTCGAATTGGAAGCAAGTTCGCTGAGAATTTGGTCGCCAGTCCTGCTTCGATACATATCAACGTACCGGCTATGTGTCCACAGAAGTCTATGGTCGGACAGAGCTTTACGACCACGACGGCCGGCGCACTCTCCGTGTCGGGTCTCGCGCTCGAAACTTGGGGTGACTGTATTGGTGTCCTTACAATGGCGGAAGAAGCCATTCTCAGTCAAGTGGTTGCAACCGAATCACACATTTTCACGCTTGCTCACGGTAGTGGCCGAATATCCGCTTGGAGCGCAGATACCTGTGAGCACATTCGAACACTGGAGCACGGGGAGAGTGTGTCGAAGATGGCTCTGAGCAGCTCAGGCTCAATTATTGCAGCCGCGGGTTTTACAGCGAATTACGTATGGGACCAGGCGTCGGGGAAAGTGCTGCACCGATTTGAGCAAGACGATGAGGTCAAGGTCGAAGCAATCGGCTTCACGCCGGACGACAAGGAACTTGTACTCGCACTCGCAGATACTTCCGTCCAATTTATCAGCCTCTCCACGGGCGAGTGCATTCGAACAGTTTGGCCTGACCTTGAGGGAATGGACGAAGACTATACAGAGTGTCCGCGGCGCGTTGCACTGAGCCCCGATATGACCCAGATTGCCGCGTGCTGGCGTGGAAACTCCCCTCTGGCATGGAGCATTGAGCCTGACGCCAACTATGTCCCCTACACTTGCAGTATGGGCATGGCGGAGGATCCGCTACTTTACTGCGACCAGCTCCTCTGGCGGCCTGATACGGGCACTCTACTTATCCTGACCATTGAGATGGTCCTCTTCGAGTGGCGGATCTTTCACGAAGAGGTGGCTGAGTACTTACACGTGCGGGCGCGTGACATGGCTGTCGCGGCCGACGGCGCACTGTTGATCACAGCCGACAACCACGGAAACATCAGCGTATGGAGCTTTCCGAACCTGTACCTTGTCTACAGTCTGCGCAGTCACGGTGATCTCCTTACATGTATGGTGCTCAGCCCAGATAACCAGCGTTTCTATGACACTCGCGGCTACAGCTGCAGCGTCTGGGCCCCCGATGCTCTTGTCCGCATTGATGACGACCACGACGCCGACGACGGATCTAGCAACACAGGCAGCCTGGCACCGACGGAGCCCATTCTCGCCAGCTATGGTGGTAGTAACGCCTCCGTAACTGCCCTCGCCACATGCGACGCTTTCCCGCGTCTCTTTATTTGCGGCCGTGACAACGGGTCAGTGACACTGCACGACACCGTACAGTCCGGTGTCGCCTTGCGCAAGCTTTACCAATACCCAACGGCCAGCGAGGTGACAACGCTCAGCTGGTCCACGTCCGGGACGTATCTGGCGTCGTGCAACGACTCGGCGCTAGTAGTCGTCAAGAAGTTGCAGCACAAGGCGGACACGGGGAAATGGATCGTGTTTCCCGTGTTCGAGGTCAGCTTGGCGCACCCCTTGCGCCAACTCATATTCTCAGCACACGAGCGCGTGCTGCGCATCCGAACGCCACCTCATGACTACACCTGGGACCTGAAGCGCAAGCGCAAGTTATACACAATGTCCCCACTCGACTGGGAATATTTGAGCGATCGTCACTGGGTAGTTGACCCAGCACGACCTGACTGCATGGTGCGGATAGACGCCCGGGGCTACGCATACTGCAATCTACCCAGTGGCGATGAGACCAGTACAGTGGACGCAAGGTTGATTGAAGGGGGCGGTGTAGAGCCCATCAGGGCTGCCGTTGTTTGGTCCTGCACGATCGATGATGGCCGCCATCAGATTCTCGCCGTGTCGGTCGACGAGCGCCCCTTTGCACTGCGATCGCATGTTGGGCTCCGGATCCAGATCCTCCCGCTTCAAGGCAGCCGGCCCTCAGGCGCGAGCGCCGGTCAGACAGAGTTTCTACTGCTGCCCACTGAGGTGACGTCGCGCGTCAAGCTCCTCCTCGGCGCCAGGGACAGCCAACTCTTCTTTATGGGGTTGGACGGCTGGCTATACTCGTACGATGCGTCACGGCTGCTGGGACCCGGTATCGCGCCGCCAGCCGTGGTGCGCGATAGAGTGCAGGGCCTCGCCCGGCACTTCTACGTGCCCAAGGACTGGCTCAACGGGCCGACTGCGTATGCGACCGTCTTGACGTCGGATGGAACGCTACTATTTCCGAAACAAGGCGACACCGTCGTTGTCCAAAACGGACTGGGCCTATATGTATAATTGTCTTCAATTAGCAGCGAGTGTTAATAGGTCAATTTGCAAGCGTGTTTCTTAATGTATAACTGAGGCTGAACGTAATCAAGACAGTAGTATATATGTAATTAGGTCCTCAATAGTACAGCGTGTAGTTTGGAGGTTATTGCACGATGTAAAAATTAAGGAATAAGAGGAGCTCAACTAGCCAGGAACAAATTCGACATTTATCGCGTCGAAGAACGCATTCTGTCATTTATTAACTTTCACAGTAGTGCAGTATTTGGTGGTACACCACGTTTATCATGGGTTGCATGCGTCACGGTTTTACCGTTTACTCTGAGTGTCACTGCTACTATCGCATCTGCAGGATTCTTGTCGCGGGGTGTTGTGCGACACAGTGGTTGGTTGGGGGGAAGCAAGGTTGACAAGCCCACACCACCCATCTGCGTGTTGGCTGGCGCGCTTCATCAACAAGCGAAATCCAACCGTCCGTGAGGCTCCGCCACAGCATCCATCTCCCGAGTGCTGCTTTGCCGAGTCCGTCTCAATTGCCCGAATAGGAACGCAGTGAGAGCCGCAAGCAAGCACAATAACGCAGCCATGCCTCGCTGTAGTGCCACGCAAAGGTGCTGTGACACCCAAAACTCACAGCCCTCCTCACCATCAGCAAGACCACCCTCTCATACTCCATCCGACATGCACGACATGCACCGCTTTCGGCGAAGCTGTGATCCCCGCCCGCCGCGCCCCGTCATCGCCGGAACCTTCATAAAGAAGACCCTGGTGCCGCTGAGAGCTGTCAAAGAGGCCCATGTCCACACGCGGCTACTCCGCCTGTGGCGAGTAAGTGTGACATCGCTCGACTTTACTTCGGGGAAGCCAACAAATCCCAAATGCCCAATGCTACTCGTGCCATTGGATCCAAAATGGTCAGATTCAGAACTGTGGAGAGTAAAGCCTTGGGTCGGCTCGCACGGGATGATGTACGACGAAGACTACCGGCCGGATCTAAACAGTCCTTCCGCCTGCCTACTGCCCCGCTACCACCACCGCGCTGCGCTCCATCTTGCCGGTGTGATACGAGGATGGATGTGCACCAGCAACGTCGAGCCGACCGGACGGGCGTTGATTGACAACACGTCGTGGAGCTTAGAGTGGTACGTTCTGCCGTCTTCGCTTGCCTTTTCCGGGAGCACTTCTAACGCCGTCCTGAACTTGTAGGGAAAACGCAGCAGCGCAATGGATTGATATGCACCACGGAGACGACTACAGATGGGAATGCAGTGCTCCCTATCTTAATTTAAAAGAGCCCGAGCCAGGAAGCGGTTATTCTCCTCTGGATGCCACCAAACCGCACCTAGTATGCCACGTTGCAGACTCTACGCCATTCGCCAAAGACGCCCAAGGCAACGAGTACATCCGCACAAGCGAGCTAAAGTCAATCGTTGTCCACGCACTTGTCAACAATTCAAAGCCTGCATTTAACCATCTCACCGTCTTTGGGGTAAGACCACCGAAAATGAAACCGCGCGTACGCTGTTCTCTGACGTCCTATAGGTCACTGTCATTTCGTGCTGGAGCAATGCCGTGCGCATCGTGCAGGGCTTGGTCAACTTCCGGAGTGGAGAGATTGACCTCCGCGTTTCGCCTGTCCAGGTATTCAACGATGGCATCCGCGGCAAAAACGGCTCCATTGATCCGCGCTTTTTGACTTTGCTGGGGTACAATATGGGACAAGTTGTCAAGCCGCGTGCTTGATGGACACATCTTTGTACGATATGAACGGTTTCCCACTACCAGAGAAGTATCGAATAGAGTAGGCCACGCGCAGATCCGACCGTAAGGATGGCTTGGCCGCAGATGGTGCTAATCAAAGCATGCCATGGAGTACTACCCGAAGCACGAGCGGCAGCGCATGAAAGCGAAGGCGGGTCAAGATTCGTTTCTGGAATGAAGAGACAATGATAAAGGTGTTTGAAATTTCAAAGATTCGAAAAGCTCTCCTGTCCTAGACCAAACCATGCTACTCCGTACCATTTCGTCAGTCTGGTGGGTGTGGACACTCCATCGGCTCGCAGCAGCTTTCCCGCCCACCTCTCACCTTCTAAGGCTACACTTGTGGCATTGAATGCGCGACTTCCTATCACGACGCTGTCGCACATCATGGTCGTCCGTCTGTTTAACCTGGAAAATTATGCAAAGTTGTAGACGCAAACATTCGCGACACTTTCCTCCAGATGTCTCATACCTTCTGATGCTGCAAATCTGGCACCGAATTTGGGACCTTGTGCGACGACAGAGCTGGCCGTCATGCAGCCGCTTCTTCGCTGCACTGTCGCAAATTGCATAGAACTTTGCGCGATGGCATCTTTGACACTTTTCCGAAGGTATTTCACTTGTGATTTGTTAGTACACCATGGCCTCCTCCTCAGCAGCCGTCCGCATGTTCCATTCCACAAGCCACCGTTTCAAATCTTTTGGAGCGGAGAGCGGCTCTGGTCTTCTGGTGCCTATTCCCACGGCGAAGCAGCAAGATGGCGAGATTCAAGGCCGTCATGCAGGACTTACGCTCCTTTGATTGATTGTCTGCACGTTGGGCGTTGTTTGCACGCTTCCGGTGCAGCTCAGCAACTAGTTTGGATGTGAACGAAAACGCTTCGGACTCCATTGTCCACTTTCTGAACTCGCCCTGGAGGAGACGCTGGCCAACGCAATCCCTCAATGTTCGAGCCTGATCCAGGGCCTCGCGTGGTCGGTTGAATATGTAGTAGGCCGCATAAACAGATGCATATTGAACAGCAACCCAGACCGTGGTCCCAATGTGTGAAGCGTCCCGAATACGGGGTAGATGGCCACATACCGTGCGATAATGCAACTATTAGCATTCTCTCCGCTGTGCGAGAAGGTCAGCCAACAGGTACCCCTATTCATTTACTCTGTGAATCTCTCGGGGTGGTGAAGAGGGCTGACCTGCGTCATCTGCTGCGGCTTGGACTTGTTAAAACCATGAAAACAACGTCTGCACTGATCAGGGATGAAAATATCATGGTCCTTGAGATGCTCATCTTTTATTGCAAATACTTTGATGCACCGCACATAGCAAAACACATCATGGAGGCGAAGCTCCAAGTTATTAACTCCCATGCACTCGTATGCAAATTGTTCAGAACCGATCAGAAACGCAGGCTGTTGATAATCCGATATGGAACGCAGCTGCTTGATTAGCCGCTCTAGTTCTAGACCTTATTTTAAATGTAGACTCATGCGAATTAACATGGACATGCCATGACTTTGTTCGGGCAACACTCTCCAGCGGTATGGGTCTGAAGGGCCGACATGACGTGGACCCTTGAACCTCGTAACGTCAACAATCCAACAGTCTTTTTTACCCGCATCAAAAAAGCTGTAAATGGTTTTGTCGATGCACTTCAGCACTCGTTCTTGATGCATATAGTGGTTGGGCGCGACATGCCCGGGGACTTGTATTCCCATGTGCATGTGCATATCGAAGTCTGTTTCCTGCAGCACTTCTTCGTAAACCTCCGACGGTGGCTTGGGCACGGTATGCGGTCGCTTACGCGAGCCGACGCTCTTGTATTTCGTTCTATAGGTGCTTTCTCTAGTATGGAGCTGTCAGACGGGAAACGAGAAGCGCAGTGATGACCGGCTACGGGAGGCCGCAATCAAAGTTACAAAGACGCACCTGGCTGGAAATTGGTAAAGAAACCACATTATGTCCTGTGCCAAACGAAAAGGTACATCGAGCGAGGAAATGAGCCGCGTAAGCCGATGTCCTGTTGCTTCCATCGCTCGTGTAGGAGGCCTTCCCATAGCTGTGAGACTGGCGCTCGTTTTGGCTGTCGAGAATCTTTCTTTTGCCCGCGGGACAACCGAGGTGCCGCTCTCGCGTAACACAGCCTCATGGCTGTGTCTTCATTTCCAGCCATATTTCGTGGATGGTTGGTGTTGAAGTCTGCGGCCTGGGCTGACCGGTCGGCCGAGTAAAGCTAAGACTATGCAAGATGGTCGCTATTTGTGCATTTCACCTTGGCTCGCTTGACTGTTTGCTCGAATTATATAGTGCGAATATTTCAAATTGAATGTATCTACCAGACTTTGCACCAGCTCCTGTGACACTCGCACTACTGTCAGCGTTCGACAACCCTGAGGCGAAGTCAAGCGCCTCGGGTAGACGAAAGCAGAACAAGCTATCAAGCCATACACTCAATGACTCTGGCTGTATGTTGTTTTCGGCGGGAGACCTCCGTTGGCTTTCTTTTGTATTGTCGTAGATGGTTTCATGAGTAAGTTAACAGCCACCAGTCCGTCAGAAGATGTTTTGCGAGGATTTGTTGCAAGCAGCCAACTGTTTACTCCACTACAGCTGGATAATTCGTTTACGGCTAGATTCTTAACAAGAACTTTGGTTGCGATTAAGTAGGCGATTTTGGTATAGTACAGCGAATTGATCGACTCTATTCGATCCCATAGCTCGGTGCCTGAGTCGCCCCAGAGGGTTTGGCGCTCAACGGGCCCAATAAAAACTTCCCAGGCTCGCCGCCATCTCCTGCCGTACGGGACAGCTGAACAAATGATCATGAGTGGAGTGGACTGTCGTACGGATATAAGTAGATTATGACGTGAAGCTTGTACATACGACCATAGATAGCAGAAAGCTCGGGATCCCGTCCGCTCTCCCATAGATAACCTGTTAATCGGCAGATTAGTAGTTGGGTCGGTGACGACCAGCGAACACCGGCTGTTGTATGTTTTGTTTTGTTTTTTTTTTTTTTTTTTTTTGTTTTTTTTTTTTTCACACTTTTGTGCAATTTGATTTCCATCTTTCTGCCAACTTTATTTTTGCCAAGGTCATGTAATCTCGTGAATTATACGCCCAAGATGCGGTTATGGTTGTGGTGGTATGGTGTTATGGAGAAATCGGGGGTTGTATACTTGCTGCCACCTACGATATGGCCCAGAACAACTCGTCGTAGTCCAGGCTGAGCTAGAAGATGCCGTCCCAGCGACTGCAGAAGAGGCTGCTCCAGCTCTCTACGTCCGCATGCAATTTTGTAAAACCAACGTATACCCTGGGGGGTTGTATTTGGACTTAACACCGCTAGGGACAATGTCGATAAAAGGCGGAAATAGTTAAGGGTACATCATATTATACTTGTAATAAGAAACAACGGCTAGAAATGGTAGCCAGCTCACTAACTACTCATTCTCTTTTTTTTCTCAAGTAAGCATGCCCTATAGCGGCTAAAAATGGACGGTTCTTAGCGCGTGTTTGCAGGTTGTTGATGAGTATGATGACCTGGAAACGCTCACTAACTAACTAGTTCTTAATACTGGCAGCTACTCCACAACTGGCCGCGAAATCGGACGGGTAGAAGGGACCGCTTGGAGCCCCATAAAATCTGGACGATCCTCATTCCCATCTATCCCATCTATCCCATCTATCCCATCTATCCCATCTATCCCATCTATCATGGGGTAATCTAGGTTTTATGGGGCATCGCAGCCGTCCCTCCTGCCGACTGAAACTCATAAGGACAAAGAAGACCGCACGAAATGATTGCCCATACGTACTACGAAGGCTATCAAGATCACCAGGCGGGAGATACAGCTACCCAGGCTGGCCACTGCATTGGTTGTACCGCTCAGCCGTATTTAACGGCGCTAGCCTTACGAGGTCTGAGACGGGCTCTGCCGATGCTATGTAACGGTGGCTTATTTCTAAGTCACAGAATAGTCTGCTTCTTAGGAAGTGAGTCAGGTTGATAGCTACAGAGTAGCACTTGAGCGAGTATCGTAGGCTTATAAGTCTGTTAAGAGTAGAACTCTCAATAGTAGAACTATTGCTTAGATTGATCAATAGAGATCTAGACTATCCTATGCTATGGGAATACCTCCTCCTTAAGTACCCGTCTATCTCTCTATTGTAGTTCAGGATCGATGGGCTCGTCCCTCGATCTTCTAGATCCTGTTCCCTGGATCGATGGGCTCGTCCCTCGATCTTCTAGATCCTGTTCCCTGGATCGATGGCTCGACGGCTCGAGTCCTCGATCCTGGGGGAGGTCACGTGACCTCTCTTCCCTTTTGGGTGCTGGCTTCGTCGGACCCTGGTCCGCCTCGCTCAGCCCCGCGTACATGCGTAGCGTTTGTAACATAGCCAATAAAAGGATAAATTAGTTAGTTTTATTATTTATATTATTTTAAATAAATTAGTTTGTATGGAAAATATACTAAAAAGTGTTTCATTATAATAACTTGTTGGGTAGCGTGTACCACGACGTACTGTAGAAGAAATGGGTCTTTGGACCCGCCGGAGTCTTCGCGCACTGAAAGGGATACAATGTACAGACTTGTGCCCCATAAAACGTACAGCAAATTACAAGCAGCTATGCCCACGTCCTCCGAAATGTCGACCGCCATTGCGATTGACCAGCGATGCCAGCCAGCTGCGTGTGTCAGGGGCCGCGGTGGATGCCTACGTATAAAAGGAAGATTTCCAACGCCAGCATTGCACAAGATGAAAGCTTCAAAAAAATGTTTTATTCCATCTTGCACGTGCACGCTCAGATTCATCTGACTCCCAAAGAACCCATGTTTTCAGTCTGGAACGGCCTGCGGCCCAAGGTGCTTGTCCAACGCTCCTGGAGACCGTTGACACAGCTTCCTCTGACCTTTCGGACGCAGCTGCTTGGACAGTTACAAATACGGGGATATCGTCGATCCGTATGTTTCCAATCCCACTTTGTTTTCTTATAGAGCGTAGAGCCCTATCATTGTACTAACATGGACCAAGAAGATCCCTTCAGTCACGATTCTCGGGAGCTCTCGTTCTCGACTCGATTACCCAGCATCCCTTCTCGCCTTCCGGCAGCATCGACAATCGGCCACTCGAACGATCCTAGCTCTCAGCTTTCGTTGGATTCATTTATATATAAGCCTTTCGATAAACTTCAGGCAGTAAAAAGATGTCGGCGACAAGCACGGCAGCGCCTCCTGGGGCTCCCCCTCTTGTGCCAGGTACCACAGCTAAGATCTGGCGGTATGGTTGCAAATCAGTAAATAGGTCTCTTCTCAGTTTCTTTTTCTTAGCAGCTACTGGCTAATAACTCAACTCGTCTCTTTATCTGGTCTTGTGCATTTTACACTACTTTGTCTGCGGCGAACAGTGATGTACTCAGTACGGCAAGAAGAGTATTCTCGCACCTACGGAGTACTGGTAACTAGTTTCAGGACTAGCTTCAGCGCCGTGGCCACAAGTCCCCACTCTGCCTTGTGCGTGGCTATGGTGCCTGTAGATAACATACTGGTAGCACCGTGGCTACAGGGGGCTCTGTACTCGTAGTGGCAGCAGCCAGCTCCAGGCTGAGCGGGTCCGTACTGACGCTGTCCGGTTGGAACTAAGTTGCTCCGTCCCGTCCCCTCCTCATTCCTGCTTCTGGAAATTAGAAGTCGCTTGACTATGAGCCTCATCTGGTATGACGTATAAATGTGTCATGCTGTAGCAATAGAGTGTTGGCGTTTTTTGCACCTTAACGGCGGAACTTTCTCCGACACAATAAAGGGTAGACGACCAGCACAAAGTAAGTAATGTGACCAGTTCTACACAGAAACCTGCCAGCATGAAGCGGAAGCTTCTCCCAGTTCTTCGCGCCGAAGACAGCGGGGCATCCTCGTCGCAGGCCACCCCGCACATTGAGGTAACTAAGCGTACGCACGTTGCCATTGCTTGTGAGCAATGCCGTACACGCAAAATCCGCTGCGACGGCGGTCGGCCGAGTTGCGGCCCCTGTTGTGAGAAGCATGCCGCGTGTCATTATCCGTCATCGCACCCTGAGGCGCTCAAAAAGGCCCACGCCGAGCTGCGCCAAGAGAAGACGGCATACGAGGGCATATACAAATTCATCCAAACCAGACCCGAAGCGGAAGCTGACGAAATTGTTCGACGGATACGAGCTGGCATGGATGCTGTATCCTTGCATCGTTTTATCGAGGATGGCGACCTTCTGGCACAGGTTTCGCTTAAACCAGAGACACGCCGCCGCCGATATGACTTCCCGTATCACGCCGCGATGCCTATGCACTTGTTCAGCTCCAATAACCCATATCTGGACTCTCTTCTTTTTCGATCTACGTTTTCACAGCTGATGACGAGGGATGGTAAAGATGAGGGACCCAACACCGGCGTCACCGACAAACAGTGGCATACGATTAGCGAGCAGCCTGCAACAGATGCCGCCAACTACGACATTGTATACTTGGTTCCTTATTCTAGTGCTCAGATGGTTGACCCAGCAGTCGAGAAAATAACAGCGGAACCATGGACCCGGGTCATTTCAGATAACAAGCTGCTTCGGCGGCTTATCTGTTCCTATTTCACTTTTCCCCATCCCTGCGGCCCGTTTGTACACAAGGACTTGTTCCTAGAAGACATGGTGGCGTGTCAGAGTAATTTCTGCTCGCCGCTGCTGGTTAATGCCATGCTCTCAATTGCATGTGTAAGTGCCCCGCCATCGCAAAGGGTGCCCAAGCCTGGTCTAAGGATCATCTCCAGCAAAGTTGCCTCGCTGTCCCAAACCGGTCCAAAGTATGGCTCCCGGGCAACCTCGCAAAACGCTTCATGACAGAAGCAAAACGACTGTGGGACCTTGAAGAATCAGGCAAAAGCCGAATCACCACCATACAGGCTGCTCTGCTACTGAGCTTCGCAACGTCCAGTAACAGCATGGATGAAGTAGCAGTCGTATACATGAAACGAGCTTGCGAAATGTGTGCAGAACTGTGCTTATTTGGAGCTAATGGTGACGAAGGAGACGAAAAGATGAGCAAAGCCCGTATATATACAGCATGGGTGACATTCTCCTTTCAAGCCTTTTACAACTATTTCTTCTTCCGTCCACCAATCGTTAGGCAGCCTCCCCAAGTTGCACTACCAGATGCAACAGAGAAGCCACAATGGTACGGAGAGGTTTGGATGCAATATCCTCAGAGTCAAACGATATACCCGATGCATCTTGGACACAAAATACAAGCTGAGGCAGGCATCCAGGCTATTAGGAATGACACGGGGCTGCTGGCGTTCGGGGAGTCATCACCGAAGTCGCTTTCCTCGGAGGATATTGTCGTGCTGAAACAATCGCTCGATACTTGGAAAGAGTCATTGCCAGAACCTTTTCAGTCCGCAAAGCTTGTTTTTCCTTCTCATTTTTCGCTCCAGTAAGTGGTTTAGATTTTTATCACACATTATCACACAAGAAATTGGGCGCTAATATTATACAGTGTGCAATATCACGAGCTAGTGATGACATTGATGCAGAAGATTATAGATTCCAACCTCCAGGACGACACTGAAATTTTGCATCTGCTCAAAGGCAAGACACCGGCGTCGACCCGTGAGGAAGCCAGGACCATGCTCGAGACAGCCATGCGTCTGTACTATGCACGGCATGACTTTGAGATTTACGATCCGTGGGTTACATTTGCATTGGCAGCTATTGGCAACATGACAATCGCTGAGCTGGCAGGGGGGGTCAGCACCGACCCGCGGCTTGTGGCTGGGTACCGTTCTACACTGATATTATCTGCGCAAGGCTTAAATAAGCAAGGATTGAACAATTCTGTCAGCACGCTAGTGGCTATTCAGCTCGAGAAAGCCATGACGCCTGAGGACTTGCGGTTAGTGCACACGCATACTACGACGGCACGGATAAAGAAGGACGATGAGACGTTGATCGCGCAGCAGTCGGATAGTATGTGGCCAGTAGCCGGAGTCACCGGGATCTATGAAGACCCAGACAAGGCAAGACTGGGAGCTTTGGTCAAGACCTTGAAAGATGTTCAGCTATAGGGGAGCAATTTCCGGCTTTACAGTGGTCTTACTACTATAATAACACTATTACATATCTCTATGCCTACCAACATATAGAGTTATACATCTGGTTGCTTGCTCGTTAAATCAGGCGAGCAGATAACCACTGTTACACGTCTGGCTGCCAACCCGCCAAATGAGGCGAGCAGGCAGCCACAACAGGGCCTATAAATAGTCGACCTCCTCTTGCACTAGTTAGGCAAGAGAATAACAATCAATCTATTATAGTTGCACGCCATAATTATTGTGTGCATCAATTGCGTCGAAATACTGAAGAAAGTGGCTGGACTGAGAGTCAGCTGCGCATAAAAACTGCATACTTGTGGTACAGAACCCCAAAGCGGGCGCGCCCGATGGCTCATTTTCATGGAAGTCTTCGCCAGGAAACAAAAACTCTGTGAAGAAGACTTCGGAGTCAAAATTCACTTCAAAGTTCTGGTCAACAATGTGGACAGGTCAACCGTCCATGCAACTCAAATTCCCAGTCTATCAGCGGCACTAGCAAATGGATATATCCGGGGACATCGTCGATCCTTATAGGTCCAATCCCATTTTATTTTTTTTATAGGACATAGAAATATATTATTATACTAACATAGACTAAATAGAACTCTTTAGTCATAATTCTTAAGAATTCTCATCCTCAACTCAATTACCCAACATGTTACATAGTCAATTCCCAGCCCGCTCTATTCAGCGAGCTGGTGCCCATAAATAGCTGACCTCCTCCTGCACTTGGCAGGAGGAAAACAATCTAATTCTTACATGCTGCACACCATTTTTGACGTGTGCACTGCGTATTCGATCCGTCTGCTTACTGCACTGCCAGTATTAGTAGAGTCTCGTTGTTTCCAGCGAGCTCCCAGCTAGGAGTGACGATTCCATCGTCATTGCTGGAGGACCTTGCCAGGAGAGGTCTGACACAACATCTTTTGTACCTAGAACTATAGGTAACCCTTCTTCTAAGTTGCTGCCCAACATTGACAGCAACGACTTGTCAGAAAATAAGGCGACCAGCTGTTAACGAATCAATGCGGTTGCGACGATTTGTTCATTCTCAAGCCGCGCCCGGACGGCGCAACCTCCTCCTTCAGCAGGAAGGCGGAGACTGGCGGAAAGACTGCCTCTTACCCGTACTTGAAATTGATAAGAGGAGGTGACCTCTGCTCCCAAAATATGAAATAAGCCACCAGTACTTCAGGACATTCAATCTTTTGCAACGGTTCTGCCCGCGGACGTTGAACCTTGTTCCGCACGCTTTCGTGTCTCCGCCCTATTACCACCCAGAAAGCCTTACGCAGTTATCTGCAGCTGGGTCGGCGCACAGCCTCACGTTGCTGGAGCTCGTTCCCAAAGACGTGGCCAACAAGAACATGCATATAGCCGCCGATGCAGCTCGACCCTGGCTCAGCCCCTGACACGTGCATATGCGTGTTACAAGTCACGTTGCTTCGAAGGATGCAGCTGGACGAAGACGGCGGTCGCCGTATTTGAGAACCGAGTGGTTTACTTCTACCGGTCTGGTTATGTGTGAGTTCTGTTTCACAGTGTCATTGAAAACATACCACCTCTGCGATCATTTTACGCGACGTCAACGAAGACTGCGTGGTGGGCTTCTGCACGCTATCTCAAATCGGCTTCGTGCTTCTCGACGCGCTCAGACGTGACTTGATAACCTGAGATCGAACATGGCCAGTGAAATAAGCAAAGCTCAGGCGAAGCACATTGTGCAGGAGCTTGCATTGAAATGGGGTCTCCTGGACAAGGACATGATGGATGACATCGAGCGATTTAACGAGGAATACCGTCGCAGAATTGACAAGTCCTTCCTTTCGATGGAAACTGCACTTGCAAATTCCGTCAAAACGTACCTTTTTTTCCATCCCTCGTTACACCTGCGGGCTGTATAGCTAATTATAAGCTGCAGATTAGCGAAAGAATTGTACGGCAGCGATGCACGCTTCATCTTTGAGCTCCTGCAAAACGCAGATGACAACAAATTCTCCAAGGCGAAAAAGAAGCACCTATTGCCTTCTATCACTTTTAAAGTATACGAGTCGCATCTCGTTGTAGAATGCAACGAAGACGGCTTTACGGAGAGGGACTTGACAGCGATTTGCCATGTCGGTCAAAGCACCAAGTCTAATGACTACGGGTACATTGGCGCAAAGGGCATTGGGTTCAAGTCGGTTTTTATCGCGGCTACGGAGGTTCACATCCAGTCCGGAAACTTCTCTTTCAAGTTTGAGCATAAAATCGACGATCCAGGACTTGGTATGGTCCGACCGATTTGGGTTGAACCCAGCGAAACGCTGGCTGTGCCCCTTACGCGTATGACACTTCGACTACGCAGCGGCGAGTCGGGCTCCGGGGATGTGCGAAGCAACGTAGTCGACCAGCTGGATACCTTGCAAGAATCTTGTTTATTATTTCTGAAAAATCTACAGTTCATCAAGGTCGAACATTACGAAGACGGCAGAATATTGAGGAGCACAAAATTCGAAAAGGTCGTGGTTGACGATTTCCGTACGCGTTTACTTCGCTCTTCTGTTTCTGATGGCCAAGAGACGATCAAATCCCAACTCTACCACGTCACCAAGTTGAAGGCTCACGATCTGCCGGAGAGTCGGGGTCGCAGCTCTGCAACGTCGGAGAATGCCAGAGCCAGCGCCTCAAGTGCCGAGGTCATTTTGGCCTTCCCCCTGACAGAGGAATTTGCTCCAATGTGTACAGTTAGACAGCATCTCTTTGCTTTCCTGCCTCTCTGTCTACACGACTACAAGGTTAGTAAACAATTCTTCTGGACGATTTTATCATCTGAGCGCTAGTGAGTACTAATAATTTGCAGTTCATTATTCATTCCGACTTTGATACCAAAGGCGACCGTGAGGGGATCATCACTACATCGAGGCGAAACTTGGCACTTCGAAAATGGATTGCAGCGGCCTTTGTTGCCGCCATCATTGAGTTCTGCGATCATTCAACTCTCTGCTACCAATGGCCTCTGTTCTTACCAGCTTTAGAGGAAACAAAATGGGACAGCTTTTGGGTGGGCTTGAATTCTGAAATTCGACAGCAATTGAGCGAAGCTGAGGTTCTCAAGTCGCGCACGAAATGCCGGTTCCGACGCATCAGGGACCTCCGGCATCTTCCCGCGAATTATCAGCTCGATGGCGAACCACTGTTCAACGACGATGAGAAAGATATATTCGTTTCTCCAAAATATCAGCTTACGACGTTGAACATCTTAATGGATTACGGTCTCAATTCTCTGAATCTCAACGAGTTTTTCGATTTGGTCGAGAAAGATTTAAACAGTGCAGAGCCGCGTCTGCACGGGCACGCGCATTCAACTGAGCTGTGGCAATCTGCTGTTGCCAAGCTTTTTTGCTCGTGGTTGGACCAAAAGCGTGGCATTATGCAGCGACTTAAATCACTGTCGTTGATACCTCTGGCTAAGGGGAATTGGACCAGCGCAAACAAATCAACTGCATACTTTCCAACAACCAATGGCTACACTATCCGCACTGCCTTGATCTCGACATTATGGATCCCGATGCAGTAGCCAATCGCGATCGTCGAGCGTTATTTGTTCACCTCGGTGTATCTCATCTGCGGGTAGGTGATGTGCACTCGTCAATTGCTCGAGCTTTTGGTGGAAACATGGATCACGCGAACATCCGTGAATGTTGCCACTTTCTGTACTACACGCACTTGCATACACAATCGGTCATCCGCCCTCGACAGTTGGACATATTTACAAATAGCGACAAGTGGACTTCCGTGCTAACGAATGACATATACTTGCATTCTTCCACGGACCCATATAGCGCAAAGACACTCCTGGCTGCGTCGGACTCTGCACCTGGCCTGGCCGCTGATTTCACCCATACACTGTATATGGTTGATGTGCCGAACCCGCCAACATCCGCGCATCCGACTTGGGAGCGATGGCTATATGACTTTATAGGTGTGCGAGAACAGCTGCGTTTAGTATCTCCTGAAAGGAAATACTTCTCTAGAGCTTTCGGGTATATATGGGCTTACCGGCCACTGTCTTTGTTGGGCTTACTTGCGCACTTGCAGTACGGTGAAGGCATTGAGCTTCATTCTGATCCTGTTCTCAGAAATATCGTGCGTCACATAAAAGCACAAAATCTCTGCCAAGTCAAGTACCCTATCTTGTTGCAGAATACTTGGCTACCGCTACAGAGTCTCAGGCAGCGAGCTGAATATTATCTCGTCGATTTCGACACAGACTCTGGTGAAGGCTTCCCCTTTCTGAAGATTGATCTTTCGGAAACTGCGGGTCAAGTCGACTCAAAATGGCAGTTTCTATATCGACATTTTTCTGTCGGCCACGAAGAAAACTTGGATTTTCTTCTGTGCCTTCTGGATTGCATAGTGCGTCTCCAAGGTGCCAACATTTCAGTTGCGCAGGCTCAGCGTGTCTACGACCTCTATGTTGCCATAGTGGCCAAGCATGCAGCTGATAGAGATTCAGCAAGTACAGCGACAAAACTCAGGTCTGTAGCAATCTTCTTCTGATGAAATACTATACTAACGAGACATGCAGGGATTACTTCTACAAAGGGGCTATTCTTGTGCCGTTGGAAGACCGGACTTGCTTCGAGCACACGAAAGATTGCGTTTGGCCGGGGCCACCCACGTTGCGTACAAAACATGCCCTGCGACCGCTATTGTCGAGAACCGTTGGCGAAAGGCAGATGGTGTACATCGAGGAGCTGTTTCACAAAATTGTAGAGATCCCGTCAACGTCTGCTGAGGACATTGTTGCGGAATTGGAGTACATTAGAGACAGGGTTGATGATACAGGGCCCAGCGATGAGGAAATCACTGAGCTTTACAAATACCTCGACAAGTCCCAGTTTTCGACACCTAAGCTGAGGTGAGTATTTCGATTTCACATACCTCTTCTTACAGTATGAAGATTTAACCGTTAGCGTCACAGGTCAATATTCAGTCAGAAGCCTCTCATCATGGTAATTTTTCAAGGCGAACGTGGTTGGTATAAGCTGTCGGATACTCTCTGGTCCAGCTCAGCAGCCATCCGTGGCAAAGCAATACTCGACACCCAGTACGAGGAGCTCGAGAGATTCTTTGTCTCCAAGCTTGGAGTAAAATCACTGACGCTTGAGATGGTGTACGACGAGTTGAAGCAGGAGCCGCAGACAAATTCCGTCGAGGATATCAGCGTGGCGATGCTCGCACTGAGCAACTTCCTTCGACATGAGCGCACACGGCTTACTCCCGATCCTCTGCTAAGAGCAAAAATCTTTCCCGTCAAGTACGGCAATAATGACCCAGTCTTACGCTCGGCTAGTGCCGATTTTGCAATTTCTGACTCTGCGCATTTACGTGACCACTTTTGGGGCAGGGCTGCGATGCTGAGCTTTGACTTGGAGGATATCCACAGACTGCGGCCGTTCTTCGCTTGGATTGAGCTTGAAAAGCGATTCCTGTCGAACAGTGTTAAAGACATTACATCTGTCCTACCAAACTCGGGCAATCCCATCAGCGCTGCCGGTCGCGACCTCCGCCGGAAAGCCTACTATATCCTTCGGTTAGTCCTGAGCATATCATACGGCTTTTGGCTTTTTCTGACACCTTCCCAGAGTTGCAGCGACGTGTGGTAGCCCAAGATATCGCGACAGCGTCTCGGATCTATACCAGCTTCTTCGTGATTCAGAAACAATAGAAACAGATGGCATGCACACTAGCTTGCAGCTTTCCCAGAATGGCGAATCGATATCGATTGAAGATTCATCTCCGAACGTGTTCATTGACGATGCGCCACCGCATCTCAAGGTCTACGTGCCGAAACAGAGGAAAGCACAGACGGTGGCCATGTCCTCTGTTCTCCCTCGGAAGCTCTTGTCGTGGCTCATGATATACAGCGAAGGACGCATAGAAGATCATACCGACGCTGCGGCTATCACGGCGCTGTCTCTCATATTCGCATGCGAAGTGCAGGCTCTCGACGATATTTTGGATCGACAAGGTATGCTCAGGATAGATGTGGATAATGTGGACGAACCAGAGTCGGAGGCGGAAGAAGAAGATGAGGAAGAAGAGGCGGCCGATGTTGGTAATGCTGTCAGTTCTTCTGTCGCCGATGATGCACAAAGTGAGACTGAAACACTCGTGGAGGTGTCTGCTCAAAGCCACATGGCACGACACCGGAGCAGTCGGTCGTCTGAGCCGACCATCAGGCCTTACACGCCCCAGTCCCCTCCATTGATGGGACCAATCCTGTCCACACCTGTGGCCGCGGGCGTGGAGGATGGTCGATATCGCGCAATTCTGGAGCGAGTTGTCGACTCCGCGCGGTCAGCTTCGTTCCCGTCGCGAGGCGCCTTCAACCTGGACAGCCTGCGCAACGCTCTCTTTGTTGACCTGGGCGGTCTTGCACCGTACAGCTTCAACGGCCTCGACGTCAGTGCGGGCCTACGATCAGAGACGCAGCTCGAGCGTGACAAAAAGGTCGGAGCGGCCGGCGAGCTTTATGTGAGCAAATGCCTTTCTACCCTATGCTTTCAAAATTTAAGATAAAGGAAAAAGAACTAACATCCATCCGAGGTCTACGAGCTCCTTTCAAGGCTTCAGTTGTCAGGCTGGGGCCTTGGCAACTGGCGAAGCACGATTCGTACGTATGTGCGGGCGCATCCCGAGTACGCTGATCTTGAGCGCTGGAGCCTGCGGGAGACGGCAGACTTTGTATACGACGACTCGGCGGGCGACTTCACCGCCGTGCTGATTGGCGCTGGTTACCTTTCGGAAGACTGGCGCAGCGCCCGCCCAAAGTATTACATTGAGGTCAAGACGACGACAAGCGAGTGCAACACTCCATTTTACATGAGCGGCCATCAGTATAGCTTGGTTTGTTTCCCCTCCCCCGTGCCTCTATCTTTTTTTTTTCAGCTTCTTTTGACATGCTGACAGTGTAAATTGCAGATGCAGAGCAAACACCGTAGCCAAGACCGATCGGAGGTGTACATGATTCTCCGCGTTTTTGGTCTGAGCCAGACGCTGGGGATGTGCGCCTATCTTGACCCGGAAGAATTGCGACAAAACGGAGGGCTTTTATTCAGCGCACTGACTTGGTCGGTTGTACCTCGTGGCGCGACAACGGACAGTGTTCTTAGTTCTCTTGCCGGGCCTCCATGAGGACTCCAAGCTTGGCCTATGACTCTGACGGAGTGACAAGCAAATTAGAATTGTATTTGGCTTTGACAAACTGTTTAGATGGGCTGTACGGAAGCTTGGTCGTCGTCAACTTACAAGGGAGAATCCGAAACCCGCGCATTAGCCTACGTTTAAGGTAACCAATCGTTGGTTGGTGTGTGTTGATTGAGGAATAATTTTCTTTCCTTTCCTTTTCTATTATCATTTCCATATTTAGGTTCGTTTTATGTACAGTGTAGCCTGCAACTCACTCTGCCGATGCCGGCAGTAGATAATTTTACACCGTCGTGTCTATATACAAATTACAGAGCTTTGCTTCATTAAGAGTACACTAATAAATTACAAGCGGCTGTGCCCCCTGAGCTAAAGGTCGCCCGCCATTGTGAATGGCCCGCGACGCCAGCCACGACACGACAGCAGTGGAGCGAGCTAACTTCTGCCGACGCCTCTGGTTGGTGATTGCGGCCAACCGCATGTCTCAGAGCCCGGCATTGAGTACCTTCACGGTGGTCGATGCCTATGTATATAAAGAAGATTCGAACGCCAACGTTGACAAGACCAACCTTCAGAAGCATCTTTACTCCGTCTTCCATATGCACGCTTCGGATTTATCTGACTCCCAAAGTACCCATGACCCCAGCCTGGAACGGCTTGCGGCGCAAGGTGCTGGTTCAGCGCTCCTGGAGACTGTTGACACAGCTCCCCTTGGCATTTCGGACGCAGTTGCTTGGACAGTCACGGATCCAATCCAGCCCGACCATGACGGCAGCAGCTTTTTCTGCGAGCAACTTGCCGCTCTGGAAGCTTCACATACATGCGACCAGATGGCAGTTGAACCCTCTGCCATTGACCAGGCATTCCTCATTGAACCCTATGGGCCGCCAGCAGCCGACCTGTGCACATATATGGGTCAAGGACAATTTCACAGCACAGATACGGGAATACCGTCGATCCGTATGTTTTCAGTTCCATTTTTCGTCTCTTGTTTAGCAAAGAAACTTATCATTCTACTGGAATAGACCAAGCAGCACTCCTCGGTCATGGCTCTCAAGAGTTCCCGCCCTCGACGCTACCCAGCATCGCTTCTAACCTTCAGGCAACATCGGCCATCGGCCACTCGGACGATCCTGGCTCTCAGCTTTCGATGGATTCATTTCCACATAAGTCTGTCAATAAATTTCAGACAGTAGCAACAACTCCGGCCACAAGCACGGCTGCGCTTACTTGGGGTCCCTCACTTCCTGTGTCACGCGCCATAGAACCAATTTCAAAACTAAAGAAAGGCGAAGCTTGTTTACCCTGCCGAATGCGGCATGAAAAGGTTAGATGCTTTTGTCAATGGATTGTGTTTGGCGTGCATACGGTTAACTCTGTCATAGTGCAGCGGCAAACTACCTTGTCGTGCGTGCCGTGATTGGAAACATTTTCACCCCAGCATTCGAAATAATATCTGCATGAAGCTCGAAATTATGGATATTATTGAATCTGGATCATACTTCGCGAGTAGGATACATTAAATTGCCTATGAACTGTGCTATACTGACTGAAAGTAGCCAATGCTTGTATACCACCCTGTCAGGTCCTTTCGTGCTTTGAGTGGCAATTTTTTCAAGAGATCATGAGCATCTTCTATAAAAGTGCGGACGATCAATTGATCACTTTAAAATCTACCATATCGAATACAGTTTGCCATATGCCGCTCAGGATGGTTCTCTCCTGTCTTGAAGGAATGCCTAACGCAGGCACATCAGCGGTTTCGAAAGCGATGTCCATCATCAAGGATCGCGTAAAGAACAAGCCGCTTGGCCATGGTGTGCAACTTCTTGCCCCGGCTCCTAATGGAACATGTCCTTTTTGGGGTGTAAGTCAGCAGGAAGAATTATTCTCGCATTACCTACATGTCTAATTTAAACTAGGAAGTGATTCGATTTTGCAGCGTCAACACGTATAAGTGGCAATTCAAAGACGGCCTCCCCCTGCAATATACTGAGGCATTCGATCGAACTACCCAAAATCTGATCGTTAATGCAATGGAGGCCCTTGAAGATAAAGAGCTTGGTTCTGTTGACGAGATCCCAAAAGATATTGTGCTAGACGGCACGACATTCCTCGCAGACGAGCGCCACCGAAGGCTTTTGATCATGCGGTGCATATCTCTGGACCCCCGTCTCAAGCTTCTTATGGAGATTGCAGCATTTCATCTCTCGTGGATTGCAACACGTTATTTGGAACTCTGTATGTTTCGCTACTTGCAGGACTCTCTAAATGCCCGACAACCACTTTCAGACTCGGAGCGAAAGCCAAAGATCGCACTCGCACTTCAGATTATCGGGCATCTTGATCGGTTTACAATACATCCGGAGCCAGAAAAGTTCAGCGTGCTGTGTTACATGGCGAACGATCTCATCGATCGCCAGGAAAGGGTTCGAGCCGCTCTTTGGGTTTACTGTTCAATCATGATATCACAGCTCAAGTGCAGAAATTTCTGGGATGAGTATCGAGGCTACAAGCCATCTCTCTCTCAGAATGGCCTGCCCGAACGATTCGAAGACAGCGCAAAACCTTTTGAGCGGCCCAACTTCAGTAGGTCCAAGACGCTTGGGCACACAAACTTCGAAGACTGGTCGGCCTGGATACGTGTGGCAAGATCACAAGTCTTCATTTCTAATGCCGGGAATTAGCAATAAAAACCGAACAGGCAGCCCTAGAAATGCAAAAAAAAAAAAAAAAATTGCCGCAGAATCCATATCTAACCCCGCGATCTACAGTCTCAAGATCATTGCAAATTTTTGATCTTGAGCATGGAACTTCCGGTATCGAACGTTTGCAAATTGGTTTAAACATCGCTTCTCAGTTCTTCCTCTTCTTCTAGCTAGTTAGCAACAACTTTCAACTCTTCTGTTTACCTGGTCTTGTCCACTTTACACTACCTATCTGCCTCAAACAGTGACATGCTGCATGAAGAGTATTTCCGCACTTTGCTCCATGAGTAGCATCAGCGTCGTGGCTAAAGCCACTACCCGATTTCTGTTCTGCCTTCGTATTACTCTATGAGAGAGAGAAGAAATCCACTATTTTTTTTTTTAATCTCGATAACTTGGTAATTCTTCCTATTTGTCATGTGATTCATAGCTAGGCTCGTTCTACGTACCGTGTAGCCTGCAACTCACATCTTACATCTGACTTGAACGGCACAAGTGCCTTGTTTATTCACAATCTATTTTACTTTTATATATGCATCATACTTAGTTGTTAACAGCAGCCTCAATCTCCTCGATGGCGGTGGGGAGGTTGGTGAGGTTCTCGTGGCCGGTCTCGGTGACGAGAATGTCGTCTTCGATGCGGACACCGCCGACGTCCCAGTACTTGTTGAGGACAGCCTCGTCGATGAACTTGCTGTGGACGGGGTCCTTGAGGTAGGGGCGGATGATGAACTCGCAGAAGTACACCTAGGTTTGTCAGTGCTGGTAAAAAGAGAGGGGGATAGTAGACTTACGCCAGGCTCAATGGTGACGACAGAGTTGGTAGGAACAATGCCGCGGAGGCGCAAGTTGGGGAAGAGCTTGTCGGGGTCCTGGCGGTTCTGGCCACCGCCGGTGTCGTGGGTGTCCATGCCGAGGTGATGGCCGAGGCCGTGGGGGAAGAAGGCAGCCGAGGTGCGGGCAGCGAGAATCTCGTCCTTGTCGCCCTTGAGGATACCGAGAGCCAGGAGACCCTCGATGGCAATGGTATGGGCAAGGATGTGAAGCTCATCGTAGTTGACGCCACCCTTGAGACGAGCACTGGTCTCGTTCTTCATCTTGAGGACAATTGCGTAGATATCCTTGGACTCCTTGGTGAACTTGCCGCTGATGGGGAATGTGCGGGTCTACGTCGTGTTAGTTTTGTAAACCTGCAATGCAGCTGGTTTACTTACAATATCGGCAGAGTAGTTGTTCCACTCGGCACCAGCGTCGACGAGGACGTTTTGCTTGCCTTCGAGCGGGCAGGTGTTGTCGACGTAGTGGAGGGTGGCAGCAGCGCGGCCACTGGCGAAGATGGGGTGGTAGGACATCTCCTTGGCGTTGTAAGAGTAGCAGCGCTCGAGGAACGAAGCCTCAAGCTCCTGCTCCGACTTGGCCGACTTGGCGCGCTTCATGGCAGCCATGTGGCCGAGACCAGAGACGTAGTTGGCCTTGCGGATCATGGCAACCTCGAACTCGTCCTTGGCGATACGGGCAATCTCGATGGTGGACTTGAGAGCCTTGAGGTTCTTGGAGGCAAAGGCGTCGAGAGAGATGTGGGCCGAGACCTGGGTGTCAATGGCGTAGACAGTGGTGTTGGGGTTGACGGCGGCGAGCTGGGCGACGGTCGAGTTGACGTCGGCGGTGGACTTGACCTCGTCGACATCGTAGAGCTTGAGGGCGTCCTCAACGGTGGTGGGGAGACCGGACCAGATGACGTCCTCGGGGTCGACGGGAGGGATGAAGAGGATGGACTTTTCGGTCTTGATGTCGTAGACAAAGTACGAGTCGGCGAGGTTGCAACCGGTGAGGTAGTAGAAGAAGCGGCGTTGGCTGAATGGTTAGCTGTCGTCTTGAGCTGGAGGCAGTAGGTCATACCGGAAGGGTTCCGGCCCGTCGTTGTCCTCAATCATCTTGGTGTGGCGGGCCTCGAGGTAGAGGATGCCATCGGCGGCAGCGCCCTTTTCCTTGAGCATTTGGACGACACGCTTGGCGTGCGCCTTGCCGGGGTACTTGCCCTTGAGGACAGACTCAAAGTCTTCGGCGACCATGGTGGGCGATGTCGACGAGAAGCGTGTCTGGCGTGGCCTTGTGAGTGAGGGAAAGCTGCGGCGAGACAATGGGAGTCGACGAGAGGCAGCAGCTGAAGATGAAGATGTGTAGATGCTTCTCGGGAGTGGCGGACGAAAAGAAGAATCAGGAGTAGAAAGACTGATGTGAAATGACGACGGCGTCGATGGATAGCGACGGAGGGGAAGAGTCGGAGTGCCAAGAGGGGCAGAGGGCGCTAGAGGAGGGGCAACGGCCGGCCTGAGGAGACGGCGACAGGCCATTTGTGTAGAGCTGGGGGCGCTGGGGCAGGCCGGAGTACAGCGGGGTAGCACCTGTCACTGGTGTTGAAGCGCAGCGTCAATGGTCAAAGTTGAGCTGGCAGCGTCGTCAGTAAGCCCAGCCCACTGCAGCAATGCGGTGCATTTGATTTGCCGGCTTGCGACGGTCTATGGCTGAACTGGGAAGCTCATCAGTGGGCTGTCACAGTGGTGGATTTGGTGGAATTGGTGGAATTGGTGGAAGCCTGTAATTTTGCCCCACGACGGCTTCTAGCGGTACGGCTGAGCGCAGGGCAATGGCGGGCAAATTGGAGGCAACTGCGTCATGGTGCAGTTGCCTTTACGTTTTAAAAAGGTACGTACCTTTTTCATGACTAACCGCCCACCTTTTCCCCGGCGTCCACCAAACTGCGCAACATCTCCAGCTTCATCTGCAAACACCCGCCGAGATGCTACACCACGCCGTTGTGCACGACAAACATTCTTACCTGACAGGTCAGCTCACACAAACACTGCATATACTCGTCAGTTCATAGACATGTCAACTGCAGCCTCCATATGTCGTACACTTTTCTCTCCCCTCGCCTCTCCCTCTCTATCCTCTGTTCTCTGTTCTCTGTACTCGGTCAGCCACAGCAATCACAGTCACAAACATTCTACACCACTACGCCACGCCTTCCCTAATATACCACCCACGATACTCCTTGCTCTGCACATCCATTACAGCTCACACATTGTCGCGACTTTACTTGAGACCCCGCCAACTCTACCCGCGACCCCGGCCCTGATTGCTTGGTTCCACAGCCCGCGCCAATCACGGCCACACCCGTCTCTGCGTTCAACCGCTCATTAAGCCGCCGGCCCAGAATGCCACAAGAAGCCCAATGTTTCAATGTGCCATCATTTCTATAAGTTCTTTGAGCTTCTGGACTGTCCTCTACCGGCCAGCACCGCAACTACCTACCAAGACACGCGACAGGGCAGCAACACAACATCTCACTCCAGCAACAACAGACTTGGGCATCAACACCAAACCAGCTCAACAATTCTGCACTCAAGACAAAATCCGGCACACTCGACAGCAAAGCCACAAGCCACATCACCATTGCGAGAATGCGAGAAAACATGTGGACCCCAAAATCCCTTCTTTCCTCACTCGAGCCTGACTGTCGGTACCCTGTCTCAAACCATCGACCCCAGAAATGGAGACTCCCAGTCTTTTTCAGCACAACTCGTCGGCCAGATTCAGCGCCCCTGGTCATCCATGTCCATCACTCGTCCAGTCTAGTAGTTACCAAGTATTCATCTCACACAACTCTCACTCACACCAACTCACTCACACTCGCACTCACAGACAGCCACACACACACAACACACAGCCCTGTCTGCTCGCCCGCTACGCCCCTGCTGTCGCTAATCAGACGACCCATTCATCGCATCGCATCGAATTCATCCCATCCATCCACCTTCACACCTACCGGCTCCCGCTCCCGCGTCTTCTCTCTTCCCTCGGCCCGCCGGGAATGCCCTCCCCTGACACCGACCATTGTCGGCCTCCCTTGGCTTGAGACATCTGCGAACCTCGTCTGCGCCATTCCCACCGCACACTGCTACATTACGTTACGACACTCTCTCTCTCCGTGCATATGCGGTGCACCTCGCCTCTATGTACTACCGCAACGTAACCAGTCAATGAATCGCCGCCAAAATCACATCTCACCACCAAAACATCTACGAGTCAATCCCTCGCGCCCCCGGGGCCAATATCCTCTCAGACAGCCTTTCCACCTTTCCCACTCTCTCGGTCCCTGTTTTACTCGCCGCCTCGCTAATTCTGCTTCCTGACTCTTGTTTCCACCACTTGTTTCTACCACCCGTAAATACCAGTAGTCTCGTCCCATTGGTTGCCCAGTACTCGTCCAATCTTTGAATGTCTTGCCAGCTGCTATATATCAACTCTCGTCAATCTCGTCCAAAATCAACACCTCATTCTCATTTTCATCAATATTCTCATTTTTATCTGCCTGCATTGTACTCCAGTAGCTCCCGCACTCGACAGTTACGCCGCGTCACCTACGCAGTCGACCGTTGAGGCCCGTCCCGTACAACAGTCGCACCGCGGCACCGCGACATCACGTCGACAGCTGGCACGGCGTTGCATTTATATTCTTCACCTTGTTTTTAACTTCATCCGCATACTCACCTGCACTCTTTGCATAGCAATTGCTTCTTTACGGTCGCATCTTTACTTTAAATACCCTCGACGCGCACTTTCAACAGCATGCCTGCACAAGTCACATACTTTCACTCCGACGATTGCTTCTCCCACCAACACCACAACACCAAGCCCGCCAGGATGCCCGACGCCGTCATCGCCGTCCGCCCGCCCAGCCGCACCCAGGCCAACACCGTCATGTACCCGCCCGTCGTCGCCAAGCTCACCAGCCACAAGTGCAGTTCCGGCGTGCCCTTTTTCTGCACCGCCGTTTTGCTCAACGCGCGCGGCGACGTGGCCGAGGGCGTCCTCGACGGCACCACGGCCATCACGGGCGTCCTCATCGACTCCTCCAACATGGTGTTCGCTTTTCCCGACCTCTCCATCGCCATCGCGGGACGGTACACCATCCGCCTCGACGTCTACGGCATGTACCCCGAGAGCACCGACGGCGCCACACTGATTGCCCAGCTGGAGACGTCCGAAATCTCGGTGCACGACTCTGCGGTGCCGAGTCAGCGACCGTGTAAGCCACCCTCACACACGCACCAAAAAAAAAGCACCACGTCGCGGTGGGAAAGACATGTCAGCTAACAATGGCGCAGCATCCACTGAGCGCAACGAGATGCACCTTGCGAGAAGCGCGGGGGTTCCACTGCCGCCACCATGAACAAGAAGACACGCAGAAAAAAATCACCAGTTTGTTCACATGTGCCGGCCAGATTTAGTCACCCTGCACAGCTGGAAGAAAACCGAGGGAGCGGTACCTATGTGCGCACGGTACGCGGGGCGGCAGATGCTGCAGCCAGGCGCGATCGCCCATTGGAACATCGGATCTGGCATTGTCTCAGTTGAGTAATGGGCGCAGCTCTGTCGATGTTGAAGGTGCCGCGGAAGAAGGACGTGTCTTTCATATGAAACTGCGAGAATGAAAAAGACCCAAAGACACAGGGGGTGGCATTACTGTTATTTTTTTTTCTTTCATAAACATTTATTCATTGGAGTTGGGCATGGCATGTGATGCGCAGACTGCATCGCCGATATTTTTATAGATGTTAATTTGAATAATAACTTTACCCAGCAAGCCTGCTACGTGACGCGATCATTACAGTGTTTCTACGACAGCGTAGACCGTCGTGGTCGCACAAACCCGATGCGCCATCTCCGAAGACTGTCGGGGAGGAAACATGGGTTTCAAGGGCAAACCACCTGATGAAGACTGAGAGGAGATTGTTTCACATCGTCGGGGAAATGAGAAGAAAAAAATAGGAGAAACATGCCCTTGGGCCCAAGGGGGTGGTAGCCAATAACCAGACCCTGCCCACGGCGACTCACGTCCTTTCTCCATTTGCGCCCTGCAAAGCCACCACTGGGCTTTCCTTTTCTTTTTTTCCCTTTAAGAAATATGGCAGAAGAATGCTGCAACTTTGAGTGTGTACGCATAGAATATTTTGCTTTGAAGGCTGCAGATATACGGAAGACCACGATTCAGCAACCTCGTGCTGTAGCCCTCCACCGCCGCTCTAAATTTAGTTGCCAGCGCAAAACCCTTGTCTCGCTGACCTCCTGCATTCCAGCGCACATGTTTTTCCTCTGATGCAGCCTGTGGAACTCCTTCTCGTCGAGCCATAGCTGAATGGTATCTGCACAACCCAAGCTAAACCAAGTAACACGTGTTAACCAAAGTCACTTTTTCCATCAACTCACTGAAAATCTCTAAATCATGGTAAATTTTCTCAAAGTAGTTCGGGGGCTGTGTGAATGAGGGAGGATAGTTGGTCGTAGGTGGGAATATCGCGGTCGGTCACGTGGGTTTTTCCGCAGGTTTGGCATCTCCACACGCCCGACGCCGGTGATGCGTTGCCAATCACGAATCGGCAATTTGATATTCGCGAGGGCGGCTTGCTGCGGATTGCGTGAGATCAGCACGAAAAAATATCTCGGTGATTCGAGGTCGACAAGGACGCACAGCCGCCGGCATGGTGTACTACTTTTCTTCCAACGTGGTTGAGCCGGCGGGCTTCATCTACGTCGGCAAGGACAAGTACGAGAGTACGCCTCACTTCAACAATACGTGGCAGTCACATAGCAGCAGGCTGATTGGTGAATAGACGAGGATCTCATCAAATTTGGCTGGGAAGAAGATGTCTGGTGAGAAGAACCGAGCCACGACCGCCAAAAGCTGAGACTTTCGCTTTGCTGACTCAAGTATAGGGTATGAGACGAACTTTGCTGCGACTTGAGGTGGTGACTGGTGCTGATGATGTGATAGTTTCACGTAGACAAGCTGTCCAGCGCGCATATTTACCTGCGCATGAGCGAGGGCCAAGTATGGGACGCGCTTCCCGAGGCGCTGGTCATGGATCTTGCGCAGCTCACAAAGGCCAATTCGATAGAAGGTAAGAACTCACTCAACGCATCTTAACAACGTTCCCCCGAATACACAGAGGATGTAGGCAGAAAATCTGGAAGAAGGGGTGAAAAAGACTGACCAAAAAAAAGGCAACAAAAAAGACAACGTCACCATCATCTACACGCCGTGGTCCAACCTCAAAAAGGACGGCTCCATGGACGTCGGCCAGGTGTCCTTCAAGAACCAGAAGAAAGTCAAGCGGGTCATGGTCTCGCAGCGCGAGAACCCCATCGTCAACCGGCTCAACAAGACCAAGGTCGAGCGCAAGCCGGACCTGAAGCAGGAGAAGGACGACAGGGACAAGGAGCTGCGCCGGAAGGCGAATGCCGCGATGCAGATCAAGGTATGCCGCGCGACAAGGAGTTCTTTTGCGAGATTGTGAGGTGCTAACTAACTGTTACAGAGAAAAGAGGAAGCTAGACAGGCGCAGGAGTGGAAGGAGAAAAAGTGGCAGAAAGACCATGCTTATGACGACCTCTTCACCGAGGAAAACATGGCGATGCAGAGCAACCAGAACCGCAGCGAGGACTGGGAGGACGATTTCATGTAGACATTTCAGCGCTTTAGTATACAACAATTGCATAAGAATTTCTTTCTTCCTTTCTCAGATGAGAAAACTCTCCACGCGTAGCCACCAAGTCTTGGTAAAGAGTTGACATGCAACTATGACGCAGAATAGAGCGAGAAAAGAAGAAGAAAAGACAAGGAAACGAAGATTCCGTACAAAGGAGTAGCAAGGACTTTTATCATTCTCTGGCACGACGCGGTTAGCTAAACACGAAGAAAAAGTTGGCAGTGGAGCTCCGACGTTAAGAGGAAACCAGCCCTTGCAAAGCGCTGTATTTACAAGTGCACAGTTCTGCAAAACACGCTATATTACCTATTCAGCATTGATCCATATCGTGTCTTACGCCGTTAAAAGAAATTATTTACCCGGTGGCACGCATGGTTGTTAAAAGTACAGCACCCCAAATACACAACCACTCAACTGGTCTCTCTTCCATTGCGACAACCAAACGGCCTTTTCACTACTCTTGCCCAAATCACCCAAAAATGGACCTTTCCTCCCCAAGCCCCACCGTAAAAGACAGCTAGCGCATCGCGCTAGCAAAAAGTTGCATCTGCAAAAAAATTATTCATCCGCGGTTCTCAATCATGATTTTATAGGAATAGCCCGATGCGGGGGTCGAACCCGCAGCCTTGAGATGTGTGGTCTCTTAGTAAGAGTCTCACGCTCTACCGATTGAGCTAACCAGGCGCGCTGATTAACCAACGGAGAACTTGTTGGAAGCCGCTGCGTTGTTTTAATTTATAAGTGCCTAACTCTGCGATTGAGCTGCGTTTGCGGCGGCAACGCCAAGTGTTTGAATATTTTTGTAAAGTCGAGGTTGCGGAAGGGTCGCTTAGTCAAATTATTGTGTAATTATATTTGTGATAATGTAGAAGGGTGGTTATGTGGTGTTGTGCGACCGCGGTGAGGTCAGCCTTGAGTCAGTTTCGCATGGTGTGGTGATGCTGGTAGCAGGATGTAATCTCTGCGTATTTTTTTCACGTATATTTGAGCTTTTTTTGTTGAGCCAAGAAAAGCGTGCAGCGAGGAAGCAGGTGGAATAGTCCAAGGTTGGCGGTGATGGCGATCCGCGACCGTGTAAGTTCAGCCGTGGAGTGCGAGCCTGGGTGGCACCAATCCTGTATACCAACTATCTCAGCGTAAAAGACCAGCGTTTTGTTTTCCGCTCTTGGCTCAGTTGAGAACATACGTTTCTGTTTTAAAACAGTACAATGTACCTGAAGCTATTTTTTTTTCTTCTCGCAAGATTTGTAACAATCTATGTTAATGTGCAGTCTATCCCGGCGTGTTGACAATGACGGATTGACGTTGCTAGACGACTAACACGAGAGAAGGGCACACTCCTGATCAGCGAAACAGGCATAAAATCTCAGTTCAAGCGGCTGAATAGTTCTTTTCGGCTATGCCTTGATCTCGGTTTGGTATTCGTTTATTTGCTTCAATCCGCTTGTTGGACCTACTGGTAAGCGCGTGACATCACGAGTAACGATTTTTCCTTTATCTGGCTCCTCACTTGCGCCATGGCGGTGAATAGATCACCACTGGTAGTCAAATTCTCAATTCTTCCTGTAAACTATAAACTGAATCTCAATTGAAAACTACCACTAATAAAACAGCCCAGTCTACTGCTCGTCATTTTTCGGCGCTCTGGCAAAGTGCCGCTTGTACATCTAGAACGGCTGCATATGCGAGCCACCCAACACGTGCCTTGTCCCCATCTTCTTAATTGCCAGACTCTCTGGTAACTCGTGTCTTCTGCCACGGGAGGCTTTCCAGCTCGTGGCATTTAATTCAAAGCCCCTCAGGCAAGACCATATTGCGTGGGGTTGGGTTGGAATTGACTGTCGCATCGCGTCTAGACGATCCGCGAGCTTATCGAATGTCTTGCCGTGCGCATCAAGAGCTGTTTTAGTCTTTGCACTTAAAATCTTCGGGACGACTGGACGAATCTCGCTCAAGGGGTTTAGAGCTTCTGCGTGAAATAGTCAGAACAGGGCTGCTACTTGCGTGATAGAGACTCATCTTTTGGGTCGTAGACGCCGGCTGCCTCATAGCGGCCTGGGTAGCCATTTTGTGCGACCAAGGAGAGATTGATTGCTGTAGAGTTCGCGACGTTTGGATACTTGCCGGAGAGTGATGCGGAAGCTTGGAAGTGAGAGATGTGGAGGACGTGAGGCGGGCAACGTGTTTTAAATAAGCAATGCCGTTCACCTGCTCACGTAAAGATTTACTATCAATTCACAACAGGCTGGGTTCAAACGCAGGTTGACAGCTGCCATTTGACAGCCGCCGTTTGAAGGCTGCCCAATTGTCAGCTGTCGTCTGATTGCCGCCGTTTGACAGCCGCGTGCAAACGCAGCTGTAAGCTGACAGCTGCCAGCCAGAGAAACCTGCTTGCGTACGTGATTCGACCCAGAAATCTTTCACCTACCTTACTTCCTCTTCTTCTCTGTTCGACTCTCTCAGCGTCAGAGTCATCTCTTTTCAACTTGATCCTCCTCCATGACGATAAACAAATAGCCTCTCAGAGGATTACACCAACAGCAACCGGCACGTAGATTACTCTACTACCACGATACTTCCAGAAAACGAAGAAAATTAGGGTAGAGCAGCAGACCGGCCGCACTACTCACGCGGTAGTTAGACACTGCTTGAAGAGCTTATCCAAGAATCTTGTTACAACAAATACGGTCACTTCACATCTGCGAGCTTGCCAGCGGCACCATGGATCAATCAATAAATACACGAGATAAATTCACGCTAATAGTCAACAACAGTCAGTACATGTACAAGATCAAACGCTCACATCAATACCCTGCTTCCCCATCCCCAAGTCCGACATCCCCCCGCTCAGCCTCCCCATATTCAGCATGTCCATCCTCGAGACCAGCCGGCCGACACTCGCGCCCTCTTCCTCCTTCTCCCCTTCACCCCCCGCCTCCTCCGCCTCCTCCTCCATCACCACAACCGCGTCGCCGCCGGGTAACTTTACCTCCAACGCGTCCAGCGTCTGCGCTATATCCAGCAGCAGCACGTCCATCGGGCAGATGTACGCTACCCTCTTCCGCTGGCTCCAGGCGAGGACATGGCCGCACAGCTCGCCCCCCTCTCTGCCCACTACCCACGCGCCGCTATCGCCCTGGATGCCCATCGCCATCGGCCTTCTCTTGCCTTCCTCGTGTGTCGGCCCAGCGACCTGGTAAGTGTGGCTGGGAGACACTCGCCCGTAGATCTTGACGCTACACAGCGCAGGCAGGATGTGTCCAGTCTGGAGGCCGCTGGTGCGTGCGACGCACTGCACCTGCATACCCGAGAGCGCGGACGATGGCGCCACGGCGGTGGGCTGGATCCCGGTGCCGGACGCGGGACGTTGCACGTTGCGGTGGTTATTGCCACTGGCGACAGGCATGGCATTGTCGTCGGGGAGGCGGCCGTCGCCAAAGGAAAACAGCGCCCAGTCAACCTCGTGCACGAGGCCGTTAGCCTCTTTTCGGCGGATACCACTGGATGCGTAAACCTCGCCTAAGCTGAACGTATCCAGGTGGTCCTCATCTGCCGTATCGGCATCGGGGTAGAATCCATCCTCGACATCGTCGAGTGCAGGCTGTGTGACAACGTAGCCTTCGCCGCAACCAGGTTCGATACCGGGAATGTCACCTGGTTCCTCAAAGTCGCCCTCATCATCGCTCTCATCGCCGTATCCGCTCGTAAGGTCTGTATCAGAATATGGCTCCGACTCTGTGTCAGACAGCTCGTAGCCGCCGTCGTCATCCTCTTCGCTGTCAAACTGGGCCTCCGTATAGCTCCCCATTCCCGGTATCGCCGCTGAGCGCCTCGTCTCTGCAGCACACATGTCCCGGTCCGGATCGTCCAGCATGTGATGCACCGTCATGCCATACGGCTTGTCATCGACGATAACTAGTCCACCAAAGCTTACGGGAGGCAGATGCCGATCCCCAATCCAAGCCCCGATGCTCGCGCCGTTACACGGGCGTTCCTGATACTTTGGGTTAACGGCCTCGACTTCGTCGTCATCAGCATCCGCCATGGAGCGGTACACGGCATCCGGCTGCCTGCGTGAGCGCACGACGTGTCCGCGGCACACCTTCAGCGCAAAGCCGGTGGAACCGTCGAAAAGGTCGCCGACGCGCTTGTTGAGGATGGCGCGGACCTTGCTGACAGACGAGCAGACAACCAGGACCGTGGGCTCCGTCTGCTGCGGGCTCATGCCGACAGACTCGAGCGAAATCTCGACCGACTCCGGGTGCTTGCGGTAAAAGTGGCGCAAAGCTTGGTTGATCTGTGGCATGAGGATGGTGTTCCACTTCTCGACAGCCTCGGCTGGGAGAGGAACTTGGGGGTAGAGCTTGAGCTTGGTCTCCTTGGGCTTGGGGGCTGCTGGTGCAGGTATGTCCTGGATTACAGCTTGAGGCTCAAGTTGCGGTGCCGAGGGTTGCACCGGCTTGGACTTTTCGATCTTTCTGTTTTCGGCCGGTATAATCTCCCGTTGTATCTCTTCCTGGATGTCTGCATTCAGACGCTGCTCCAGTCCGCTCACGCCATCCAGAATGCAGCATGTCTCGAGGAACCTGCTAACTCGCATCTGTACACGCGAGAGCATCTCGTCATCAACGCCGCCGGAAGCCACAGCCTCTTGGCACGCCTGTACAGCCTTGGTGTATAAGCCGCCACACTTGACGCGGAGCTTGTCCAGCGCAGCCTCAAAGGCCGCCTCGTCAGACTTTTGTGGCAGGCCGGCGCCACTTGTCCACAGACCAATGGCTAGCAAAATTACGGATAGCGTGTACAGCTCCGGTGCGCGCTCGTCTGCCTTGCGCGCATCTCGCGGAGTTTCCTCGATCTCCCCCCCAAACACGTCAAACGACGACACCAGGGGTCTCCGCACATCTACCACCGCCTTCGTCTCACCCTCGGTCTTTTCATTGCAGAAAGAGATGTTGTCTTCCGTCAGCAAGCCATGCGTCACCCCGCGCGCATGCATATCAAACACCGTATTCGCCAGGTTATACGCTAACCGAAACTTGGCCTCCAGCGGCGGCTCCATCTCCGGAGACACCAGCAGGGCGCCAAGCGTAGTAACCTCGTGCACTGCGCCACGCTTGTAACTGTCCAGAATTGCGGCATCAAACGGCGCCGGGAAGCGGTAAACCAGGCCGAAGCGCGCATTGTCCATGTCCTCAAAGTACCCCAGTAGGCGCGGCAGGCCCGTCCACGCGCCGGGGCTACGCTGCGAGTCTTGCTGCAGACCCGCAGAGAGCTTCTCGAAGCGGCTCATGGGGGGCATGATGCCTGTGGTTGCGTAGATCGGGTCAAAGGCCGCGTACTCGAGTAGAAGCGGCCCCCATGGCTCGCGGGTGCGGCCCTGCGCCATGGCCGAGTAGGCCGTCTTGCTCGCGAGGACTACGGAGCGGAGCGGCGTCCCGAAAGCGTGCTCGGGGTTGGCGGAGGGGACTTCGGTCAGCTGCGAGGGGTCAATGACCTGCGGGGTCTGAATGCGCGTCGACTCGAACGCCCTGTACTCTTCCTGTGCCTTGCTTCCCGCCTTGCCCGAAACTTTCCGCATGGCCGCACCCCGCGTTCTCGAGAGGTCATACAGCGTGTCGACCGACGCCGTGAAATCATTAATCAGGTCCTCGAAACGCGCGCGATCCCACTGCACAATCGGCGCCTTCTTCTCCGTCGCGCCGCCACCGGAGCCGCTCGGGGTCGCACTCTTGCTGCTCAGCCACAGCTGCTCCGCCTCGGCGAGGATGTCCTTGATCGTCGACATGATGCTTCCGACGACTTCGCTGAGCCCCGCGCGCGACAGCGACTCGTCAATCTCGGCGGCCTGGTTGCTCGGGTCGGACCACTCGAGGCCCCAGCCCACGAGGCGGTCCTTTTGTATGCGCAGCTTGCGTTGCAGGCTCTTTACGTCCGGATCTTGCTGCTCGCTGGGGACGGGTTCTTTGACAAAGTCGCTCGATTTTTTCGTGTCATTATAGAGGCGGCTGAGGCGGCGCTGAAACGGCAGCTGAAAGCCACCTGGGAGGAGGGTAGCCATGATGATGGTGTGTGTCTCGTCGAATCGAGTTTGGGTTTAGTGCTGTTATGTATGTCGGCCGTTCTAGGCAGACGTATGCGTAAAAGCACCGCAGGCTGCACGCCTCTGGTTGAGGTCAATTATTCGGTGCCTAGGTCCGTATCCTATACCATTTCGACCCCGTCGCACGATGGTTCGGTTCTTCAGTCGTTGTGTCGTATTCGCAGTCGCTGTACAGTCACCGTGCTTTTAAGAGTATAGCCAGAGTCGCGGGGTATCAAATAATTTGCTGTCAAAGAAATGATTTCAATTCCGTCAGCGCACATCGTTGTATGGGAGAAAAATGTCAGCACAGCCGCCGAGAGAAATGTCGCTGCCTATCAATTTAGCGGCGCCTGCAATCATCTTCAGCGCATCTTTCCCCGCAGACCCTGCTGAAAGAAACCCCGCGCCCGCGCTGTGGTTGGTCAGAATTCTGCTGCCTGAAGTCTGTTCCACCAAATGGAAATGCGATTGCGCCGCACTGCCACAGCTATCATACTTGCACCGCCACATCTGCTGTAGTTGCACCGCCACAGCATCCCCAAGCACACTGTCGCCCTGCAATTTGTAACGTAGAACTTATATTTATTCTTATATACTAATAAATACTGGCGCTTGTAGTCGCCCACTCGTAGATACTTTTTACATTTCCCTTTAACCCTGCTTGTACTTGATCTTGAAACCAGGCGAGATGGACACGTCCCAGTCGCTCTCCTTGGCTGGGTCGCCAAAGATTTTCAGGGCGCGGACGACAAGACGGTACTTGCCGGCGGGCGCGTAGCTGCCGTCTTCTAGCTGGCCATCCCAGATGCCTGTGATGGTGTTGCGGCTGTTCCACAGACTCGGCATGAACCAGGGCTGGCCGATGGTCTTGTAGCCCATGTACTCGACCGTCGTGTTGGGCGGGCACGTCGTCATCGGCTGCAGGTGGCCGGTGATGTTCTTAGAACCCAGGGACATGTTAATGACAAGCTTCGGCATGAGGTCGTTTAGGGTGGCCTTTCCGGGGGGTGGGACTTCAAAAGTTGTGTTGGCAGGGATGGCGGTGTTTTTATCATCTTTACTGTTGGCGACCCACACGTCGCCCTTGGCCAGGACGGTCGACTCTTTGAGCGAGCCGGTGACACCCTGGTAGGGGATGGCGAGCGAGGTACCGTCGGTGCCGTTGACCGTCAGGAAACCGGACCAGACACCCAGACGCCTGGGGTCCAGGCCGGGAGGAGGGGTGGCAGTGACGTCAATGTTGACCGAGGTGCCAGCGGCAATGGTGAGCTTCTCCTGGCTGAAGCCCAGCTTGGCAGAAGTGGCGACAATCGTGTTGGGGAAGGGCTGGACGTGGGTGCCCTTTTCGCCCAGCGTGTACATGGTCGCAGCAGGGACCTGGCCGATGTCGTAAGTGACGTCCTTGCCGCTGGTGTTGCGGATCTTGACCGTCATCTTCTTGGGCATGTTGGCCGTATCGTTGAAGGACAGGTTCGGCGGCTCCGTCAGCGTGGTGGCGTAAGCGGAATCGTACGCTTGGATCAGACCAGCTCCCTGCTGGGGCACGGGCGCGAGGAAGTCATAGAACTTCTCGTTGTCGTTCCACAGCTGCGCGTTTGCGTTGCTGGAGAGCAGGTTTGTGAAGAACGCGGGGTCTTTCTTGCCGCGCACGTTCATGAGAAGGGCGAGGGTACCAGCAACATAGGGGCAGGACATAGAAGTGCCCGAGAGGACGGCATAGGTGCCCTTCTTGACCGGGTAGGTGGACAGGATGTTGCCTCCGGGTGCACCAAACATGGGCTTAACGTTCATTTCCCACGACGGACCGAACATGGTGTAGTAGCTCAGGGCACCGGCCGTCTTGTTATTGGGCCGCGTCTGGAAGACGATGTCTGTCGAGGCACGGCCCTTCATGAACACTGTGACCGTTTTGCCGGCTTTGAGAAGCTCAATAAAGGCAACACCTTGCTTCCGCCGAAGGTTACCGGCGGAGACAAGCCCCTTCACACCGGGAACTGAGGGCTCTACAAACGGCCGGTCGTCGTTGTAGAACATGACGTACTTGGCGCCCTTGTCGACGGCGTTCTGGGCCTTTTGTGAAAAGCTGCAGGTACCACGGCGAATCAGCACAACCTTCTTGCTAAGATCGGGCGTGTCGGCAGGGAAGGGCGAGCAGCCGTCGTCCGTCTTGTTGGTGTCGTAGCTGGCAGCCCAGAGGTCGTAACCGACCGCATCGTCCCAATGGTCCACACTGGTCTGGCCGACCTCGAAGAAGATCTTTTCACCGCCGTCGACCGAGTACTCGTTGCGTGGCGAGACGAAAGGGGTCTCGGTGTTGTCAAACGACGCAATCGACATGACGCCGACGCCAGATGAACCGCTGCTGGGGTAGAAGAGGCCGTTGGCGCCGTCATTTCCGGCGGAGACAGTGCAGGGAACGCCTCGGGCGACGATGCGCGAGATGGACAAAGCCCATGGCTCGTCCACCCAGCCACTGGGACCACCGATAGATGCGGTGATGATGTCGGAGCCGGCCTGGTATGCCTTGTGGAAGGCAGAGATGAGAACGTCAGTGTCGGCATTGCCGTCGCAGCCAAAAACGCGATAGGCGCCGAGCGTCACACCCGGGGCAACACCGGTGAAGTTGAGCTTGTTGGGCTGGGCGGCGATGATACCGGCCACGTGGGAGCCGTGGCCGCCACAGTCCATGGGATCGTTGTCGGGGACGGGTATCCTGGTGGAGCCGTAGTCGTCGCCGACAAGGTCATAGCCGTAGGAGACGAGGCAGCCCTCGCCGTAGCAGCCGTTTCCGAGGGCAGGGTTGGTGTAGTCGATCTGTAATTGCGTTAGGTCAGGGGCTTGGCGCTGCGGACTTTGTCACTTACGCCGGTGTCAACGACGGCAACCTTGATGCCGCGGCCATCGACGCCCTTCCTGCGGAGCTTGTCAACCTGACCCATGCGATGGGTAGAAGTGAAAAATGAGGAATCGTCTTCGGCGCGCGAGTTAAGCGATGGAAGGCCGCTGTTCAAATTCGCGGCCGCCCCGCCCTCCGTGCCGACCCATGAGATGATGGGGTCCGGTCGCGGGACGGACATGACGGGCCAGATATGCTTCACGGCAGGATAGGCAGCCAGCTGCTTGGCCTTGTCCTCGGCCGTCTCGATATCGTTCAATTGGATAGAGACACCCTTGAACAGCTCAAAGTTGAGGTCCTGGCGGGTGGTGCCGTCCAGCTGGACGGCGGCCATGGCGGTCTTGGTGTCCTGCGCAGACGGGTTAGCAAGGCGACAGATTTGGCGGGACCAGCAGTCCACGTACATGGCCATCCTCGAATTCGATAATGTAGGCGCCGGGGACGGGCTTGGGAATGTTGTCCTTGCTGTCGTCCGAGGCCATGACAGCGGCCGCCGCGGTGGCGGCGGACGCCAGGAGCGTCACAAGCCCAGAAGCCTTAACCATTGTTCAGGCTCTGTGAAACTTGTTGGAAAGAGAGACTGTAGTCGACTGCAGCTTATGCGCCGAGTCAATGTGCACTGAGAGAGTGAGCGCAGGGTGTCGACGAGCTTCGGCAAGCAGGGTCCAGGAACACGACCCGGGCGCACCCCGACTATATACTGCCATGGGGACGTTCGGTCTGGTCGTGATCGCCCATCAAGCCGCGCACCCCTCCAACCTCTGTGTTCCTCATACCCACCACAGCTCCGTCCACTGAAGATACATACATAGCAGGTGCATATCAAGGGAGGTCGTGGCGCCCGGGGAGGGGGGGGGGAGGGGGGTCCTGTGTGCAAGCCACATGGACCCTCTCCATACCCACCGCGGGCTCGCATGAGGCGCATGCAACTCCCGTCTGGGCAGGTCGGCGGGCAATTAACTCGTTAGTTAAGCCACCCAGTCCAGGTGTACCAGCTTGGCTGAGTTACCGTACCATCTTTGCTCGCCTGCATGAGAGATTACTCGCCATTTCCTGCGACGCTGCAGTGATACGGGGGGGGGCGAGCGAACTGCACATGGCCATGGTTTTTCTCCCACAGGCCTCTTGACCATGTGGACCTCAATTCGGCCGGCATGGCTGTCTGGTCCCCTCGGTACCCTGGCCTACTTGTCAATGGACCACGGATGGCGGGCTGCGACCCAAGCATCAATGGCGTTGGCGCGGCGTAGCGCAGCTACTCACCTACCTTTTCTGGTAAGCTAACAGTGCAAGATACGGGCAAGAGGCCAAATAGAGTCAAGGTGAATGGCGTGGGAAGCGTGGTACTAGAGTTGCTAGCGTGGGTGATACAAAAAAGAAGAAGAAAATAAGTTCATTTTAGACTTGCTCTAGGCAGTGCGGCGCCACAGCCTTGGAGATTGCGGCCGTCTACAAGACCTAGTGTGTCACGCAATGAATGTCCAGTCCCTCTCATGCACGATTACTTGAAAGAATATCCAGCATGGCCAATTGCACTGCGTGCGGGGGTAGCTATGGTCTTGCCCACCCCTCTTCGATTCGCAGAGGGAAAATTCGCAGAGGGAAACTATGTCAGTCAGATGATTTTTCGTTGTTTAAACTCGGTTCCTGCGCGCCCGCCGCTCGGTCGTGCCGCGGTCAGACTGCGCGTGACATCTGCGACAACAGTCACCGGGGGTGATGGATTTTCTCCTATTCTCGCGAGCCTGCGAGGGAAAAAAAAACTCTATAAATAACATCTTCAGGAGAAGGTTGGACGATGGTTTGTCGCGAACCGATCTGGAGAGGGTTGCATTGTACTTCGTCAAGGAGTCGAGGCTCACAAGGAATCAAAGGCGATGGCAATTTACAGCACAAGGTTCTCCAACTAACTAGTTAGATTAATGGTAGCGCCGGTGGCTACTAACCTAGTTAAAACTAGGTTGGCCCCAAAGTTGTGTGGGTGTAAATCGCCCAAGTCAGCTGCTGTTGCTGTCACTGTCCCCTCCCATCTCGTTATCTCTACTCCGTACAGTGGTTACATAGATCCCGCCCCCTTGCGCCTCGCCATCAAAGACTGATAAAGCTCGTCGACATAGTTTCAGGGACAATTGCATTTCCTGGCACCCTCGAACAGCACTCGGAAGACCGCAGCGAACACACACACACACACTGTCATCGCCCGGTGCGGAATTCCACGCAGGCCGCGGCGCCGGAGAGAAACTTCTCCAGCTTCTGGACCCGAGATCCATAGGGTTCCATGTACCTGGACATGTGGGCGCCGCCTCGTGCGGGGACACAATGGTCTTGCCTCGTTTGGCCTGGGTCGGGCCAGGGGCGCTGCGGGACGAAAAGTAGTTATTCTGACCACTTGCCGTTAGGGCGCAGTTGGGGAAACAGGGCGGATACCAGCAATTTGAGATATTAGTAGTTTTCTGACTGCTGACGGTAATTGGTTTCCCCAACAAGATATCGCGCACTGGGAAACAGGAAGCAATCGGGGAGTGAGGCGAGGAAGCTATAACTAAGTTACCTTTTTCCCAGCCAACTGCCCGGTGCGGACACGAGACAGGCAGATAAGGTGAGACAGGCTTTACCGTCTTGCCGTCTGCAAGGCTTCAAATCCACAGAGTTCGCATTATTCTAGAGAACAGGCCGAACAAGTCGGAGACAAACTCTTCTTTCGGGAGCAACCATCGTTCGGAACGGGCAATGTCCGTCACCACAATCAGCGCAGCGCTGCATTCTTGGCTGCTTCCCGCCTTTTGCGCCACATACCAACTAAAACGCCATGGCGATTGTCGACGTGAGATTGAGTCCAGTGGCGCCCACACGGTAGCACGGAGTAGGCAGCTCACCTGTTGCCGTCAGGTCCGGCCAGCGCTCTTGGCGAACACTTTTCGTGAGGTCATATTGTATCACCAGGGGATACTGCCCTGGACGAGCAGTCCGTATTTCCGGCAATTTCGCTGCTCTTTCTTCTCCCCCCCAGACCTAGGCATTGATCCCCCACCCCTCCCCCTCTCTCTTCCCCGGCGGACTCGACCGCAAGCCACAGATCCAGCTTTTACGTACAAGTTCACTACAAAAGGTCCTTTGCCCAACCTCTCTTCCCCTCGGCCGGGCTGCAAGCGAAGAGGCCGTGAAAAGCCATGCCAGCGGTGCTTGTTGGGTTGGAGCGCCACCAAAAGGTACCCGACCCGGCCGGTCCTTGCAGCAAATGGCAATCTCCCTTCTCGCTCAATTTCGGCATTGCGCAATAGTCGACACAGAAGTCCGCCCGTTGACGTCGCACTGCCTTGTTTTTTATCTACGTACACGATGGTATAGGGAACCTCAATCGAATGATCGTCGCTCGTCTCACCTCGATTACCGATCCCTGTGGACTTGTCTCCCCCCTCTAGCCTCACACAAGCATGGCGGCGTTACAAGCGAGCCTTTCTCTCTTTTCCGCGCAACGGCTCGGTGGCAAGGTGCGCCAGTAAATTAAGCGTAAAAGCAAAGGCAGCGATGATCACTTGTTGCTCCCCTTCCTCATTCTGTCTGCACCACCAACCCACCCACCACGACGTGGTATTTGTCGGTGGAGAGCATTGCGGCTCTTGGCGCACTGCTTAGCTTGCATGGGGAGAGTATACCCAGCTTCCTGTTTCGCTCTGGGGCCGGTGGTGCATGTGTCCAGGGTTTCTTTGCCTCGTCTCTTATCGCTTTTGCTCCGCAGGTTTTCGTCGAGACCTGCCATGTTTCTTTTTTTCTGGGGGTTGGTTAGCTATAGAGTACGCGAGTAATGAATGAGGCGAACCCTCTATCCACGGAAGAGGCAGGTGTTTTTGCAAGCCCTGTGAGGCTGTGCTGAGTGTGCATGGAAAGCAATATTGACGCATGGGAATGGAGCAGCGCGACAGCACGTCAGGCGGGTAGGCAAAAGGTCCGGGCGAGGTTGGCAGATGGCACGGTCGGTGAGCTCAGCTGGGAGCTGCTCCAATGGGGTTTCCCCGTAGGGCTCTGCCGATTTTAAGGTATGATTGATAATTCTGTGTGTGCTTCCATGATATTCGCATCTCGCCGTAGATCATGCCAGTGCTTTGACCATGGTGCAGTATCAAGACTTCAAGAAAGGTACCAGATAAAGTATAAGCAAAAAAACGTCAACCTTTCTATCTTCTTTAACAACATTAATATGTACCATCTTAGTTCAAGATAACTTTTCCAGCTACAATCGCAGCACCGCTCGCTTATACCTACGCATCATTGTGCCAAGTTCACATCAAGTAGTCCTGCCAATACTGTGACGGAGATCTGTATATTCTTGCTTTATTCTTACCCATAGTCTTATTATGAAAGAAATATTTTGAAATAATCAATACTATCAATTTATCTTTTTAATATTTACCAGTGAATTTCAACGCTATTGTAATTTTCCTCACAGAAAGTACCACAACTTCCGGCTCCCCTCCGTCAACAGCTTTCACACAGCACCAATCACTACTTCCACAAACCAATTCTTCCAGCTGGGAACCACGAGTCAATAAAAATTTCTTAAAAGAAATATGCCATTTTCACAATCAATTACCAATATTTCCTCACAATTATTCCACCTGTATAACTTTTTTTTTTTCGCATAAGCAGTTTCCTCACCAGCCAATTCCCTCTCACAGATTTCCAATCCAGACAAAGACCCACCCCACCCCCTCTCCCCAACAAGCAAACTCCGGAAAATCCACGGGGGGGGGCGCGCGCCGCAAACTCCCGCAACGGGGGATTCTTTTTCATCTGAATAATCCAATCCAGCAAGGTGGCCCCGGACCTCGGGCTCTACATCATCATCATCATCATCATCATCATCATCGTCCTCACCTCTACACCCTCGCATTCTCAAACCCCACCCGTAACCACGCGCGCATCAATTCCCCGCCGTTTTTTCCACGTAAACAACTTCTTCTACCACGCAACCCCGACCCGAACCCCGACAGCGGCGATCAAAAATACATTCCATGACAATGCAGTCCGCCGCCATTTGCACAGCCTGTCGCCGCGCAGCAACCACAGCAACCCCGCGCGTCGTCGCGCGCACCATCACAACTTTCACCCGCACGCAGCGCATCGCCGCTCCCCGCCTACGAACCCAGGTCCCGGCGACGAACACCACCGCCGCCGCCGCCTCTGCCCGCACATACTCCTCCTCGTCCGCCGCTGCTTCCCCCGCCGCCGCCGCATCGTCCAGCCCCGAGGCCCCCTCCATGACGGAGGCCGAGTCCGCCATTGCCGCGCTCCTCACCGAGGCGCTCTCGCCGACCTCGGTCCTGGTCCAGGACGTCTCCGGCGGGTGCGGCAGCATGTACGCCATCGAGATCGCGTCGCACGCCTTCAAGGGGCAGACGATACTCAAGCAGCAGCGCATGGTCAACGCCGCGCTGGGCGACGTCGTCAAGAGCTGGCACGGCGTGCAGATCCGGACGATGGTCCCGGATTCTTGAGCGGCACGGCAGGCAATACTGGGAATAGAGTGGGATTACATGCGGAAGCATAAAAGGAGAATGCATATAACGGGACATAACATGTTCAAACATGTATCAATATGGATAGATTGTATAATATCATAAAGGCTCATACTCCTTTCCACCTACGTCACAGGGTTAAAAAGTACATCACACTACGATAACAACAGCCATATCAGCAATTGTGGTAAATCATACAGGCACATTCATCACAAAGAGGGCACTGGTTTTAACACATGTTATATTGGTATAAGCTATGAATAATGACATGAAATCATAAACACAAAACAAAAGCTCGTACAATCCGCCGTCTATCAATCATTAAGTAATATGCTCTCCTCCTTATTTTTCTCATTTTTTATTTCCTCTTCTTCTTTATTCATTCCGTCAGGCGGTCTACTCCTTCAGGAACTTGAGAATGGCATCGCGCTCCTCGAGCGGCATGACGCGGAGAACCTCACGCACACCCTTGAAGCCAGCCTCCTTGTTGCGGCGCATAACGTCCGCCAGCTCGCTGGCCAGTCTCTCGGCCTTGAGCTTCTCGACCTTCTCGCCAATCGTCTTGCGCTCCTTCTCGTACCACTCGGCAACGGCCTGGTTGTCTGTCTCCCAGTCCTCGATGCCCGAGAGGCTCTCCAGGAGCTGGAGGTTGCGCTCGCGAGTGGCGGTGGCCTTGGCCACGGACTCCTTCTGGTTGGACGTAAGAACGCTGGTCGCCATGTGGCGCAGCATGTACTCCTCGCTGAGACGACGGCGCACACGCCAGTAGAAGAAGCGGCGCGCGTTAGTCCAGTCGAGGCTGTCGCGGATGACACCCTTGGCCTTCATGCGGCCGGCGCGGTCGTGGAGATCGGCGAACTGAATGGCAATCTGCGAGTAGACAGGGAGCAGTTGTCTCTCGCGGGCCACCATCTTGTCCTTGATCTCCTGGGCCGCCTCCTTGGAGATGCCCTCCTCGGACAGGTTCTTCTTCAGCTGGGCGTAGGTCGGGTCCATGCGGGCCATCGTCTCCAGCTGCTTGTCCTTCTTGTACTTGATACCGATGATACCCTCGGGCTCGAGGACACCACCGCGGGCCTCGTTGTCGGCGTACATCTCCATCGCGGTAGGGTTGATGGTGGGGTCGACAACAACCCAAGAACCACCACGGAGCTCGCCGTGGGGAGGAATGTAGACAAAGATGGGCTGCTCGTACTTGACGAGGGCGTCGACAATGTACGAACCGTACTTGAGCACCTCGTTGTACATGTCGCGCTGGCCACCAGAGAAACCACGCCAGTTGGCGAGGATCATCAGCGGCAGCTGCTCACCGTTGTTGAAGTCGTTGATGGCCTGGGCGGTCTTGAAGGCAGAGTTCGGGTACCAGACACCACCAGCCTCGTTGCCGACCTGCTCCATGGAGTCAGGGTTGGCAGGGTCGGCGGGAGTGGTGTTCTCAACACTGCGGGTCTCGACAGCGATGACACCCATGGGGATACCACCAAGGCGGGCGCGACCAACAACGACAGTGCGAGCCCAGCCACCGAGTGTCTCGACAAAGGAGTCCTTGTCGAAGAGACCGCTCTGGAAGCCGCTCTCGTCCTGCTTGCCGGAAATCATCCAGCGGACATCATAGGCCTGCTTCTGGGGAGGGCAGTAGGTGATGTCACGGTCCCAGCCGTCGGTGCTGGGGCTGACGGGGATGGGAGCGTTGCGCTTCTCGGGGACGTACGACATCCACTCGACAATGCGGGAGACACCCTCAAAGTCGTCGTTGGCAGTCATGTGGGAAACACCGTTGCGGTACATGATCTGGGTGCCACCGAGCTGCAGGTTGGAGGTGTAGACCTCACGACCGAGCAGGTTGTTCAGGGCAGGAGCACCAGTCAGGATGATGGGCTGACCCTCGATCTGGACAGCACGCTGACCGAGACGGACGAGGTAGGCACCAATACCGACGGAACGGCAGGTGACGAGGGTGACGGTGAAGATGTCATTGTAGGCACGGCTGGTGGCACCGGCAATCAGACCAGAGCCACGCAGACACTCGACACCAAGGCCGTCCTCCTGACCGACAATGGTGACGATGCGGTGACGCTTCTCGCCGCCCTCAGAAACGACCTCGGTGATGACATCGTCCTTGAAGCGCTCCTTGGCCTCGTTGTCGAGGTACAGGTACTGGAAGCCCTTCTCCTGGTTGGTAATGTCGTTCCAGGCAACCTTGAAGTGGGGCATCAGCTCGTCGGCGAGACCAAGGCGAGCACCCGAGTTGGCCGACAGGTAGATGCGAGGAATGCCGAGCTTGCGGGCAAGTTCGGTACACTTGTGGAAGAAGTTATCTTCCTTGGGACCAAATGAACCAATCTTGTAGGTAATGTCGTTGGCGACGACAATGAAGCGACGGCCGCTGGGGTACTCTGGGGTGCGGGCGAGGATCAACCAACCGACCATACCGCAGGTGTTGGTGCCAGGCTCACGGTTGACCTCGTCAAGGTTGTCCTTGTCGTCAATGACGAGCTCACGGAAGGAGATGCAGTCGCCAGTCTTGGGCTGGTGGGCAGCAAGACCGGGCTGGGCCTTGACAGCCTTGACCCAGCTGTTCTGGATGGCCTGGCGGAAGAGCTCAGGGAAGTCGTAGACGTACTGGGTACCCATGAGGTGGGCCTTGTAACGCTTGGGCTGGTCCCAGTTCTTGGTGGCGTAGGGAGTGTTGACGGGGAGAAGATGCATGGGACCCTTCTCCTTGGTACCACCGATGCTGTGGAAGACCCAGTCGCCCTTCTCGGACTTGCGCTCAGCGTACAGGTCGACATCGACGACGTAACCCGAGGTGTTGGTGATGCCGATACGCAGAGGGTAGGGCAGACCAGTCTTGGGGTCAGTGCAGATGATGCGAATCTCGACCTGGGAGACACGGAGTCTCCAGCCGCGGGCACCGAAACGGTCGAGGAAGCCCTGGAGGCTGTGCTCAACCTCGGAGGGAGCAAGCTGGAACACGGGGCTGAAGTTCATGAAGATGTGGTTCATATCCGTGTTGTTGCTGCCAATAATCTCGAGAGCATCGAAGATGTCATTGACAACGCGGTCAGCCTCAGAGATGAGGTACTCGGCAGTAGGGATCTCATCGCGGAGGCGGCCGGGTCGGATGACGGCACGAGTGAAGTAGCGCTTGTCAGTGTCGGCGGCCTTGCCAATACCCTCGTACACGTGGATGTTCTTGTTCTCGGTGAAGACGGGCTTGATGTTGAACTTGGACAGACGGGCAAGCTCAAGCTGGAAAGCAAGAGCGGGCTCGCTGTGACGAATGCTGTCGTCCTCGATGTACTCGGGTCCACGGAAGGTGTAGTAGCCGGGGTAAGAGCCGTCGCTGTGGCCGCAGATAAAGGTCAGGCGGCGAACACCGCGAGCGAGGAGCTCCTCCTTGAACTGGGCAACGATGGGGCGGATGCGGGCTAGCGTCTCCTGGTCATCCTTGCTCTCGGCATCGCGAACAGCGACGTTGATGACGGCGCTGAGGTCATCGGAGCTGGAGCTGGTGCGGGGAGCAGACGCGCCAGGCTTGCGCTTGCCAGAAAGGTCAGCAATCAGGCCCGAGGGGTTGGTCTGCTTGTTCTGCTTGTTCTGGAAAGCAACAGTCTCGAGGGCCTTCTGGAGGAGGTCCTCAGCCTCGTCGATGTACTTGCAAGGAACAATGACACCGATGCGGCTGGGCTCATCGTGCATCTTGGCGTCGAGGTACGACATGTCGCTGATGGAGTAGATGCGCTTAGAGCCTAGCTCCTGGCCGGAAGGAGTTCCAGGGGCAGAGGGAGCAGCGGACTGGGCAGGGAGACCGAACTCGGCCTCACCCAGCTTGCGCAGCGTGAAGTCCCAAGAGATGAACTGCGGGTTGTCGCTCTCATCCGAGTGGTAGTTGACCTTGTTCAGAATATAGGCACGGTAAGCGCGGCGGATGTAGACCTCGAGGGAGGCGACCGACACCCACGAGTCCTCGTTGGCAAAGAACTGGGTCAGGACGTCAAAGACGGTGTACTTGGAGTCCACAACCTCCTTGATGACGTCGAGGCTGGGCTCACGGTGGTCCCAGCCGCTCTCACCGTAGCGAGACTCGATGACGGAGGACTTGAGAATGTGCTCCATCTGCGAGGTACGCTCCTCGAGCGAAGGCAGGGCGCACTGGATCATGACCTCACGGGCCTTGAGAGACACCTTGGAGGTGGCGCGCGAGGAGAGCTCTGTGAGCTTGCGCAGGCTATCGCGGAGGTACTTGGCAATGTTGCCGACATTGGGCTTGTTGGGGCGGTACTCGTCAAGAATGGCCAGAATGAGGGAAGACTTGGCGCTGACGCGGCTGTGAGACAGAGCAGTCTGGACGACCTTGTTGATGTTGTCCTTGTTCTGGTCACGGAGCTTGAGGATGACGCTCTCCTCCTGGCCGCTGCCCTGGAAGAGGGCCTCGACGTTGAAGTAGGTGTCGAGCAGGTCACGCATGAGGTTCAGCTCGCGGATCTTGGCGCCGTCAGAGTAGATGTCAATGATCTCGGTCAAAGGAGCAAGGGTGCTGCGAAGCAGGTCAGCATCGCCGGCAGCGACGTTCTCCTCGAGGAACTTGTTCATGGCCTTCTGCAGGGGACGGGCAGGGAACTCGCTCTGGCGGGCCTTGGCACGCTCAACGATCTGAGTGAACTGAGCGTCGAGCTTCTGGGGCATTCTGGCGTGAAGAGCAGAGAACTGGGCGTTCCACTCGCTGTAGGGCAGCTCGGGGTTGCGGAGGACCTCAATGAGCTCCTTGAGGGTAGCCTGCATGACGACAGAGTTGTCGTAACCCTGAAGAATGTTGTTGATGGTCTTGAGCAGCAGCTGGAAGCGCTGGGCGGGCTTGGAACCGACAACAACAGGGTCGCCGTAGGTGGGAAGCTTGTCAACGAAGCTCTGGGCCTGCTTGACGCGGCTGGGGTCATCAAGGGCCAGTATACCGAGAATGTCACCAGCCTCGAGAGTGGCGCCAGGCTGCTTCATGAGCTGGACGATACCGTCCTCCTGGGCGACGAGGGGCATGTACATCTTCATGACCTCGACCTCGGCGTAGGTAGCGCCGGCCTTGAGGTGAGCGCCGTTCTCGACCGTGTACTTGACGAGCTTACCCGGGCTGGGGGTGCGCAGCTGGGTAGGGTCGTTCTCCTGCTCGAGCAGACAGGTCTTGCTGTCGACGGAGAGACGGGTGGCACCGACTTCCTGCTTCCAGTAAACGTTGTGGCTGTGGCCGTCGAGAAGGATCAGGAGACCACCGTCACTGAGGGCACGGACACCGACAGAGCACTTGGAGCCGTTGATAAAGAGGTTGTAGCTGTCGGCGCTGGAGCGGGTGGCGGTGAACTTGTAGCGGAAGCCCTCGTAGATGAAGTCGATGTTGAAGACGGTGCGCAGAATGTCCTTGGAGGGGACCTGACCCTTTTCCAGACCGGCGCGGTACTCGGCCATGCACGCCTCCGAGGCAATGTGAGCCTTGGTGGTGGCACCGCAGACGACAGCGAGGAGGGTATCGGGGCGCTCAGCGGTCAAGCGCTTGGAGATGAGCTCATCGAGCCAGCCAGTGGAGATGGTGTTCTCCTCAAAGTCCTCCGTCTCGAGAAGCTTGATGAGGTACTCGACGGTGGTTCTGAAGTCACCACGAATGCTGAGCTCCTTGAGGGCGACGACCATGTGCTTTCGCGAGGCAGAACGGTTCTCACCGTAGGCGAAAATGTGACCGAACTGCGAGTCGGAGAAACTGTGGATACCACCCTGGGTACCGACGGAGAAGTAACCCCAGACGTTGGAGGAAGAACGGAAGTTCAGGTCGTGGAGCACACCGTTGGAAGGCTTGAAGCCCTCACCGGGATCCTCGGAGGTGATACGGCAGGCAGTGGTGTGGCCGCGGGGCTTGGGGCGGCGCTGAATCTCGCCGGCGCCCTCGTTCTCGAAGTTGAAGTCAATCTCGGTGGCGGTCTTGGTGTCGACACCGTAGAGCAGACGAATGTCGCGGATTCTGTGGAGAGGCAGACCCATGGCAATCTGGAGCTGGGCAGCGGGCAGGTTGACACCAGTGACCATTTCGGTGGTGGGATGCTCGACCTGAAGACGGGGGTTGAGCTCGAGGAAGTAGAACTTGTCGTCGGCGTGGGAGTAGAGGTACTCGACGGTACCGGCGGAGACGTAACCGACGAGCTTTCCGAGGCGGACGGCGGCGTCCTCCATGGCCTTGAAGGTGTTGGGGTTGGCAATGGTGACGGGAGCCTCCTCAATAATCTTCTGGTGGCGACGCTGGACGGAGCAATCACGGCCGAAGAGGGAGATGTTGTGGCCGTACTGATCGGCAAGCAGCTGGACCTCCAAGTGACGGGCGTTGCCAGCGAGCTTCATGATGAAGATGGGAGAACCGGGAATCTCAGAGGCGGCAGCCTTGTAGAGAGCCTCGAACTCGTCCTCGTGGGTGACCTTGCGGATACCCTTGCCACCACCACCCTCGGAGGCCTTGACCATGACGGGGAAGCCAATCTCCTTGGCCTTTTGAAGACCTTCTTGCCAGGAGGTGACACAGCCCTTGGCGTAGACGTCGTCGCTGACGGTGACGATGCCCTTGTCGTCGACCTCGACGTTGTCGACGCCGGTCCCGGACCAGGGAATACAGGGGACGTCGGCGTGCTGGGCGACGATTGTGGAGGAGATTTTGTCACCAAGGGAGCGCATGGCAGAGCCGGGGGGTCCGATGAAGACGATCTTTTTGGGGGAAGCGGCGAGAGACTCGGGAAGCTTGGGGTTTTCGGATGCGTGGCCCCTGTGAAGTTAGCAGCTGGTTACGACTGGAAAGCAGAGGTCGAATGCAGAGCACGGGCAGACTCTGCCACTCTGCGGAGTATGGGAGCTTACCATCCGGCCCAAACGGCGTGGACATTCATACGCTCGGCGACGTCGACAATGAGCTCGACGTTGGCGTAGTTGTGGTTGTTGGTGCCTCCGGGGACTTCGACATAGTGGTCAGCCATGCGAATGTAGTCGGCGTTGGCCTGCAGATCCTCGGGGGTGGCCATGACGGTGAAGTGGATGGCGCGCTCGTCGCCAAACGTCTCGTAGGCCCATTTCCGGACCGATCGGATCTCCTTGACGGCGGCGATACCGTTGTTGGCAATCAGGACCTGGGAGCAGTCTGTTAGCATCAATGGCAGTTTGTAGCTTGCGTAGCCGTCTGGCGCAAGTCTGCTTGTGCGGCACTTACGTTTGTGATGACGGTGTGGCCGTCGTGCTGGGCCACAAAGTCCTTGACCTTGCTCGCGGGGGCATTCTCCAGGCGGTTGCCGCCGATGAAGTGAGGAGCGAGGTTGTACTTTTCGGCATATGAGACCTTGCCGTTGGCGTGGCCGTTGGCGCCATTCGAGGAGTCGGCAGCCATGGCGGAGTGTGTGTGTAGAAAGTTTGCAAGGTAGGTGTAGGAGTCGGTGGTATCGGTGCGGGATTGCCAATCAGCTTGCTCACAGCTTCATGGAACGGTTGCGACGAGGTATCGACTTTACTGCGAAGGAGGAGGAGCTTCGCGAGTAGTGTGTATCGGTAGAAGATTCGACAAAGGTCGTCTCTTCGAGGTAGGATGGATTGTTGAGGAGAGAAGAAGGAAACCTAGGCTGTGCAGAAACGGAATCAATATACAGAAGCCTTTTTCAGAATGCAGCGACCAATGCAATCGTTATGAGGCTCAGGGGAGATTAGAATAAAGAAGAAGGCATAAGATGGGAATGAGGAAGATGAGAAAAAAAGCTGCAGCAGCCCCGGGAGGATAGATGGATGGGGGAGAGGGAGTTTTTTGTGTCTTGTTGTGACGGCGGGAAGGGAAAGCAAAAGGGAGCCAGCACAAGGTCCCCAGGTCGAGGCAATCTTTTTGGAGACGACCAGTAGGGAGCAGTAGGAGGGGCGCGGAAGTGCTGGTTTCCTTTGGGGCGATGGGGGGGCGTGTGTGGTGTGGAGGGACCACTGCACCCAGAAGCTCGCCCAGCGCTGTAGCGTAAAGAGCGCTGGGGATTGGAGATTTGGGCGCAAAGGGGTACCGCTGGGAAGGGAAGAAAAAAAAAACGCACCAAGCCAAAAGGGGTGCTAGCGGCTGTCCCCAATAAAAAATAAGTAATTGGGCAAGTTTTCTTGATCTGTTGGGGTTTTCTTCTTCTGCTGAAAAAAGGTCAGACGGCAGTTGGGCCAAATTTTTGGGGGAAGTGGAGCGGCCAGTAATTTTTTTTCCTTTCTCTTCCTCGAGGGAAAAAATGCTGAATAGCTTGCAGATTGCTGTGTTGGTGCTGTATCCGTCCATTGGAGTGGTCTGGGTGTTTGCCAGTCTTTGCTCAAAAGTCGAGGTGCGAGCTGCTCTCGTCTCCAGAGCGATGGAGGTAAGGTACATTCACCATTGTACCTTTTTGGGCCAACCTCACACTCACAGTGACATTATTCGCAACACGACAACACAGCACACGAACAAACAGCAATCCATCAAAACCAGCGCAAGCCAGCCCTCAACTCGAATCTCGTCGCCAACCAAGCCCAGGCCCCAACTCCCCCAACCCAGCAACGCACCCGCCAAGTGTGTTGCGTCAGTAGCGGTAGGGTGTGGCCAGACCCAGCGCGGGCATCTTCGGGGCGTGCAGGTAACGTCGCAGACACCAACGCAACCCAAGCTCCACGCTTTCAAGGGCACAGGGGGGGAAGACGGGGACCACCATAGGGCAAATGGGCAATTGGAATTGCTGAGCAACTGGGAGGAGAGAAACCCGGACGGGCGTGGCTGACGGAAAGGGTTCGGCCGGACGGCGCAAGCGCTTTACGGCGCATTATGTCGGCCGAGTTTCCAGCCTGTTCTCTGCCTGCGTGCCTGCCTGCCTGTCTGCCTCTCTGTCTTGTCACTGCCGTCCGCTAGTGCGCGCGCGAGGAGCATCGACTGAGAGCCTGACAGACGGGCAGGCAGGCAGGCATGCAGGCAGGCATGAATACGCCGAACGCGCAGCCTCGTCTCGGTTCTTTTTTTCTTTCACTGTCCCGTCGTAGCATTTCCCCGACTCCCGACTCCCGACACCTCTTGAAGAAGCAAAAAAAGAAAAGAACACTGGCGCCCACTTCCCATGTGTACAAACTCACCGGCGTATCCTTTTCGTAGCCCAAATCGCGAGTCGTCGTAGTGGGGTCCGCTATGTAAAGAGAAGCCGCTGTAATCCGTCTTTGTCGCTGTGATTCAGATCCGGTATTCGTCCGAGGAGAAAGAAAAGAACAAGTCGTAACGTCAAGAGGGGAGTATGTACAAGTACAAAGACGCCGACGACGACGATATTCTATAATGCATATAGTAAAAAAAAAAGTAGAGGTCCTAAACGAGAAAAGAAAAGGGAAGAGGAACCGAAACGAGTCGCAAGATGGGCGGGCATCGGGGAGATATACCTCGTCCGCGCACGCAAGATTACGAACACACACACGCACACGCCCTTCGCTATCCAAGTCCCCGAAACGTTCGGCGGGCGCACTACGGAGGGATAAGACGGGGCAGTTTTCTGCCACGAAGCCGCAAGTGCACTCACTCGCTGTACAAAGCAACTACCTGCCGCAACGTATGTATGATCGAGGCCAATTGATCTTCCAGGTTCACAGAGCAAGCTGCACGTAAGCCCGGGGAGGGGGGCCACTAGCCCGTTCGAAAGCTGATGGGCGAGCGAGCACATCTGGGTGAGAATGAGGGAAGGGGGGGTGTGTATGGTTTGTGGCCGAAGCATAAGAATTTACTTGAACGGTGTGGATCTCGGCGCTGCATTCTGCATCTTTTTTCGCAAACTTGGTATTTTGCGAGGGTAGCAAGCCGGAACTGCTCTCTGCAGCCTCGCCAAGTCCACTTGCGGTGGGCTACGGGTACAAAAAGACAGCCACTTTGTTCCATGCTCTTCGATAGATCCAAAGCAAGCCTCGCAGTCAAGTCAAGCCCCTCTGAAAAAAAAATGAGGCCCAAACTCATCTATAGCTGGATTTGTATTCGTATGTGCATGCATCAGGGTTCTCGAGTTTACGGGGGGGCGTGTATCCTCCAAAGAAAGCGGGCTATTGGTGCTGATGTGTGATGGCCAGGCAAGGGTACGTACCGAATCTCAGCAAAAAGCAAGCTTTCTTTTCCCAACATGGGCAGCTTTCGGCAGCTCTGCAGCTTCTGCCTGCAAGGAGATGCAGCTCGCACGTACGACGAACACACTCGCAGCGTTGAGAGGCGGCGGCGTTGAAACTCTTATCTAGACGGATTCAACTATTGGTTATACAACTCTGTGCCTGCGCGGGGGGGGGGGGGGGGGGGGGGGGGGGGGGGGGGGGGGGGGGGGGGGGGGGGGGGGGGGGGGGGGGGGGGGGGGGGGGGGGGGGGGGGGGGGGGGGGGGGGGGGGGGGGGGGGGGGTTTTTAAAAATTTATATCCCCTGTTTAAAATTTTTTTTAAAAAACTGTGTGCCGGCGCCCCCCCCCCCCCCCCCCCCCCCCCAGGCAAAACGCACACTCAACTCAAACGTCACTGTCACCGCGATGCTCAATACTACTTTTTAATTGCACGCATGCAACTCCCTTAACAGAGATTGTTATACCGTAGACGTAAAAAACTCCACAGTCTTTCCCACCTCTTTCCCGCCCAATGAAACCCGCACTAATATCCTTCCATTTTTCCCAATTCGTCCTTTTTTTCTTTTTTTTCCCTTTTTTTGCCCTCTCGCATATCCCAGCTCAGCCTAGCCCCCAGCCCAGTTCCGCCATCCGCCTCCGCTAACTGCATGCATGCATGCACTGCAGTGTAATCCATCAAGCGGTGTCACTGGTGGGTTGTGTGTTAGTTCTGCGGGCCATGTCCGTGGCCAGCGAAAGCCTCAATTGTTGAGCGCAGCCCGCGCCGGGGGCCCCACCCATCCCGGCTCTCCGGGCTTCCCCAACATGGAAGAGAGACTCATGGCACTGCAAGCAACAGCCAGCAACTGCCCAACTGCAATTAAATAATAATAATAATAATAATCATATCCGATAAACCCGGGAAAAAAATCTGGAATGAAGAATTGCTCAATTCTAAAATGTACTGCCCCTATTCGCAGATTCAGCACAGAGAGTGGGAGGAGGTCATCGTTACTCTGCTTACCGTCATCTGTCTGCTTTGCTTACCTGAGGCTCACGCAAAACACCCGAAAATACAGACACCCCCCCCTACCTAAACTGCGCCACCTCATCCACTTCGACTTCTACTGCCGCCATCGTCCGTCTACTATGTGCCTTGCCTACCCTGCATCTCTCTCATTTTCTATTGTAGAAGATGCCCGTTCGTTTTCTAGCGATGCCATCGTTTCCCGTCTTACGCCGTCCGGGCTACTCTCTCCTGGATTTCATGACTTCCCCTTTCTTCTTCTTTATTCTTCTTCTTCTTTAAATAGTTACCACAGTGGTTCTGATATACCCGCCCAAGTTCTGCCTCTTCTCAACGCGCTATCCATTCAACGGACGTGCGCCGCGCTGAAGGGAATCCACGTCGAGGATCGAAACAGAAAGCACATGCCAAACACCTACAAAGCCAACATGCCTGCCCGTACCCGTCAATCCAACGGCCCCCGTTTCCCCCTTCGGCAACCAAGATGGCGGGGATATCCATCCCGCTCGCTCCCGCCAACACGCATCCACCCTTGCACTACCTCCGTGCTGACGAGCCTCACTCACCTCGCCCGCACTCACTCACTCGCTCACTCGCTCGCTCACTGACCGTCTTCCGTCCCCCTTCTCCCCTCTCCATCATCCACCCTCCACGCCTCGAAACGTACCTCGTCCTCACTAATTCTGACAAAGCATCACGCACCTTTGTCCAATCACCATCCACCCTCCCCTTGCTGATGCTGCATGTCCGCCCTCGTGGCTTGGACCAGGAATCCCTCGCGCGCTCCTCTAGCTTCCCTTTGCATCCCCATCAGGGCCAGCCATATCTCACCCCTCTAGCTCTCACCTCACCTCTCATCTCACCCAGCTAGACTATACCTCGGCTGCTGCTCTGCTGCTACCTACCCTATTCCCGCGACCCCTCTTCTCCAAATCCGTCTTTCGTTGCTCAAAGTCTGGTCAAAAGCTGCCAATATCAAAGCACAATAGTCTCGTCACACGTCACGTATTCGTCCACGCACACTGTATCATCACATCACACATTCATTCACAACATCTCATAGCCTGGTAACGCATGTCGTATTAATCCGCCGTCGTCCATATCCTCCATTCTCAAGGAGCATGCTACCTGAAATCAACAAGGCATCTATAACGATAGTCTTTGCCAAGTCAACCATGAAACATTCATCCTACTCCTTCTCTCCTTCACCAGCTCTTTCTATTCTACCGCGACAGGGGTATAGCTCGCGCCACTCGCTGCCATCAAATCAAAAGCAAAAAAGATTCCATAATTCGTCAATAGTCCCATCACCAACAATCGCCTTCGACGAGGCATATATATAACGGCGTCGGTGTAGTCCTCGTAAATAAAATAAAAAAAAGCCCAAAATGCAATGCTCGCTTCCATAGTACAGCCAGGTAATATATCTAGGATTCATGCTTTGCCAAACCGTCCTCCTTCTTCTTGAACTCAGTACGTCTCTCCCAGATCTCCCGGATCAGGCGTGGTGGACGCAGCAGGTTGGGGGAGCTTCCTGCCGCCCGCCGTGACGGGTCGGCCGACGCCCACGCTGGACCGGCGGCCGCCGCCGGCGCTCTGCCTACGAGGGCCGGGCGTGGGGATGGAGCTGCCCGGGACGGGTATGCCGCTCATGCTGGCGCTAAAGTCCATCTTGGCATAGGTGCCCCGGCGGCTAGGCGTCTGCGGGTTTCCCTCGTACTCTTCTTCGATATCGCGGTCGAGGTTGTGCGTGCTCGAAGAGTGCGAGTGGCTGTGGAGAGACATTGATGATCGGGGTCGGCTGAGTGGCGTGCGAGTGCCGTTGGTGGCCGACGTGCGCGACATGGGCCGTGGAGGCGCCATTTCTGTCCGCGACGACGGCCGGGCATATGACGACATGCTCGCCCGCGAACTAGGCCGGCTGCTATCTGCGTCGGGCGCCCGGTTCGGCAGGGGCCCAAAGGACAGCCGGTTCGCATTGGAGGTGCTGAGCCGGGGGACGTGGCCCTGCCGGGAGGTCGAGGTGCGGTAGCTTGTGGGTGTCGTCTCGTCCCCAGTAATGGACGAGGTCGCGGAGCCGGCAGCACGCTTGCGTGAGCGCACTGTGACGGAGGCCGGGACATTGCTGTGCTTTGCGGCTCGCGGCGAGGCTCGCGGTGGCGAGGAAGTCGGGCCGGGGAGCTTGGAGCGGACGTTTTGCACGCGCGCCTCGAGTCTTTGCATCTGCGCCGTCAGGGTGCGGATATGCGACAGCGAGTTGGAGGCGGGCAGCTTGTGGGAAACGGTGCGCGTATTGGTCGAGCGGTTGTTGGCGGGGGTGCGGTAGTTGGGCGCGGCGCTGGATGAGACGCGCGGGGGCGGCATGCGGGTGCTGGTCGACTTGGCGCGGGGCTTGGGGGTGACGCTGTGGTCGAGCGAGGGCAGGCGGCTGGGCTTGCGCTGCAGGGTGTGTACGGGCGTCTTGGCCGGGGTCGGCTTGGGCACGGGGTTGGACGCCTCGGACATGGGCGGCGAGGGCGGCTCGTTGATGTCGGAGACGGTGCCGACGGACGAGGGCGGCTTGGGGTTGGGGGGCGGGGTGGTGATGAGAGGCGAGCTCGCCGTCGAGTTGGGGGACATTTCCGTGTTGCGGTCAAAGGTGGGCGAGCCCATGACGGAAGAGCCGAGGGCGGACATGTCGGTGGAAATCGTGGAGAGGTGGCGGTCCTCGTGCTTCTTGATCTTGTCCTGCATGAGCTCGGCCTCGATCTTGAGGTCGGCGAGCTCCTCGCGGAGGCGCTGGGACTCGATGCGCAGCTTCTCGCGCTCCTGCTCGCCCTGCTTGATCTCCTCGTCCATGATGACGCCGCGCTCGATGGCCTGGTTGTACTTGTTCTCGAGCTCCTCGAGGGATGAAGTGGTGTTGCGCGCCTGGCGCTCAAAGTCATCGTTGGCGACCTCGGAGTCGCGCAGCTTCATCTGGAGGCCGCGGTTGGTATCGCGGAGGGTGGTGATTTCCTTTTCGAGTGCATTTTGCGCGGATGCGGCCTCTGTTTTGGATTCCTTGTATTTGCGCTGCTGAAGTTAGCATGTGAGTTTTGTATAAGAGTCGAGGAGTATGGTTGCTTACCTTCCACTCCTCCACTTCGAAACCAAGAGCCTCTGCCTTTTCCTGGTTGATTCGTTCTTGCTTCTCGGCGCGCTCAATATCTTTCTCCAGCTCCTTTTCCAGCTCGCGACTGGACTCGCGAAAGTCGGCGAGCTCGAGCTCGAGCTGCTCGTACTGGGACTTGTACCACGAGAGCGCATCCTCGGCGCTGGCCGCCTCGCTGGGCGGGGATGAAGGCGGCTCCATGTGTGCGTGGTGTGGTTCTGCTGTGGCTGTTATCGCTCCGCGCAGCTATACGTCGACGACGCGCGCGTTCATAGATACTCTGTTGGCTGGCTGTCGCAAAGTGGATTGTATTGTCTGGTGCGGCTGTGACCTGGTCGAGGAACGAGGTCAAGCGGCCAAAAGGGAGAGTGCGACAAAGGCGTAGCGTACGTAGGTGTGGCAGGTCAAAGTCGTAACGAGGGCGAGAAGCGAATAGAGAGAGGGTGCGGTGCAAAGGCGCGTAGAGAAAGAATATTAAAAAAGCATAAAAAAAGATGCAATCTCAAGCGAAGAAGAAGAATAGGCGCGCGAAAAACTCGAGTCGTGGAAATCGTCAGTCGTCGTTGTGAGAAGCCCCCTTTGGCGTAAAGTGGTTGTCGTGGCTTCCTGGTGGTTGTCGAGGGGCGGTGTCGGGGGTCGGCGGTGAGGAGTAACCGAGAGACTGCAACGGTTTGGAACGGAGGACGAGGTACAAATATTCCGAGTCACCGCAAGGAATAAAAAAAAAAAGAAAAAGCCTGTCGAATGGGCTGGCGCAAAAGCCCAGGCTAGATTTCTTTTTGTGTCCTTACCTTGGCCGTGCCTCTTGGTTCTGAGGACTTGTGGATGAAGAAGAAACAAAGGCAGGCTGGGAGAAGAGGGACGGGGGCATGCGCAAGGGTGGGCTCCGGCGGCCAGCAAGTGTGGCAAGTGCAGTGTGGCGGGTGTGTTTTGGCCTGTGACTTGGCCCAGTGATGGATGCACTGGTGTGCGGAGTATTTGCAGTACTCCGTAGTGCCCGCGGTTTCCTGCCCAACTGTGGCTGACCCGGCCCAACCCCCGGCCTGCCAGGGCCCAAAGTCACTGCACTGTAGTCACTTCTTCCCCGGGCTCCGTGGCCCTGGCCATCTGCGCAGTGACCACCCCAGTAGACGTCTCAGGCTCTCTCAGCGCACTATTTCTCGGTACCTTACAGCGACTGAACCCCCTAAAACTTGGAACGCGTCGCCTGGGGACGGAGCCACGCAGGCGCATTTCAATGCCCCCACACAGGGGAGCGGAGGGATGCGTGTCTGTGTTGGGTTTAGCGCTGCCCCTCTTTCGCGCCGCAGCCATGGGCAACCAAAAAATCAAGCAAAACCAAGGACCCAGGGGGGGGCGCTAACAAAATCATGCCTGTGCAAGCCACCACCAGCCACTACTAGCCACTACCAGTAGAGAGGTGCACTAGCCACAACATAGATGTGGCTGCTCACGTGATTTCCATCTGCCGCGAAATGGACTCACGAATAGCTGTATAGCGAGTTCCTGGGCCCTGGCAGTACCTGGAACTAACAAAGCAATGCCTGCACGCATCAGCCCCGCGCCAAAAATAGGAGACGCCTACCTACCTACCTAGCCAGACCATCCATCTGTGGAAATTAATACGATACATTCATAAAAATCTTGATCAGCTCAAATTTCCCTTGGTTGACCAGGTAGCCCGCGTAACACTTCCCGGAAATATCGGGAAATTTTTCTCATGTCGTGTTTCCTTTTTTTGCACATTGTACGACTGATTCGTGGCACCGGCAACCAGGGGGGCCACAAAGCAGCCACAACCCTTGTGTCGCAGCGCTTCCATGTAAAGCATCAACAGTTACGGGGGACCGCATCGCCTTAGATTACATCTCCCCTCTCACCCTCACGCTTACCCAGGCCACATCAGCACATCCCTCCCAAATATACCCCATCCCGGCATGGTGCGTTTGCTCTCATCATGTCATTTACACTCCTGCCGTACAAGATATCGGCCTCCTATTCCCGCCATCTAGGGTAGCATATCACACCAACATATACTTGGTAGACGTCGTGGCGTGACAGCACATCGCATTCATGCTCCCAAGCTGCCATGACCTCAGTCCCAACCATACTGATTCCTCTCTCGTACTAGACCCTACCGTATCCAGATTACTACCACTCCCAGATTCACCACTCGCTGCCACGGGGCCACCTACACGTCTCACAATGCTCGTGTTCATCATCATCATGTCTTATTCAACTCCGTATCATACTAATACCCAGTACACTATTAAAACAATACCCCTATTTTATCCTATTTTACCCTATTTTACCCGTTGATTTCCCCTTTTCTTGATCCCCATGCCTATTCATTTTTACAGCCGGTTCGTCCCGGTCCTCCACGCGCTCCTCCCCTTTCTCGCTCCCGCCGTCGCTGCCCCGAAATTGTGCAGACGCTCCCCGATCAGGTACGCCTCGTCGCGCACCCCGGCCGTCCACTTGTTGAACACGTCGGCCATGATCATGGCATTCTTCACCATCACCATGAGCACCGCCGCTCCAGGGTACGAGTACCGGTAGAAAATGGCGAGCTTCGCCAGCTCCGCAGGCGTCTCTCCCGCCGCCGGCACAAACGAAAAGACCTGGAACTCGACCAGGTACCGCGCCACTGCCGGCGGCACCACAATCGCTACCACCGCAATGGCCGCGGCCGGCACCACAAACGCACGCGTCAAAACCCCGACGTCCGGGCGCTGCCATCCGCGTCGCAGCACGGTCCTTACCGCCACAGCCGCACGCGTGTCCGGGAAGAGGCTCGTAATCATTCGCGCTCCCAGCTTCATGTACAGCAGGCCCAAAGTCCAGACCTGAGTGAGACGGATCGTGTGTCGGCCGTGACTCATGTGCTCCGTCTTGGCCGCTTCAATCGTCGCTGCCGTCGGTGCGTTCATGTACGTGTGCAGCGGAACCGCCACGTAGAGTTCCACCAGCACCGCAATCAGTAGCGGCAGCACCACGCCCAGGAAAAAGTATGTGTAAACAAGCTGCAGCCCGTGCAGCGCCGCCGCAAACACGCGACGAGCAGCGCGTCCTCCAGCAATCTCCCCCCGCGCGCTCGCCATCCAGCCTTTCGTCTTGGCAAGCACGCTGCGGCTGTGGATGGCCAGGTAGGTGGCCGCGCCAAGCAGATAGATGCCGATGCTGAAAGCGTAAATGTCGTTGGTGCGCACGTAGTCGGGAATGAGCGCTTTGAACATCATGCGCCCAACCACCAGAGGCAAGATTGTGAGACTGACGCCTGTGAATGCCGCAAAGAACCAGATAAAGAGAATGAAGAGGAAGATCCGTGATCTGAAGCTCGGCGGCACGTACACGTTGCGGTACTGATCCGACGCGTACAGGTCATCGTCTTCGTTGCCATCCTGACGCTTGTTGTCTTCGTCAACAGTGAGGAATACTTTGCGGCCCTTGTTAATCTTGACACGATCTGATGCTGGGGCGCGCACAAATCTGCCATCAACAAGAAGCTGCTTCGATTCGACCAGGTGCTTCTTGTTGGCCTTGATCGTTTCGAGTTCCAACTTTTCAGCTTCCACTTGCACGTCGCCCGTAATGGCATCTTTCCAAGACTTGATAACAGTGTTATGCGCTTCGTCGACTCCAACAAAGAATCTCTGCAGGAGACCGGCTCCACCTTCCTCCGTAAGCTGAAGGCTGCCCTCCTCGTCAACCTTGCGGTCTCCAAAGAGGAACGACGTTAGGCGCAGAGCCCTTGCGCAGCGGCGGAACCACCACGTGTACATGGCATGGATACCATCGCCGGGCTTGAAGAACTTGACAGCCAGTGGCATCAAGAAGTTGTAGAATAGGAGATCCACGGGGAACTCCAAGACTGGCTCGTTGGACGAGTAGTGGATTGGCAGCACCGAAGGCAGAGTGAGCGACAGACCCCACACCACGCCTCCCAGGCATACAATCACCAGCGCACCATAGACAAATGCGGAGAAGAGTATCTTGCGCAGCTGCGTAATGAGGTTCCTCTCCAACACGTCGCGTACCGGGTGAAATTCCGGATCATCGGGGTCGCGGATGAAGTACAAGACACCCGGGCGCATGATTTTGCGACACATGGACACGAACAGAGCGAAATGGAACATGTAGCCCGTGCCCACAAACCAGTGAACAAATATCGACGTGGCGGGGTAGTCGTGAGTAAACATGATGCGTGACAGAACCGTTGTATTCTCGAAAAGCGGGAGAAGCGCAAGGTCAAGCAGCATGCCGCAGTATAGCGGGAACACGAGCATTTCAATGCTAATGATCAAAATGACCTTCATGATGCCACTGGCTTGGTGAAGCGTGTCGATGATGCCAGCCTCCCAGGCTCTCATAAATTGACCGGTAGAGAAAGGCGTGTTGCGCTGCAGGTACATGGCGGCGACGGTAAAGACCGCTGCGTATCCGGCCAAGATGGCCCAGAATCGATCCGTACCGGACCATTGAGCCAGTCGGGGATCAACTTCCTCCACGGCTTTGGAATCGCCGAGATTAATGACCCAAGCGTCTGGTGTGAGCAGAAGAGATGAAGAGGAGACAATCATGCGGAATGTGGCCTGCATCTTCTCTGCGGCGAAAGTCAAGTGGTGCATTTGCGGCATGCTGACGCCATTCGTATACACGTTCCAGCCAAAATGTTGGAAACTTTCCAACGAGCGACCAGCCTGGGCCTTGAGGCTCAGCAAAGCGGCGTGGCTAATGGCAGAAAAGTTTTGAATCTCTGTCGCTGACATGGGGAAATCCATGAACAAGTAGTCAAACATACGGGCTCCTGCATGGACCCAAAGCTCCCAGCACGCTTTTCTCGCCGCGACGATCTTACTGCCGATACTGATAGGGAGAGCCATGGTAAAGAGCTCCAAAATATTGATGGTGCACCAGGACAAGAGTGCGCAACACATGACGAGGGCATCTTGGATGAGCTTTGAGATTTCGACAATCATGCGGATCAGACGCATCGGGCTGGCCATGAGCCACACAGTGACGCGACCAATGTTGTACGGAACAAATATGCAAGCGAAGATGGTGACGGAGACGAGCACTATGCAGAAGATGGCATTTTGAAACAGGCCTGCAATGGGACCGCGCATGCCAACTAGCTCCATGACCCCTTCAAAGTCTTCCATATCGTCGACTGCCTCTTGATCAAAGTCGCCAGCTGCGGCCTGCATGGGATCAGCGCCCGCGGCGAGGTCATCGTCCAGATCTGCGTCGGGAACATCAACCCAGGCATCATCGTCTGCATTTTCTTGGCCCGCAGGCAAAACCAGCTCCTCCTCGTGGTGGTCGAGATCTCCCCACATGAAGTCGGCAACTCTGCCGACCAGGCCAACAGGGGGTTCGTGGCCCGCGGCTGGAACGATATCCAGCCTGGCCTGGGGCATCTCCTCGCGCGGCTGTGCGTCGCTGGTATCTCGTTCAGCATCTGTGTCGTCACCCGAATCTTGCTCGTATGGCCGTCTTTGCATCATCCGGTTCACGGGCCTGGGATAAGGCTCAGCAAAAGACGACGCTTCTTCGGCAGCATGATCATGTTCGTCAGCGAAGATGCCTGCGTTATCGGCATTCAAGTTCATGTTGGAAGAGTCCCTTTCCCCGAATGTGTGATCCTGGGTCGGCAGCCCCTCAAAGGTCCAGTTGTTGTTCGCAAGAGGGTTAATTGTGTGCATGTTGCTCGATCCGTCAGAGATGGCGCGAGGCCGCAACCCGTCTGTTCGGAAGCTTGTGTTGGTAGCAGGGTATTCTTGTTGGAAAGGAGGTGAAGGTTCGCGTGCGCGCTCCTTGCCCTTATCCGATTCGCGAGACGCACGAGGTGCGTCAGCTTGGTGGCTGGAAGATGCGACAGGGGTCTCTGGGCGTTGATCCGCATTGTTGAAGTCGAATTCTTCGTGTCGGCGATCTGCTGTTCCATTTTCCTTAATATAGATGGCTTGGCGAGTCGCTTCAACCCAAGGGCGCAGCCTATCTTCCAGGCCCTCCTGTTCGATGATGCGCAAGATCTCGCGGTGATCGCCGTTGGCACGGCGATGAATTCTGAGGTAGTACATGACGTTTGACCGATCCTGAACAGAGTCGTCCGCTTCTGGCGCATCGTGCTCCTGATCAAAGTGACCATGCTGGTGGTCATGCTGATGGTCATGCTGATGGGCATCATGGGCATCATGGTCATGGTGGTGATGATCATGAGCATGCGCATCGTCGTGTCCATGTCCAAATAGATTCTGAGCTGCGTCGGCCTCGGCCGCAAATGCGTTGTCCATCTGGTCTCCATCTTCCTGGTCAGCAAAGGCGGCGCGCATGTTAAGTTCCGGCTGCTGCTGGACAACATAGTCGCGAACGAGAATGATGAGTATAAAGCAAACAATGACTAGGATGGTAATAATCTGGCCTTCGATGATGGACATGACGGCCCGGTTGACCCTCGGACTTTGGGTCAGGTTGTGAAGAAACGTCACGTTGCTCAGCAAAGACGAGGGGGATGAGCCGGCGTCGTACATTATCGACATGGAACCGTTCTCGTCCCTGATCAGATCGACGCCAGGTCGCAATGGCTGGATGGTGGAATTCGAAAAGGCTGAGGTCAACGGCCGCAGTTCCTTGATGATGGCTGCAGCCTGCGCCACCGATGTTGTCGTCTTTTCGAACAGTGGGCTGGAAGCGCATTCTGACGTGACTTGCTTAAAGACGGATTGCTCTCTCGCAGCTATCTCGTCCGGAATCGAGTAGAATGAACCTCCCAGCCCCTCGTCACTGATCCAGAACATAAAGGACCAGACGGCTCGCATAAAGAGCGGAAGCCAGCAAATCCATATGCTAATGGCAAGTACAGCGCGCATCCAGACGAGAAGATTGCGAAAGAGGTACTTGGTCATGTGCTCGAGAAATACATGGACAGGCAGCGACTGGGGCATGTCTGGCGCATATAGCTTTGTGAATCGGAATGACGTTTTACACAGCTCGCAGTACTTCTTCTGCGAGTGTGACAGCCACTCCATCAAGCATTCTTGATGGACAAACTTTATACTACCGCTGCATTTGCAAGGGTAAAAGAGCGGTTCGGTCTCGGTCGCTTCGCCTCGACAGATTCGACATATGGCGGGGACGCCATCGTTGGCGAAAGAAGCCGACAAGTGATTGTCGGACCTCGTGGAAGGGCGCACATGCTGTCTGGGCGAGGCGGCCATGAATGCGTCGTCCATTATGGCAGCGGGCGGATCTGCCGTGTAGCCCTATGCAGAGGGGGGTTATGGTCGAGATGCCGGCGAAACCATCAGGTTGGCGAAAAACGCGGGCTTACAGGGGGCGCAGACAGTGAGCGGCTAGCTGGAGACTTGAGTCTCTTGACGCGGAGAGGGTAGATGTATCGTCGGCGGTTGCGGTCGGATGAAGATTCGTCGGCTGAGCACGCGAGCAAATAGTGAGGTTGAGATAAATTGGAGTTGAGAGATGGTGAGGCGAGTCGCCTGGCCTTGGTGGGCGCCGGAGCCTGCAAAATGGTAAGGACGTCAGTGTGCTCAGGTCAGGCAGGGTATCTGGTACTTTTGAGTTTGCCCGGTTTGCCTAGCAGTGGGTGGCGAAAGGGTACAAGGTACATGTGCGCCAAAGGGCTTGCGCTTAGTCAGGATCCGGTCATTGAGGCCTGCACCTCGAATTTATGACTGAAAGGACTGGACACAAAGGCTATCGCTACATAGTCAAGTTTTCGTCGGAAAATTTAAAGAAAAATGACTATATGAGTAAATTCAGTTCCATATTCGGTTAAAATTATGAGACAAGAATATCACCCCTCCTACGCGGACAACGAGCTCTTTGTTTATACCCGCTGTGGAATGCGCCGAAAGCAACAAACAACACCAAGACGACTGTTGCAGCGAGCTCTGGTGGGGATCTTCAGTGGCTTGTCGCGCTGGAGGCAGCTGAAGAGCGCTTCAACCTAGTTATAACCTCCACATGACGCAAGACTCTAACCATGTGAAAGACAAATACTGGAGGACTGAACGCTGCTCAAATCCAAAACCTCACAGAAGCATCTTTTTGGAGAATCTGCATCCTGGAGGCCACGACGTCCAGAATTCGACTTGCGCAAACTACCACCGAATAGGCGACTTCAGACGGCCGGTGCGACAGCTCGAACCTCGGTGCCCACTGAAGCCGCTGCAACAGCTGCTGCAACAGCTGCTGCATCTTGCCCCTGCATCGCTGCCTGCCTGGCCTGTGACAGCGAAGCCTCGGGACCCACAGCCACCAACTGACGTCCTGCTTCTCCAACGCCAACCTGGCTTCTACAGCATCTTAAGCTCTCCTTTGTCGACGTACGTTCGCCTGGAGCGACTTGTATAATTGCCAGAGCTTGCTGTGCGCTTTGAAGCTGCCGTTCATCGCGACTGCGCTGCGCAGCGACTTGTCTTGTTTGTTCCACAACGCGACGGATACCCAGTTTGACAAATTATGGCTGAAGCTACCAACGGCGCCGCCCAGCCCAGCGGCAAAGGGAACGGGGCAACTCGGAGGGTCGTAAGGAGGAAGCAGGGCTTCATTTCATGGTCAATCAGCCTCGTGGCTCGGTAAGTGCTCTTGTTTACCCTCATTCGGCTGCGCGCTAACCGTTAAACCTAGACTGGCCACCTGGGCCGCGATTCTCACGATCCTCTTCCGATGCCCACCCACGCTTGAAGAGTGCGACGAGACATCGCCCTTTGTCTGCACGCACTATTTCAAGGTCAAGAATGCTGTGACGCCGCACGTTAAGCCCTACTATGACCGATACGCCGCGCCCTACGTCGACATTGCGCAGCCCTACTACGACACTGTCAAGACCAACGTGATTTCGCCCGCGCAGGCCTACGCTGTTCAGTATGGTCAGCCGTGGGTGATCAAGGGACGCGACTACGCACTCGTGCAGTGGCAGGAAAACGGACAGCCGCGCATCGCGCAGCTCCAGGCCGTGGCCTGGGCGCAGTACGAGAAGTCGGTGGCGCCTCACGTCTCCAAGGCGGCCACCCTGGCCAAGCCGTACTACGCCGTCGCCCGAGACCAGTCCCTCTACGCAGTGGAAAACTATGTATACCCTGCGTACGAGCTGGCCAAGCCTTACGCCGTCCAGGGATACCACGCGTCGCATCACTTTGCCGTGACCACGGTGCTGCCGGCAGCCCAGTGGTCGTGGACAAACACCAATGCTTTCCTGGACCGTGCAGTTTGGCCTCAGCTCCGCGTCGTCTACGTCGAAAACGTTGAGCCCCAGCTTGTGCGCATTGGTGAGCGCCTGGGCCGCTACAAGTCGCACGCCAAGAGCAGAGTTTTGCGCGAGACGACTTCCAGCACTAAAGCCTCCAGCGAGTAAGTTCCCAACATCAAGAGATTGAGTGTTTCTAACAAGGTTTAGGAGTTCGGTGACTTCTTCCGCGCAGTCGACATCCTCGTATGTAAGCAAGCCCGCGCCACAGAGCGCCACCCAGTCAGTGGTCGACAGCGAGCCCGTCGACGAATCTACTGGAGCAGACGAAACTGAGTTCGAGCCCGAGACCGAATCCATTCGCAACCCGGTCGAGGCACCCGAGCCTGAGGAAAACGAGACGGACAAGCAGCGCAAGGTGCGGGAAATGGTTGCGCAGGATCTCGAGTCGTGGCAAGAAAAGTTTGCGTCGCAAGCTGAGGAGGGTGCCGCCGAAATCGAAGATAGCGTCGACGAAATCGCCCGTCGCATGATCGACGAAAATGCCAACACTATTGGCTCCTCTCTCATCACGCAGCTGGAAGAGACAATTAGCACAGAGATGAAGCAGCTCAAGGACAAGATTAACTCGCTAGTCTCGCAGCACCTGGAGGGCGACGACATTGATACTCAGGAAGAGACGGTTCAGGCCGTTCGAGATGCCGGCGTTGCCATCAAGACCAAGGCACAGATCATCCGCGGATGGCGCGAACAGTACGACGAGGAGTTGCAGAGCACCGTTCTGTCTACTTCGGAGATACACTTTTCGATCCTAGACGAGACGCGCAGCCTTGCGCTGCAGCAGATTGGTATGAAGTGGGCATGGACTGAGGGTGTGACGTACAAGGACTGGGCCAAGTACCACGATCTCAAGAGCACGCTCAACGACTGGACGGACGAACTTAAGCAGCTCATCGTCACACACCCCACTCTGCTCGAGGCCCAGGACGCCGTCGTTCAGGTCGAGGACCGCGGTATGACGATTGCTGCGGCGGCCGCCAAGGAGCTGGCCCGTCTTAAGGAGGTTGTCCAGTGGAAAATCAAGGCCGAAGACAACACGGAGGAGTTTGACGCCGAGCGCCTTCAGGCAGCCATTGAGGAAAAGGCCAGACTCAAGGCGGAGGAAGAGGCCAGAATCAAGGCGGAGGAAGAGGCCAGGCTCAAAGCGGAGGAGGAAGCCAGACTTAAGGCTGAAGAGGACGCCCGTCTGAAGGCGGAGGAAGAGGCTAGAGTCGCCGAGGGGGCCGCCAAAGCAGCCGAGGAAAGCCAGGATGAGGACGAATCCGAGGAGGATGAACGCATCCAATCCGTCAAGATGGCATACCAGTCCAAACCTCTTGTCAGCGAGGATGTCGAGACCGAAGATGAGGACGAGCGTATCGAGTCTGTCAAGAAGTCAACAGAATCGAAGCCCCTGGTCAGCGAAGAAATTGAGACACAGACGGAAGATGCCGAATCTACATTAACTGACGAAGCTGGCGCTGACGCCACCGAAACCAGTGACGAGGCGGAGGAGGGAGATGGAGAAGAGGAGGAGCAGCCGATTCAGACGATCACACGGAAGCTGGCAAAGCCACAGACAACGCCGGTGCAACCTACTGGGTACCCCCACGCTGAACTCTGAGTGTGCAAAAGGCGAGAAGGTGGTGCTGAGCGAAGACGACATACAATCTCCAATTACTTGTTCCATGTATTACTCTTTTTTCTTTTTCATTTCTTTTCCGCTTCGTTTGTTACATTTTTCTCCCTTTTCTGCAACTGAGTCAGGAGACGCAATGGCGGAAAAAACAGCGCGGGGAGGTGTTTTGAGCGGGGTGTGCGCACAACGGGACCGGAGCCAAAAAAGCTGAATGTATATACGGAAATGGGCGAAAACAACAATGAGATGTGGAGTTATGGACTGTGATGAATATACGCATTTCTTTACTTGCGCTGTGTTTGAAAGTGATGACTGCAAAGTGATTCTGAGAAGAGAGACTAGATGAAGTAGTACAGGAGCGAGTGCTCCGAGATGGTCAGCCCTTGACGCTTCCCATGCGAGGGAGTTGCTGTATAGACGCAAGGCTGATATGTGGGAAATGTCAGTCGATGGGCAGTGGTACTTGTGCTAGATGCAACTTTCGTGGCGAATCTACCGCCTACATCTACATCTACATCTGCATCTACATCAGCATCTTCATCAGCATCTACATCAGCATCTACATCTGTACGCACGTCACAGCGGAATGGAAAGTCTCCGCGTCGCAGAAACTTCAGCCTGCTTCGCCGTCGAGTAGTAATGACGATGGTGGCGTGGTGTCTCTCTTTAGCGTAGCAGTCACTTCTCTCTCGGCGAATCCTTATGACTGAGAATACGGCGTGATTTGCAGGATACACCGAACCACACGGCTAGAGTCAAGCTTGTGTACAAGGCAGCGTTAGCGGCAGCCCTAACGCACGAGCACTGCAAGGTTTAAGATTGGCGGTGCGATGTGCTGCGACGTGCTGCGACGTGCTGCGACGTGCTGCGACGATGGAGTGGGGGTTTTAGGAGGGCAGAAGGAATGCAGGCGGATGGATGGTGGTCTGGTGCGCGAATGTCTGGGGCAGAGGGAGGGGGAGGGGGAGCAGAGTTCTGAGCTGTTGTGGGCGTTGGAGAAAAAAGTTGGAGAACAGCGTGCATGGGTGAGAATATTGTTCCACAGGCACGTGCTTGCGCCGGGTAACTGCGGCAAACGTCTCAATGGCTATAATTTTGTGTTAATTGGAAAGGTTCGACATAATGGATGATTGATTAATTACTATAGAGTATAGCAGCAAAGATTTTGCCTACCAATTGAAGGCGCGGCGGCTTCTTTGCCTGGCAGCTGGCAGACGGCCAAGCGGGAAGCTCGCAGCTGGCAGACTGCAAACGCAGCAAACAAGGTAAACGCAGGCTTGTAACTCTAACTTTTCCCTCTTCTTTTCCAATCCTCTTCTTCCATCCTACATGTTCCTCCAAACTCTATCAGCCTCCATCATCATGCGAGCCAATTCCATCACCGACTATTCGTCATGCAAGCGACTGGTATCGGCATGCCACAAATTGACGTTCCCACACCAGAATGTCGTCCTCATCACCCGCTCAACCCCTCTGTGGCGTCCTTGTCCTTGCCGTCACGGCCGTCGCCGCCTTTTGCCCAGAGGCAGTGCCCCTCGCTGTCCTTGTTGCTAACTAATAGGAAGCTCGTCATTGATGGACGACAGAGTGGTCCCCCAGTCGTCGCTTCATGTCTCTCATTAGTTCAGTCTCCTCGCTAGCCTTGGGTCGTGGGCCGGCGCCGCCGCTTTTGGCCACTCTGGGGCAAAGATGGCGGACATTGATTGATGGCATTGGCTTTTAGACCAACGCTAACGTTAGCAGAAAGCGAAAAAAGCAGGCTTGCCCAGTACTGCCAGGACAGAATCAACACCCCAATTCGACAGCTGCAGTGACGAGACCCGCTGCACCGTCTGACGCTATCCCAGTTCACAGCCTATTCTGCGGCCCTGGGCTTGGCTCGTCGGGGCTCCTCGTGCGCCGCACCGGTGTTCAGCGAGCTGCCCGTTGCTTCAAATACCGCGCACATGCCCGCCCCGACCGGCCGATCGCCGCCTGTCTTTTCTCGTCCCTGGGAAAATCTTCATTTTTTGGTGCCTCTTTTCGCCACTGCCATTTTCTTGTCTGCATTTGCTCGACCCTCGCTTAACTGCGACGACAGCTCTCCAACTCTCAACGCATCGACATGCAATAACCGTACCACCTTATTGCGCCATTCCGCCTCCGGCAAAACTAGACTCTCTCCACGGCTCCATCCGCCCGTCGTCCTCGGCCCATTCGTCCAGAACGCCGTCCATTGTCTTGTGACGGACCCGGCCCTTATAGCCCTTCGTGCGCCCCCAGACCCTTCGCTGCCATTGCGTTCGCCGCACCAGCTCGAATTTCGTTTTGTCAACCTCGACAATGGCCTCAGACGGCGCCCGTGGCCCGCCGGCCTACCCTTACGAAGCCGACTCTGACAATGTTGCGCGTCTCGAAAAGGCCGTTGGCGCTGATACCAAACCAATCTCCGACGAAACTGCCGGCCGACTTTCTCTCGACAGTGGCGGCAAAATCGACCACACCCACCGTTTGCTCAAGTCCCGGCACATTCAGCTGATTGGAATTGGTGGTAGCATCGGAACCGTTCTCTATGTGCGTCCAGTGTCCCTGTGAAAGAATCACGCTTACCCTCCCTCCCCCGTGTGTGTCAATCCCCATGCTCATTGTAGCCTTGTTGGTCGCGTGTAGGTTCAAATTGGTCAGGGTCTGCTCCATGGCGGCCCCGGTAGTCTCTTCATCGCCTTTACCTTTTGGTGTTCTGTCGTGCTCGCCGTCACCATGTGCATGGCTGAAATGGTGACCTTTTTGCCCATCTCTTCGCCCTTTATCCGATTTGCCGGTCGCTACGTCGACGATGCCTTTGGCTTCGCGATCGGCTGGAATTTCTTCGTCTTTCAAGCCGCCTTAGTACCGTTCGAAGTAACAGCTTGCAACCTCATCATCAATTTCTGGACAAACGCCATACCGACCGCCGCCATGATAACAATCATCATCGTCCTGTATGCCGGTATAAACGTCATAGCTGTGAAATGGTACGGCGAGACCGAGTTCTGGGCCGCGCTCGGCAAGGTCCTGCTCATAATTGGTCTCGTCTTCTTCACGTTCATTGCCATGCTCGGCGGCAACCCGAAGCACGACCGCTTCGGTTTCCGTTTCTGGAACAACCCGGGCTCTTTCGCCGAATTGTACTACACGGGCAGCCTCGGTCGCTGGCTCGGCTTCCTGCAGTGCCTTATCCAGGCCGCCTTCACTATTGCCGGCCCCGACTACGTCTCTATGGCCGCGGGCGAGGCCGAGAACCCGCGCAAGGTCATGCCCCGCGCCTTCAACGCCGTCTTCTACCGCCTTACGGCCTTTTTCATCCTCGGTTCCCTCTGCGTCGGCATCCTCGTCCCCTACAACAGTGACGTCCTCATCTCCGCCTACGAGGACGGCAAGCCCGGCGCCGCCGCCTCGCCCTACGTCGTCGCCATGAAGCGCCTCGGCATCGAGGTCCTCCCGCACATTGTTAACGCCACCGTCCTCACCGCCGCCTTCTCCGCCGGAAACTCGTACGTCTACTGCGCCTCGCGATCGCTCTACGGCCTCGCGCTCGAGGGCAAGGCCCCGCGCGTCCTCACCACCTGCACGAAGAAAGGCGTCCCCATCTACTGCGTCGGCACCGTCCTTCTCTTCGCCCTGCTCTCCTTCCTGCAGCTCTCGTCCAGCGCTTCCGTCGTCCTCAGCTGGTTCGTCTCTCTCGTCACCGCGTCCCAGCTGCTCAACTTTGGCGGCGTCTGCGTCTCGTACCTGTGCTTCCGCCGCGCCCTCGCCGCCCAGGGCTTTGACCGCGCCAAACTGCCCTACCGCGCATGGCTCATGCCCTACGCTGCGTACTACGCGCTCGTCTGGACCATTGTCATGGCCTTTGTCGGTGGATGGCCCGTGTTCCTTCCAGGACGCTGGAAGGTTGCCGATTTCCTTTTCTCGTACTGCATGATCTTTGTGTTTCCCGCGCTGTACGTCGGATACAAGCTCGTCATGAAGACGACCATTCACAAGCCCGAGAACGTGGATCTCGTGTCGGATCTCGCGGAGATTGAGGCCCACGAGGCCAACTACGTCCCCACGGTAGCCGAGTAAGCCAACCCCCCCCCGCACACCTTTCTAACATCAAACTCTTGTGCTGACGTTCCACCCTAGGTCACGCTTTGAACGGATCCTCGACAAACTGTTCGGTTAAGACGGCACCGGACATACGGGGAGCGGCAGCAGATGGCAATGCTGGATTTTGGGCGCACACAGATATCCCCCCCAGACCCCATGACGCCTGTTATGACATTATATACCCGATAGAATAAGTAGACATATTAGATGCACATTCTGCAACCACCTTCTCACGTCGTGATTATAAGCGTTGAAAATTCTCGTGCTTGTATGAAAAGCGTATTAAATCGGAACGATGTATATATATAAAATGGTGCATGGTTCATGTAGATGCAACTCAGACATTTAAGGCTTTCCACTCAATTCAATCTAATACCCAAAAACAACAACGACCAACATGTATGTATATTATATACGCATTCAATCAACAGACACGCTCAAACCAACCTAACTCTCCCGCGTGGCCAAATCCCTTGCAGGTCCACACTCCAGCACGTGTCCCCTCTCCAGTCTCAAACACCAGCTCGCATCTTCCACGGCCTCAAGCCTATGCGCAATCGTCACCACCGTGCTCTCAGACAACTCCTCCCTCAGTATGCGCTGCACCACCGCCGCCGTCCCGCGATCAATACTCGCCGTCGCCTCGTCGAGAATCACCAACCCGCTGCGCCGCAGCACCGCGCGCCCGATGCCGACGAGCTGCCTCTGCCCCTGGGAGAGGTTCTTGCCGCCCGCGTCGATGGGGGAGTCGAGGCCGAACGACGGGCCGAGCACGCGGTGGATGGCGTTGGCGCAGGCGTCGTCGGAGAACTTGCCCTCCGGGTCGAGGTTGTCGCGCAGCGTGCCGGGGAAGAGCGTCGGGTCCTGCTGGATGAAGGTGATGCGGTTGCGGAGCGCGGTGCGGTCGATGGTCGCGAGGTCCATGGCGCCGATGCGAACGGTGCCGGAGGAGGGCAGCTGCGTGGCGAGCAGGGCGTTGGCGATGGTGGACTTGCCGGAGCCGGTGCGGCCGAGGACCGCGCACGTCGACCCGCCGGGGATGTTGAAGGTGATGTTGTCGAGCACGGCGGGGAGGTCTTCGTCGTAGCGGAACGACATGTCAGTGAAGGTGACGGCGTCGCTGGGCTTGGGCCAGTCGGAGGGCGGCTCTTCGCCGCCTTCGGGCTCGGCAGGAATGCGGTTGAGCATGTTGACGCGCTCGAGGGAGACGGCGTCGAGCTGGAGCTGGGCGAAGCGCTCGCAGAGCTGCTGGACGGCGGCCATGGCGATGGTGGTCTGCGTGAGGACGAAGCCAATGGCGCTGGCGGCGGTGCCGAAGCCCACCATGAGGAGGATGAGGGCGGCGCGCATGACGGCCGAGGACATGGAGAGGCGGAAGTCGAGCCAGAAGGCCATGCTCCAGAAGAAATGGTCCTGCTTCTGGAAGTCGTCGACGGCCTCGAGGTGGCGCCGCTGGAAGTGCTGCTCGACGCGCATGGCGCGGATGGTAACGAGGCCGTCCTGCATGACGCCAATGTTGGCGATGATGGGCGTGAGGTAGCGCATCTCCATGCGGCGCAGGCAGCGTGACACGGGGACGTAGAGGCGGAAGAAGTAGACGAACATGATGGACACGACGCCGAGGACGGCGAGCAGCGACGGTTGGTGCGAAGTAATGGCCAGCAGCGACATAATGAGGGAGATGAGGTTAAAGACGAAGGACTCGAGTGGCGCGAGAATGCCGCCGTCAACCATGGACATGTCTGCAATGAGGCGGTTCTTGAGCTGGCCAGTAGGCGTGGTGTCGTGGTACCGAAACGTGGCGCGGCTGACCTTTTCGACCGCTGTCTTGAACAGGCCCTGCGCGGCGTTGATGCTGATGCGCGCGAGGAGGATCTGCGCGGCACCGTACGAGATGATCTGTCCCGCGGAGAGACCGGCGAGCACGTACAGCCACACCTTGGGGAAGCGGTCCGCGTTGGGCAAGTTCCAGTATCCTGAGCCGGGTGCGTCCGGTCCGTTGGCGGTGTCCTTACCCCATTCCTCGAGGAGACGGGCGCGCGAGATGTCGCAGTAACGTGAGATTCCGTATGCAACAGCCAGCATGATCCAGAGGTGCCAACCACCTGCTTCCATGTACTTGAGGTAGACGGTCCAGGAGACGCCTCCCGTCTCTGTCGGGTCCTCAGGGTCGATTTTGCCGTTAGACAGATGCTCGTCGTGATGTGCAGCGCTTGTGTCGGTGTCGTCGTGTGCAGTTTCATCCTCAGCGTGGTACGGGTGCTCGAGCTCCTCCTTGACTTCAGCGGCGGAGAGTACGCGGGCGGTACCCTCGGCGACGTCGATAACCTTGTCAGCGATGCGGAGAACGAGGTCGTCGCGGTGCGTGACCATAACGATCATACGGCCCTTGGCCAGCGGGCCCTGCAGGAAACGGCGGACGATGGCGGTAGCGGTGTCGTGGTCTAGCGGTGCGAGGGGATCATCGAGGAGGAGTACGCGGCAGGGGCTGTAGGCGGCACGGGCGAGGGCTACGCGGGCCTTTTGGCCGCCGGAGAGGCCGACGCCGCCCTCCTCGAGCTTGGTCATGTCACCGTTGACAAAGGCCGCGAAATCGGGGGCGAGGGCGCATGCGTGAATAACTTGGCGATAGCGGTTGGCGTCAAAGGCGTGCTGGAAGACAATATTTTCGCGGATGGTCTTGTTTTGGAGCCAGGGAAGCTGCTGGGCGTAGCCGATGGGCTCGTCGGGTAGTGTGTAGTGACCGTCGTGGAGTTCCATCTCGTTGAGGGCGGCGAGGAGTAGACTGGACTTACCAGCACCGACCTTACCGCGGACAACGGTGAGACCGGGGCCGATTTCGAAGTCGAGATCACGGAGGACGGAAACGTCGGTGCTCGGCCAGGAGAAGGAGGCGTTCTTGAAGACGATGTTCTTGGCACCGGGTGTGATGGACGAGGCAATGTCGCGATCGGGTTCGTCCATGTACTTGTGCACACGCTCCACGGGAATGGTCGTCTTCCAAAAGGCAGAGATGAGGTCGAAAGCTTCCTTGACACTGGCCTCGAGCTGGCTGAAGAGCTGCAGCGACGGCCAAATGACGTCGTTGGGAAGACCGCGCTTAAGAATCAACGTGAAGAGCGTGATACTGGCGAGTGGGTAGGATGTGCCACCAGTAACGTTGAGGGTGGAAATGGTGGCGGTGACATAGGCCATGTGCAGGCGCTTGAGCATCTCCATGGCACGGAACTTCATGATGCGATCGCTCCAGGACTTGGTCCAGCCGTTGAGCTTGAGCGGGCGGCTGGCCTCGACAAAGTGCGAGACAGCCTGGGCGCGCTTGTCCGAATGGGCGGTTCGCTGGCGCTCGAGGGAGATGAGCTTCTTGACGAGGAAGGAATTGCAGGTGAGAAAGATACCCATGAGCGCAAAGCCAATGGTGGATGGCCAGCCCATGATATCGACGAGGTAGTACATAGTGAAGATGATCTTGACGGGCTGGGAGACGAGTTTCTGGAAGTCCCAGAATCGCTGGGAGATTTCATAGGTATCTCCACGGACGAGGTTGACGACCTTGGCATTGGACGCGGGCTGCGACGGAAGAGGTCCGTACCTCTTTTTACGACTGCCGCAGATGCGGGAGAAGAAGCGCTGCATCTTGCTCTGCGACTCGTCATCGGTCGTATCCTGTGCGTCAGCGGGCCCTTTTTCGGTAGCGTCTGAGCCGGGGACGGCGCGGGTAAGAAGTTTGCTGAAGAGACCGATAAATGTCTCGCCGCGAGACCGCTCATAGGCTTTGCGGGAGTACCAGTTGGCAGTGGTCTTCGAGACCTGGCGCACTGCGTCGATGCTGAACATGATGAAGCACCAGTAGATGGCCTCTCTGGGGTCGCCCAAGTCGAGGGACTGATATAGCTTGCTGGTGAGGCGGATATTGCTGACTTCGAGCACCTTTTCAACAATAGCGAGGGACGTGGAGATGCATAGATCAAGGCCGTTAGCCTCGACTAGACATGGGAGGAGCTGGCCTCGGACCTCGCGGAAGACCATATAGAGGCGAGTATGCTGGAAGTCAAATGGTAATTGCCAAACATCCTCAACTGTAATTTCACGCTTCTGACAGAGCTTCGCGAGAGGGCTTACCCAATTCATGGTCCAGAAGCGGAAGAGACTGAGGTTGTCCTCTGGGCTGCGAAGCTCATTTGAGGGTGGCAGCTTGGAGCTGCCAATGTTGGAGACGGCCCATGTCGGATCTCTCAATGGCATGAAGCAGATGAATATGAGAGCCAAGACTTCAAGCACAACACGAACGAGTTGAGTCGGCTCGCTGTACAGTGCCTCGTGTTGGAGGAAGTGTATCGAGTATACGATAACGCTGCTGACGAGCATGATGAAATACTGGATGAGCAAAATGCGAGGCGTTTTCGTTGGTCGGTCGGCAATGGTAACAATTACAACTGCAAACCAAGGGACAATCTCAAATAAACCGAGCATCTCCTGTGGAGCGATAATGATGGGGATGAGCGAAAGAGTAAAACCAAGGACGGCGATGATGAAGAGAAATAGTGTCCAGTGAGTCCACGTTTTGCGCTTGTACGGATCCAGTTCCGAGTGAGGATCGGGTCCCTGCTCTGCGGCGAAAGGTCGCAACCAGAGGGGCAGCATGTTGAAGAAAGTAATGCGCCAGATGTATACCATGGCTGCGGTGAGGACGAGGCCGGAGGTCACGTACAATGTGACGGACTCGCCCTGTGAGGGTTCATGGCCGTGGTAGGTGCCATTGCGGAACTGGTTCAGGTTGGCAAAGGGAAACTCTTGTACCAGCATTTGATAGCGCTGTTCCGGGTTAAGGAACAGCGCCATGAAGAGTACGAGATTCATGGTGACGGTGATGGGCCGTGACACGAGCCCGGAGTTGGACGGCGGGTTTGTGGAGCCGTGATGGGCGGTCGGATCAAGAATGCGGGGAAGGATTCAGCGGCGACGGCATTGGGAGGTGTTGGGCGTATCTCATGCGATGATTTCGGGAAAGATGAAGAAATTCCAGCGAAGAAGCCGAGACGGCGAGAATGGCGACGTGAAGAGGCGACTGCTATTCCCGAAGGCCGGGTGTCTCAGGCGCCACGAGGCTGGGCGGAGGCTGGACGCGCTCGGTAGTCGGCGACAGGGTATGCCTTGCCTGTGCTGCGAGATGCTCGCGGCAGATGAGCGAAAGCAACTCAGCAATGCCAATCGCAGCCGTGGGTTGAAACAATCGCAATGGCAGGAAAGCGACAGCAATTGCAAGATGAAAATATGGAGGAGCCAGGTAAGCGGGTTTGGCTCGGCTTGACTGTAGGATTTTTGTTGGAGCGAGGTCGGTGTGGATGCCAGAGGAGAGGAAATGTGGGGTAAAAGGGTCTCTGGCTGGATGAGGCTGTCGTGACGAGGTACAAGGTGAGAGGAGAGGTAGTACGGGCAAAGTCTTGTATCGTTGTCTGAAAAGCTGCGGTATAATTGAAACGAGGCGCAAAATTCTGCTCAGAGTCCGCCGTGGCGGAAAAAAATCTGGTTCGGTTGAGTTTGTGGTCGTACTCGAAGCTTGTACAGAGGCGTCCCACGCCAGCCTCGCATGCACGGCTACTGAGCTGTCGGATATAACATCGTGATCGAGGAATATTAGTGCAGCCATTTTATTTTTCGACACGGCCTTTTCCTTGCGGCACTGCAGGCGATTGTCTTTCTTGTTTGGAGGCGTGAAGCTATATTTCGAGATAGCGTGCCGCAAGGAGGAATCATGTTCGAATAGCAAGTCGAAGAACTTGTTCCGCTCTCGTTTCTTCATTTCTCCTGTGCCCTAGAAAAGAAAAAAGGAATTCAAATTGGCCATTTGGTGGCGTTTATATGCTGGCTAGAAGCTTGCATGGTTGACGATGGCGTGTTGTGGCGAACGATAGCAAGCCACACGGAATGCAGACGCGTTACACAGCGGATGGATGAGGACAGCATAGAAATGAATGAAATAAACGAAAGAAGTGAGAATATAAGTTAGAAGAAACACACCTGAAGATATAAGACGGGCGACTGGGGCATGGGCTCTTCGTGATGAGTGCTATGCTTAACCCCCAACAATGAAGCAGTTTTGCCGGTGAGGTTCGATGGCGTGAGGAAAAGGGAACCGCCTATATAGACACAGCCAGGATGAAATATGTGATTCTTTCGTTGCGTCGTGGGCTCGGCGTACGCGGTTGATCTAAGGCTCCGGCGCCATCGACGTCGGCGGAAAAAGTGGCTGGCACTCAGCTCGAGCACGCCGATCCTGATATTGAAGTCTTCGATTTCATAGCTGACTCAATGTGAACTGTGCCCTTGTCAGAGAGCCGTTGAAATATAAGCGTTTGCACAAGCTGCAGGAGTACCAGAGGGGGAAGGAAGGGAGAGCTGACGCTAAACGGTCCTGTAATGCTTTGTGAGGCCGTCTCTCGGAGGCATTTTGTCGCAGTAATTGCATTCGAAGGCGATTAACATCTAAAAATTAGACTGAACGATGGCCGTTCTGCTTTGACGATGTCAATATGCATTTGGTGTGTTGTTGTCGGAGGCGAAGAGCTTACTTCAGCAGGTCTGGCAGCTGGCAGCTCACACATTCGTCCTTGTATTCTTATTTCAACACCACATCAATTAATTTTGCATCAATCACGTCATTGACACAGAGAGATACAAGAAATGCGCCATCAATAAAAATGTATAACGTACATTTAACTCTGTTTCCATAGAAAGTCCCTCTGAGTAACGTGCATCGCGTTAAGCCCTGTGGCCAGACGATATCATTCCTTCATATTATGCCATCGCTATTGTTTTCCCGAAGCGCCATCCGACCCAAAAAAACCAAAAAGAAGAAAAGAAAAGAAAAGAAAAGAAAAGAGACGAAAAAAAGAACCCGCAAAACATCCTCAATCTCGTTACATGGCCTGCTTGTTGGCGTTGACGGTACCGTCAGTGCCCTCGGGCCGCTCCTCAGACTCGCCAGGCGGAATCATCATGTTGCCGTTGGGAGGGCCGTCCTACTCGGTGACCACGCCGGGCGCTACACCCTTGTCGGCCGCGCCCTCGCCCATGGGCATATCCTCACGACGGGTGTTGGGGACAGGAGTGTGATCGATGATGGGCATGGGGAGCCCACGGCGGGTGTTGGGAACGGGGGTGTGGTCGATGATGGGCCCGGCCCAGCTGCGCGCCGTGTTCTTGACCTTGGTGAATAGGCCTTCGGCCTCCCGGCGGGTGTTGGGAACGGGAGTGTGATCGACGATGGGCATCGGCAACCAACGGCGGGTGTTGGGAACGGGAGTGTGGTCGATGATAGGCACGGCCCAGCCGCGTGCCGTGTTCTTGGCCTTGGCGAATAGGCCGTCGGCTTCCCGGCGGGTGTTGGGAACCGGCGTGTGGTCGATGATGGGCATGGGCAGGCCACGCTTGTATTCGCCCGCGGGCAGCGCCGTCGAGGTGGCGGCGAGGCATGCCGCGAGAACGGCAGTGGAGAACTTCATGATGAAACGCGTTTCTTCGTGTACTTTTTCGCAGGAAACAATGTGAGATGCCAAAATGGTCTGACCCCAGAACCAGATGCCCCGGGGGATCATCAGTTTCTTATATAACCCTGGCTGGCCCCAGTGTATCGAGACAGCTGAGCGGCCGAACGACTCGAGACATTGTCTCAGCGGTTCAGTCTAGATTGCCAGGCCAGGGGGAGGGAATGCCCTCATCTCCTGCCCGGGTACAGGTTCCCTGGCTTTTCAGCGGCGCCGGCCTCTAGAATAAAAGGGTCGATGTCTCACGCTGAGCCCACCACCACGAGCGAGGGAGGATGATGCCAAAATTAGCGACCAGACGCGACACGTCTGGAATGGGGGTTTCAGCGGCGAATGTACCTGCCTTGCTTTTTGGCGGGAAGACTCATCCAATAGTGGCGCCAGCCGCATTGCTTTTTCTGATGTCGCGATAGGCGACTGGGTAGAAAAGACTTGCGAGAGCGGCTGGCTGTCTTGGACTGGGTTATTTTGGGATGCCGATAATGGCACCGGGACGGGATGCGAGGGCAACCTCAAGGGGCGGTCGCATCTAGACTCCAAGGGAATATCTTGGCGACTCAAGTATTCAGCTCTCGCGTTGTTAAATCACGACGGTGTTATTTTGACCTCTTCCTTCGGCACGCAGTGCATCTGGGTACCCTCGAATTGCAGCGTTGTAGTTGAGGTATCATCAACGCTAGACGGGCTCCTAGATCGGGCGCACACGCCATGGCGATCGATGATTTGCGAGACGACAGTAGGGTTGGGTTGCATACCGGAATAAGCTGCGGCAGGTTCCTAAGCTCATCCAAATTAACCCAAATTTACCCTAAATAATATTAACCCGTCTCAGCTCTTGGGTATTTGATTCAACGGCTATGGACCACCATTCTCGCCACTGTGGATTGCCCGTTTTGGCGGCACGCAGCACTAGGCGAGCGCTTGCACAGCTAATTGTCCCAGTCGTGACCCTAAAGCCGCAGGTCTTGCATGCAGTTATTGACGTTGTTCTGTTGTTCTTCTAGCATCTTATGGCATAATTCTTATCTTGACAAGCCCACGGAGCGCATGGACTGTTCAATCTATTGGTAGAGTCCCAGCAAAAAGTCGTTACGTCATATCTGGCTGTCACGGCCCCTCAGCTACACGATGCCGTCCCTGGCGTCGTCTCGTCTCATTGTTCTAACCTTTCTCCTTCCATTTTACCACTTGAAAGCTGTCTCATATTAGGGTCCTATATTGCAATTCCATTCGGCCAAGATGGCATCTCAAGAAAAAACTCCGGAAAATATGACAATGATGCAGGGCTTCGAGTGGTATGTTCCCGCAGACCAAAAGCACTGGAAACGCCTCAAAAGTGAAATCACGCAACTTAAAGCCTGGGGAGTCGACAACATCTGGATCCCGCCAGCGTAAGCTCAACAGACAAAAGAGTTGACATGTGCTGCACTAAACAATCTCTTTATAGCTGCAAGGCGTCCAGCAAGAACGGCAATGGCTACGACATCTACGACTTGTATGTGCACTTGCGGCCTGTTCCGTACGTCTGCTAATGAAGTAGGTATGACCTGGGCGAGTTTGACCAAAAAGGCTCGGTCGCTACCAAATGGGGCTCCAAAGAAGAACTTCTGGCCCTTTGCAACGAAGCCAAAGACAGGGGCGTAGGTTTGTATTTTGATGCGGTACTAAACCACCGCATGGCCGCCGATCACAAGGAAAAGTGCCGTGCTGTCGAGGTCGACCCGGATGACAGGACCAAGACTATCAGTGCGCCGTATGAGATTGAAGCCTGGGTCGGATATGACTTTCGTGGCCGCGGTGAGAAATACAGCAAGCAGCAGTACCACTGGTATCACTTTACCGGCGTGGACTACAATGCGGCCAACCAAAAGTCGGCCATTTACAAGATTATGGGAGAGCAGTCCGAGGGCTGGGCAAAAGTGGGAGATGTGGACGATGAAAAGGGAAACTAGTAAGCCGACTGATGCAGTATTCTTTCTCCACTGCATTACTGATGGATTGCAGCGATTTTTTGATGGGTTCTGATGTAGACTATTCGCACCCTGAAGTTGAAGCTGATGTCTTGAACTGCGGCAAATGGGTTGCCAACACGCTCCCGCTCAAGGGCATGCGCTTTGATGCTATCAAGCATTTCAGTGCAGAATTCCTGCACAAATTCGTCGATCAAATGGACGACATATACGGCAAAGGTTGGTTTTTCGTAGGCGAATTCTGGAAGGACAGTCTTGCGGACATGTCAGATTACCTGGAAGTGATGGACAGGCAGTTTTCGCTCTTCGACGCGTCGCTGGTGCACAACTTTAGCAGCATCAGCCAAACCGAGTCTGCAGACCTGCGCACAATATTCGACAACACCTTGGTCCAGGCCAAGCCCGTCAACGCAGTGGTAAGTGTGCCCGCAAACCCCCCAACGTCGACGCATGCTGAAAAGTTAAGACCCTCGTAATGAACCACGACACGCAGCCCTACCAGGACCTCGAGGCCCCCGTCGCCGACTGGTTCAAGCCTCTCGCCTACGCGCTCATCCTCCTCCGCAGCGAAGGCTACCCGTGCGTCTTCTACGGCGATCTGTACGGCATCTCCGGCGAGCACCCGTTCCCGCCCTCCTGCGGCGGCAAGCTCGCGCACCTGGCCCGCGCGCGCAAGCTCTACGCGTACGGCCGGCAGGCCGACTACTTTGACTACCCGACGTGCGTCGGGTGGGTGCGCTACGGGACGTGGGACTTCCCGGCGGGGATGGCGGTGGTGATGAGCAACGCGGGCGACGGCGGCAAGAGGATGCACGTCGGCGAGATGCACGCGGGCGAGCGGTGGTCGGACGTGCTGGGGTGGGCGGAGGGCGAGGTGGTGATTGGGGATGACGGGTTTGGCGACTTTCGGTGCGGCAAGTGCAGCGTGAGCGTGTGGGTGAGGAGTGATGCTGCACGGAGGGACGAGTTTAAGGAAGAGTTGTAAGTGCCCTGGAACTGAGACCCGGATGCTGAAGAAGCTTTGCTAACCTGGACCTGCAGCAACAGCAACATTTACGGCAAATAACCTGGCTAGACAGGATAGTTGACAAGCAGCTCACTGATATGACAACTTTTTTTTTTTTTTTGGCCCTTTTGTCGTTGAAGAAGACCCTCGCTCCTACTTCTCTCTGCTAATCGAGTAGCTCGGGAATGGCATCGGCCTTGGTTGGGCGTTAGCTATACGATGCAGCACAGTCAACTACCGAGAACCACCAAGGTGCGTCACTGGGGACACCAAAAAAGGCCCATACAATTCCAAATCTTGGATAATAGCAGCCGCGAAAAGTGCCTTTCCGCAGTGCCATGAAATTCTTGTTGTATGCCGCTGCAAACCTTGGTAGGTGGACAAGTTCCGACCGCATGTGTAAGCAGACACTGCCTCGATGGACACGGCGTTCGGCCCAAGCACGGCATTCGTGATTGCCAGCTGGAATCGAGAAGAAATTCCCCATTTAAAACAGTGGTGATTTTGCAGTACCCGGCTCGCTTGGCGCTGAAACGGCACGTCCCAGCACGACCACAGTAATTAACTAGTGCCTCTGTGCGGGCGCAAACCCTGAACTCACCCTCTCAACTGATTGGGAATGTTTGCAAGGCGAACGACGCGCAACTCACCAAGGGCGCCTACCATCGCCACCTCAATCGGGCGTTCTGGACCGGTGCCTGTGCCAAGTGGCAGCCAAGCAGCGAAAGCACAGCTCCCACGCCCCGGATTAAGGGATGGCGGCCCAGTGTAAACAGAAAACAGTGGAGTTGGTACGGGACGGTGATTGGGTCTGATTATAGAAATCTCGATGGTCCAATGTACTCTCCGATGTATAGAGTGGCTTCCTCACCTTCGGATCCGGTGTAAAGAGTGGTTATCCCAAAGCCCGTTTGTGCCACATTTGGATTTAGGAACTGCATCTCCGGCACAATGGGATTTCACTGTCGCCACCGTCGTTGAACCCGATAACCTGTTTCAGTTTTGCATGTTCTGGTAGCCGTGTTCACTGACGGTAAACAGAGGCGCACAGTCGCAGGCCGGAAACTACTACAAGCCTTGGAACAGTTTCTCTGGTATATAACAGGCAGATTTCAACATATGCGGTATATTGTCTAATTGCGGCATTGTAAAAAGTATAGAAACTCGCGGAAGGTGCTCTAAAACGCAGAGGCCAGACGCCGGCAGCACTTAACGAGCTCGGCATTAAAGGGAAATCCCACGTCATTCCTCCGATGAAAGTTGCAACCGAAAGGACCTAACAGCTCCCCACTCTTCTTTTCCTCAGAACCCCTCATTTGCTGAAATTGAGGGGTTCCCAATGCTAAAGTATCCCAAATCGTCGATGGGTTTCTCATTTCTCGATTCGGCACCCCCCAGTGTATTTTTCTGTGCTGGAGCAAAAGAGGGTATGACGTAAGTTTTACAGAGCTCTTGCGCACCGGAGCGAAGCCTCCGCGAGAATTGATTGGCTGCTGCCGGCGCGATTGACAGACAGCTCTAGAGCTTGACGTGCGCATAATGACGTCGGATTCTGGACCATTTCGTCTCTGCCGCATTCTCATTTTTATTTAAGTGACCGGACATCCTCTATCGATTTTATCTTTTCGATAGTCAAGAACACAAACATACATACCAGTCAATTGTCAATCATCCCTAATTCATCATGGTGCATTCAAAATCTTCCATGGCTGCCGCCAGCGTACGTCGTCTTACCACCCACCACTTACCACCATCACTTCGCTAACACACATCTAGCAAACAACCAACAACTCCTCCTACCAGGAGCGTGCCTACACGGCCGCCTCGCGCCGCACCGACCGCAGTCTAGAGGCACGCATGCAATCTGCCCAGATGGCCAGCCAGATCCACAAGCAGCGCACCGGCAAGGGTCTGCGAATCACCGAGCAGGCCATCCTCTCCGAGGAGATGTACGAGGAGGACGACGGCATCGAGACGCCGCCCCGCACCGCGGCCGCCGCCCAGCCCAGCCTCGCTGAGCGCCGCTTCAGCAACGAGGCCATCGCGGCCGCCCACTCCGCCGCGCCCCTCGCGTCCCAGTCTAGCAACGCCTGGCGCAACAATGCCATCAATACCATGTTCGCGCAGGCCTACCCCAACGCCACCTCCTACGGCCACGGGGTCGGGCCGGCCCCGATCGCCGCGCCGCAGCCCGTCCCCAGAGCTCCGGCTCCGCAGCAGCAGCAGTTCACCGTCCCACCGGCGCCGCCGAGCCTGCAGCCTCAGGACCCTGATCTGATGGGCCTTGACACGCAGACAGACGCCTCGCTTAGCCCGACCAACTCGGACCTCGACTGCCCTGCGGATCCGATGATGGGCTTTGATCCATTCACATACTCGCTCGGCCACGAGGAGCAGGCCATGGGCATGGAAACCATTTCCCCGCTTCTCCTGTCGTCCGACATGACCGGCAACCCGCCTGGGTCGATGAGCATCGATGCCTCAGCCGACGCGCTCTTTGACACGTTTTTGCAACCCGATGCCTGGACAGAAGGCAAGATGCAAACCGCCTAAGGGTTCCAAGCGCACATTCACAATTACTACCAAACAAAAGTAAAGTGGCATAAATTGCCAGTGTATATAAGCCTGTGATATCCAATGGTGCGGATTTGTTTATTTCAAGCGTGGAAAAAACGGCCAGCGTCGCCGGGTACATGATTTCAACGGCGAACGGGTACATGAAAAAGCGTTTACGAAGATGTCACGAAAGCAGCCGATATGGCTTACGAAAAAACAGCTCTAGTCAATGACTCAAATCTCATAATATTTATCTATCCATTAGAACTCTGAAAATATTTCCTTCATCGTCTTTCCAGTCATGTGTGTGTAGTTGCTCCCGACCAAGCCGTTACTAACAGTGGCGACTCGGCAACCAGCTGACGTGAGGCTGGTATTTCTTGTAGGGCTTGTTGACAGGCTAAATTAGTGGATTGAACTCATCGTAGTTCCTGTTGCCACCGTCGTATTGCAGATACTGCGACCGTTGAAGTTGCAACCATCTGCGTTTATAACTTGCTTCCGAGCTCAAAAGCTATTCCTCTACTGGCCCATCTCTATTTGTATCATCGTATTTGTGTCCATCTGTCCCAGCCATTATTCCTGTAGAACCCCAGCTCCAGCGACCTGCTGACCTGCGCCGTGGCTGAACCTTTCGCAGAAGGAACACCTAGCCATGCGGCTCGACCAGAGAATACCACATTAGGACGGCAAACACGGCTGGAGGCGCGCCGCCCTACCTGGCCTTGGTCTGAACTCCTTTTTTTTCGTTCATTTTTGGCGACCGCTGCTTTTTGTTGCCCTCCTGGCATTTCCCCTCTGAATTTCACTTTCTTTTGCCGTCTGCCATCTACATCGTCTTCGACGACGTCGCAAAATACACAGACTCTTGACACACAGAACGAGTTCCCTGCACCATCATGCGATGGATGGCCATCGGGCTCCTCCCCCGCACCCGACATACAGGGCTGTAGCTCGGACGTTGGGGTGGATCACATCCGTTATGACCATGGTGGTCCTGGGCTTCATCGCGAACCGCTGGCCGGAAAGGATAGGTTCTGTGATTGCCGGTATGATCGGAGTAAGCCACTTGTCCATTTCTCCGCAAAGCTTCTAGTTTCACGTCTGCAGGCCACACGTTACTGTCTTGCCTCGATCATGTTGGATCGGCGCCAATGTAGAGAATGCGGGGTTGTGGAGAGACATCGCCAACTACCCAACGGCCACCAACGCGACTTGACTAAATAGGAGGAGAGCGGAACATGACGTTAAAAATCGGGAAAGCGAAATAATATGCAACGCTAACTTCAACATGTCAGGTCGCCATGGCGCTCCTCAATGATTCCTGGCAGATGATGGCCCTCATCAACAACACAATGGGCTTCAGCCTCCTGCCCCCCGCCCGCGCCATGCTCCACGACATGGTCGCCATGGCTGTCTGCATGGGCGGCATGGTCCTCATCATCTTCACGGAACCGGGGGCCAAGGACGACGACGACGAAAGCTACGAACTGCAGTACGCTCTCGACCGAGAACGATTCGGCGAGGCGTTTACGCCCCGGAAGCTCATGTCCACCGCGCAGTGGTTTCTCATGGGCGTTGTGTAAGTGCTACAAAGCTCGACAAAAAAAATTGAAACATCGAGATAACTTTACGCTAATAACAAACTAATAGGATATGGCGATTCGCATTCTCCATCTGGGGCTGCTACGACTGTATACAACTCGCGACGCCGGCAAATGAACGACAGACGCGTCAACGGCAGATGGAAGAAGAAACAATCGATGCATAACGAAAATACGGCATATAATATAACATAAATGCGTAATATAGCGTGTAATACACTTTCTTTCTATTACGTGACTCGTTGCCCTTGTTGCGTATGATATACTGCAGCATGCCATCTGACAGTGCCAATGGTCAAGGACCAAACCACTCGCAGCCTTCGGTGAGCTGCTCGCTGAACGTATCTTCCCACGCTACAATTTTCCACCTCATGGATCAAAGGCGCCAGCGTGCGCAATTTCCTCTCGTCTTGGAAATAAATGTAGTTCGCAAACATATCATCGTATCGCCCTTACGTCCAGTAGCGGAAACTGGGCGCGCACCTATGATAACGCCTCTACGGTGGCGCCGCAGTTATGGCCATCTTAAATCAGGCAAGATGGTGAATGCTGAAGTCGACACCGAAGTAAGAAGCCCAGAAGAGGAATAAAATGGGAACATTACTGGTCCTGATGCAGCAGAGCGCTGTCCAGACCGACTAGGTGTTTCAGCAACGGTGCAACATGTTCCTTACTTTTCTCGGCAGCCGAAAACACGGCTCTAGGAGGGAGCGAGAGCAGTCTGGACATGTAATAACGGTTTCAGGTTGGAGTTATCCTTCTTCCACTCGGCTTCGCCGCTCCTCTGGTGGATAAACGAGATTAACTTGCGAATGTTAAAGTACAAAAGATAGTGTTGTTGTCGCGGTATTCTCACCTCAACATCAACCTGTTCTACTGCTCTCTTTACCAACAACATGAAAGTCACCCAACCATTATTTTTCACGACCTTTGGCGCCGTTTCCTACGCCGCTCCTGCCGAGTCGTCAGCTTTACGCGATGTTTTCAACGCACCTTTAGACGGAACCACCCCCTTTTACTTCAACAACACTCGTGCGAGCTGACTGCCGAACGAGGCAACCCGGTGGTACTGTTCCCTGGCATATCCACACCTCCGCTGGCCGGCTACCAGGGTCCGATCGACTACCTCGGCGCACGCGGCTACTGCATTTTCTCCAAGGCCTTTGCGCCCATGGCGCCCAGCGTCCCCATCAACGGCCTAGCGAAGCCCAATGTCTATGCCGGCGACGCGGGCAAGTTCATCCCCGACGTCAGGTATTGGACGGCGCCAACAAGGTCGACCTCATCAACCACAACCAGTGCGGCTACATGGCGTTGTACACCGAAATTAAGAGACGTCATCTCTGCAATTATGGACCATGTCGTGATTTCGGGCGTAGCCGCGTAACAGGTTCTACTCGATTTACACGCCCTACGATGTCGTTGTTGACGATGGCCAGATTAATGACGAGCTGTCGGTAACGATGGTCAGGCTCCTAGGGCACTGTCCCAATGACAAAACTGGTCATATTACGATTACATTTGCTGAAAACTACTTCAGCCTCCTAGCGAACGGGCTCGAGGATAATGTACAGCGCCAGTTTAAGTGCGGACCCGGACTCTTTTATTGATAGGCATTGAACTCAATTACGAGCATCAACCAGGAGCCCACCCTCAGGGCCCTGTTACAGCGACATACTAGAACAATCCTTAGGGCTGCGACTTTTTTCTGCGCCAGCGGCAGCCCGAGATCCGCGTTATTGGAAATGTCGATTTTCAAGAATACAATTTGGAAAAGATGTCTGGCGGAAGGCTGAAATCGACCAGATTAATGTCTGCTCGCGGGGCGCAGATCCGTAGGCGGAACCCATCTTGGGAAACTCCTCCTGGCCTCCAAGTCCAAGACGCCAGTAGACGTTTAATTAAAATACATGCTTGAGCTCTGAACTGGAGTTTGAAACCGAATATCCCCTTCGAGTAAATAAATTGCGTGCAGGAACAGGGCTACATGCTCAATGCCATACAGCGCCGCGGCCCACAGCGTTGCGTCCACAGCATCCACTGTACTTGTGACACCTGCTCCGTGAAGGAAGTCATATTAATTGATCGGCGTCTGCCTTCGTTTGCTACCATCACTTCTTTCTTCATCCCACATCTCTCCACCGTTCTACCTCTCTTTTTTTGTACCGTCCGCCCTTGCACCAATCTGCGAACCTTTGATCAGTTCTGAAAATGAATATGGGTCGTCATGACATTGCCGGGTTTCCGACAGAGCTTCACCTAGGGGTGCTCGGCTCGCTACCAACGAGGGACTTATCATCATTGAGTCGGGCCTCCAAGGCGTATTTCGCCGTTGCAATGCCTATTCTCTATTCAAATGTGTCTCTAGAGTGGGGAGCCGGCCATGAGCCACCTCTTGCTCGTGTCATCAAGACGCTGCTCGACAGGCCTGCTGTTGCAGACCATGTGCACACCTTGAAGCTCTTGGGAAGACGGTTCGATTACCGCACAGGTAATGAATGGCATGAAACGACGCCCCCATTGCCCGTGGGTCCCCTACCGAAGCAAAAGGTCGGGAAATTCATCAAGGGTACGGGCCTAGCCCAGGAGACGCAGCGCATGTGGCGGGATCGGCTGAGCGAGGGAGACGTCGATGCATTGGCTACGCTTCTCATCTGCTTGTGTCCCAATTTGATATCTCTTCGCATGTCCCCAATTTTCACCATCAGAAACCCTATATTGGGAGAGGTGCTGCGGCAGTCGCTGTGCCACTCCTGGACTACGGAGAAGCTACCACTATTCCGCAAGCTACAGCACGTCGCCATGCCAGAAAATCAACAGCATATGTGTCGCCCGAGTGGTGGAAACACATCAGACGTACTGCCTTTGTTTTATCTTGAAGAAATCCAGAGCTTGAGCGTCTCCATCGACAACCCAGGAGAGTTTACCTGGCCAGCAAAGCCGCCCAGCTCTGTCCTCACCTCACTGAAGCTTGAGCGCATACGGGAGCAGATGCTAGGCAGCATACTTTCCGCTGTACCTTATCTCAAGTGTCTTCACTGGACATGCTACTACATGCCAGGCCTGGACACGCATGTCAGCACCAGCACCATGGACCTGGATGTCGTGACGGCGGCCTTGGCGCCAGTCCGTGAGAGTCTCACGTCACTCAGCATTGGTGGCGATAGCCAGATGGGGGACAGGGATATCGAACTACCACTGCTGCAAATTATTGGCTCGTTTGAGGGACTGGTTGATTTTGACGCCGTGAAGGAGTTTACCGCTCCGTGGGCGTATGTGATGGGCTTCTCGCCGTCCCAGAACAAATCGTTGCTGGCCCAGTTGCCGCGCAACACAGAGACGGTGACGCTGACGAACGACCTACACCACCATGACCAGTGGAACTGGTTTTGTGAAGGCAGATGCGGGTGGTACGACAGCGAGGACAACGACGACCACTTCGCGCGGATACTGGCTGTGATCCGGGACCTGGACGGCCTGGACCGGGAAAAAACGCCGCGATTGCGCACCGTGGTCCTGGACTGGGAGCCGGAAGATGATGAATGGGACGACGATATCATGAAGGAGCTGGAAGCAGTACGTGTGGAGAAGGGCGTCGATGTGCATTGGCGTGGGACTATGTGAGAGGACTTGAGGGTAGATTTTCCGGAGCTGGTAGACTGTGCGCTAAAACATAATTATGGCTTCATTTTGCCAAGCAGTGATACGACCTTGCTAGTGCACGCGAGAACCTTGAACTAGTTAAAAGCGGACCAAAAAGCCCACCGTTGTAACTATAACTAGTTACATCTAGAGATCTATAAATTCCAAAGTGTTTACAGAGGCACAGATAACTCCATCGATCAGTTAGCCCTCAGATAGCTTGATTCACAGCATTTACACGGTAGCTCTCACTACGCTCAACCAGCTCTGCATGAGTTCCTTGGTCAACACAGCGCCCATTTTCAATCAAGAAAATCACATCAGCCCTGCGAATTGTATGCAGCCGGTGAGCAATGGCAATGACTGTCATGCTGCTGTTCTTTGTCGCCTTTTCGATACCCTGCTGTAGCAGTCGCTCAGACAGCGCATCTAGCGCACTTGTGGGCTCATCTAACAATAGGATTCTGGGCCTGCGGACCAGCGCTCTGGCAATCGCTAGCCGCTGCTTTTGTCCACCAGACAATCTATCTCCGTTGGGGCCACATTGCGAGTCGTACCCATCAGGAAGCTCCATGATGGAGTCGTGAATATTTGCCAACTTGCAGGCCTCTTCGAGCTCCGCATGCGAGGGCGTCTCCCCGGGCCGTGCACCCAGTGCCAGGTTGAATCGAATACTGCCGTCGAAAAGCACACTCTGCTGAGGAACGTACGCAATTTCATGACGGAACGACAGGCTTGATTGAGCAATATTGCGGCCATCTACTTCCACGGAGCCAGAGTGTGGCAGATATAGCCGTTCAACAAGAGATAGAATGGTTGACTTTCCCGCGCCACTGGGACCAACGAGAGCAACAAATTGACCTGGACGGATATTAATACTCAGAGAGCGAAGCACAGTGACTTCGGGTCGCGCAGGGTACGAGAATACGACGTCTTTGAATGTGACGCTCATACCACTATCGGATGGCGTCGTCTTCTCGGAATGAGAAATGCTGGTCTCTGCATCCGAAAGCAGTTTGAGGGGAGTGGCTAATTGTGATGTCGAACCAAGAGCTAGCAGATTTATCAGGCGGCGCGTTGCCTGGAAGGCGCGCGAAATATCTGGGGCGAGTGCGAAAGCTTGTCCCCATAGCTGTGAGCTGACGAGCAGGGCGAGCTGCACGATGAAGAACTGCGTCTGGCTGTATTCGCCGGCAATGATGCGTGTAGACCCCCACCAGTACACGAGAGCATAAAGAAAATTGCTTAGTCCGTAGCCGATTGCGAGCCACAGGCATGTCCATGCACTCTGTCGAGCAACCTGTCTCATAGGAGCCTGCAAAGACCGGCGGAATGTGGCAAGAATTTCGTGCTCGAGCGAAAGAGACATGACAGTTCTGATACCGTGGATTGCCTCTACAGTGATGGCATTCGAATTGGCAAAGGCTTCCAAGTGGCGCTCCTCAAACGTTGCCAGGCTCGCCACGCGCATATACCCAGCACCAAGCAGAAGTGGTACGACGGCGATACAGACAATGGCAATTCTCCACGCAATAATATGTGTCATGGTGATGCTCGCAATGAGACTGACAAATATGGAGAGAACTGTGCAGACAACGGAGCCAGTGAGACCACCTAGCGCAGCACTGTCTTTGGTGATAAGATCCAGCAAAAGGGAGGGATTGCGGTCCTTTGCCTCGTGCCAGGCAAGGTCCTGCTCGAGAAGCGATCTCAAAGAAAGCACTCGAATCTTGTGAATAACATGCTCAGCTATCCAACCAAATAGAGACCAGCTTATGAAATTCGCCACAAACTCGATCACAGCGAGCATGAAAAACAGGAGCCCGAAAAGTCGACCTGCATGACGAATAGCACTGGGTTCTTCGCAGTAGTTCAGCCTTCCCACAACGTTGCCGAAGATTGCAGCTGAGCCACAGTATGTACCGCCAATGACCACAGCGCAAATTGTTGCAACAGCGAATACGAGACGATACGGTCTGAAGAGTTGGACAATTGATCGAGTCAACGACAGTGTGTCTCTCTGGTCAGTCAACTCGTTCGCTTCTTTTGATGGTAGCGGCTTCTCTGCCGCGTTGGGAATAGCGTCAGATGATTCAAAATCGTATTTCTGCGCAACTTCAGTCACAGAATTGGAGCGAGTAGAACCAACTGCCGTGAGATCCTCACTGTGACCATCGAGCTGAACATTTTGAAGGGACGCAAGCTCGGCATACGCACCATCAGCCGCCAAGAGCTCTTCGTGTGTGCCTTGTTCGACTAGTTGGCCCTGACGCATAACAATAATGTTGTCAGCCTTTCTAACCGTCGAAAGACGATGAGCGATGGTAATGACAGTCCTGCCAACAGCCACAGCTTCCAGGGCCCGCTGGATGCGTAGCTCAGAGGCCGAGTCCAGCGAGGCAGTTGCTTCGTCCAAGATCAGAATACGCGGGTCCTTGACGAGCGCACGGGCGAGAGAGATGCGCTGCTTTTGTCCACCACTGATGAGGTGGCCCTTGGCTCCGAGCGAGGTCGCAAAGCCCTCGGGAAGGCCTTCGATGAAACCAGCTGCATCGGCGAGCTTCGCTGCGTCTTGTACCAGGCGCAGGATTTCTCGCGCCTCTTCGCCATACTCTGATACTACTGACTCCATCTTCTGACCTTCAGAGACTCGTTTTGCGACATTAGCCAGCACGTCAGACATGAGGACAGGTCGGAGCCGCTCATGCTTTGGCGAGTTTACCAGGCCCAGTGCGATATTTTCCAGAATAGAGCGATTGAATAGGTGAGACTCCTGTTGTACCAGGCTGATCTGACTACGCACAAAGCGTACATTCAACTCTGTAACGTCCTTCCCGTCCAATATTATTGCGCCTTCGGAAGGGTTGTAAAAGCGTGACAGTAGCCCTGCTACAGTGGATTTTCCGGAGCCAGACAGACCAACGATGGCTGTCTGCTGGCCTGCTGGGCACTTGAAGGATAGGTTTTGCAGGATGGGCTTTTCCGGGCGACTGGGAAATATGAATGATACGTTGCGCAGTTCAAGATGTCCTGAGACCTGAGGCAAGGTGAGACCCTTATCTTCAGACGTGCCATCAATCTGGGACATGTGCTGCATGTCGGCCTCAAGCTTGACGAAGGCCGCTGCCGCTGCATCGAAGCGGCGAAGAAAGGGTGCAGCCTGACTAAGAACCAAAGAAGCTACATTTTGTTAGCATATATACATTGTACCATACTGACAACACATACCATCCACGAGAATGAGGATCACTGTAAAGGTGCTACCGACCGTGGCGCTTCCGTTGTCGAGTTCAACTGCGTTGGCAATTCTTCTTGACCCTTGCCAGAAAGCAAGCCCATTGGCAGAAAATGCGATGAAATACAACAGTCCCGCTTGCGTGGCTGTTGCTACTGACCGGAGGATGCCAGCTTTCAGCGCCGGGGTCAAAGCTTCGACGAACCGCTGCTCCAGACGCGCGTTGGCGGAGAAGGCGTGCACAACAGTCGTCCTAGATAGAGCCTCCAACGCGATTGATGATGCCTTTGACAGGCTTTCGAGTGAGCGGGCAGAAAACTTTTGCACAAAGTAACCGCCGCCCAAAGCCATGATAAGGTAGGCTGGAGTGAGAGATACGAGCATGCCGGATAGCTTGGCGTCCTTGGTAAAGGCAACCACGTAAGCAGTGATGAAGAAGGAAACGCTGCTTAGCACTATTCCAACACTCTCGTTTGCGCCCTGTTGCACAACGGATATCTCCCCCGTGAGTCTCAGAGACACCTCTCCCGTTGCCATCACGTCGAAGAAAGCGGCATCCTGGCGGAGAACACCACGGAGGTATGCCTCGCGTAATCGTTGTGCGAGACGTTCACCGGTCAGACTCCAACATAAAGTGTGTATATAAATGAGGCCAAGGTAGGCGATACCGACGTAGGCGATGAGGGCGATGTTGGCGTTGATGCCACTCTGGTACGAGGCAGGGTCACTTGTATGTTGAGTGACACCACACGACGCAGAATTCAAGTCGTTGACAAGTCTACCGAAGACAATGGCCATAAGAGGGAAAGGGACGCCCGAGGCGACGGCAGAGAGTATTCCGAGACCGAGGAGGAGTACATCGCTGCGTGTCGGGTTGCCATAAACGAGCAAGCGGCCGAATAGACTGATTCGACGCCAGAACTACGAAGAGAGTCAGTTCAACCGCGCATAACATAATAAGACCGAATGAACACACCGTCTGGGTTTTTTTGTCATTGGCAACAGTTTCCATCGTGGCGAATATCGTGGTAGACTATCTATCCGCCTCGACTCAGAGCAGCAGATGGCAAGAACATGAGGAAAATGGTTCGCCCTCACATGGAACTACTAATGGGTGAATCTTGTCAACGGGGCCAGAGTTCGGACTCTTTTTGTCCTCTCGGTCCCCGAGCAAGGGTCCGGTTTAGCGAAGGCGGGATTTATTCATTACACATTCTAGGCTCCCACTGAGTAGGACTTCCCTGCGGGACCATCTTACTGACAAAGCTTGCTATATGCCGACGGCAGTATAATTCGTTGCCGATGGGCGGTCCCTCAGAGCTAACTATGATATCCGGATCCATTTTTTTACCAAAACCAAAACGAACGACAGCCTTTTTTGCAGAGCTGGAACTAGAGACTATATAGAAGGGCTTGGAGGGACACGGCGAGTGCGTCTTATCTGGCTAGCAAGCATATACTTGATCGTTCGCGAGCCGCCTGAACGCAGAAATCAACCTTTCAATACCATTTCAAAGACCACAGTTCAGCTACACAATGGCCGCACGGGCGCAGGGTACCTTGACTACTCGGCAGCTAACCCTTGTTCCTCTTACTCAGGAACACCACGAGCATACCATGAAACTTGACATGGACCCCCGGGTGATGCAATACATAGGGTTTGGGCGTCCGTTTACGCAAGATGAGAGTACACAGATGCACAGCTGGCTTGTCGAGTGCGCTGCCTCCGTGCCTGGCTTAGGTGCCTGGGCCGGATACAATCACGAAGACCAGTTTGTTGGCTGGTGGATGTTGGGGCCCGTTCCCAAAGACACCAACGACGATGCGACGGAGTTTCTCGAGGATCGCACCGAGTACGGTTTCCGCGTTTCGCCCGAGTTTTGGGGTCGAGGGTACGCCAAAGAGGGGGCGCAGGAAATAGTGCGGCACGCATTTGAGGACTTGGGTCTGGTGGAGGTGTCAGGCGAGACCATGGCAATCAACGTGGGGTCCCGTGCTGTTATGGAACGCTGTGGGCTGAAGCACGTAGGGACGTTCTTCAACACGTACCCAACACCCCCGCCGGGCATTGAGCATGGCGAGGTTCGCTACTCCATTAACCGGGAGGAGTGGCTGGCTTGGCGAGCAGGAAAATCACAGCAGTGAGCTCGTTCATTAGCCGGGCATCCACACTTGATAGCAGTGGCATAGTTACATTTTCAGGTTGTGTAGTACTGCAGGAGCCGAATCAGGCTGTCGTGATTGGAAAAGCCCTCAGTCAACATATCTGGTCGTTAGAATTCTCCACTGTGTAAACCTGCTTTTGTGTAAATGCTGCCACAGAAACTTTGGGATAAAAGGGGATGTTACGATAATTCGCGAAAAAATCTTATCAGATTGATTAGTGGCTTCATATCCACTTTGGCGCTGACAACCAGGTAGCCTCGCAGTGGAGCAGAAAGAAATTTCAAGCTGAAGAGCACTGGAAAAAGCTTACACGTCGTTGCGATATCGGGCTCCTGCGGCCACATGCGGCTTTTAGTTACAGCCGTCTGCGGCTCTTGCCAAGTAGATTAGATGGTCCAACACCAGACTCAGCCAGACAGCAGACCACTTTCCTGCTCGTCACTTTTCAGGAATCATGGCGTCGGAGGTGACTTCTTTCCGACAGGGATACCTGCAAAACTCCTGCGAGTACAGGGCCCGGACGGAACGAGGCGATTATCTAGTGCAGGTCGCCTGGCCTCTGCGCTGGAGCGAGGATCGCCTGCAGCCAGAAGACGACAATATCCCTGTCTCCACGCTGTAAGTATCCCTCCCCCTGCGTCGATGGCAAATCTTGTGCAGCTGATCAGCCTGACCGCCCTTGCAGATACCTCGTGGACGGCAATGCCTACTTTCTCACCGCGGTGGACGTTACGCGGCGCCTGGAGTTCACCAACAATGTGAGGACTGTGGTTGTGGGCATCGGCTACCCCAACTCTGGCTGCGTGTATGACTGGCGGAGGGGACCTGACCTCACCCCGCCCACACCAGACGGGAAGTACCAAATGCCGCTCGGTCGAGACGGAAAGCCAAGGACAGACTTGTCGTTTGGCGACGGCGACAAGTTTCTAGACTTTATCCAGGACCACGTCATGACGCACGTGCAAGACAATCTTTTCCCGGGCGTGCCTCTCAAAACTGGGCGCAAGGCCCTATTCGGCCACTCATACGGCGGCATCTTTTCACTGCACACGCTTTTTACGAGACCTACTCTATTTAACCTTTTTATTGCGGCAAGCCCGACTATCTGGTGGAGCGACTACGCCCTCGTCAAGAATCAGGAAGCCGAGCTGCATCGTCGCAAGGAGCCCGTAAGCCCGGCGCCGTCGCTGGTTATTACTTGGGGAGTGCCTGAGAATGAGTTGGAGAAACGGGCGGATGAGTCAGAAGAGGCTTTTGCGAAGCGTAGAAGTATTGCGGAAGGCTCAGAGATGAGAAAGAGTGTAAGTGAGCTAGTGGCTCGCATGGAGGACTGCCCGAGTGTGAGGAATGTTTGGGCCAGTCACTTGCCGGAAGAGGACCATGGGAGTGCGTCTATAGTCGGACTTCAGAGGGGTATTATGAAATTTTTGATTGACATGGCTTGATCGCTCTTTGCTCCTTACCACCCCATACACTAGAAGCAAAAGGGCCAAAATATATATTAAAACAACGACGAAGGTAAAACAGGAAAAATTATTCAAATTTTTGTATGACTGAATTGCAGTTACTGCCATCAGTAACCACAGCTGCTCATGCAACTTGGCGAACGTCGAGCTCGGTAAGCAGCGCCTACTCTACAGCACATTGCCCTTGGTTTGCTTCATGTTTTTAACATTCATGTTCTTAATCATCGCCACCCACAGGAAGCCAAGAGCCATGAAAGCTGTACCCGCGGCCAGCATCCTCGGCTGGGCGTAGCCATACGACTTGACGATGGCGTCGCGCGTGGGGCTGCCCCATGGGTAGGAGAGCTGCACGGTATACATGGAGTAGATGGTCGTGAGGTTGCCGAGGTCCGCCGCGGGCAGGTTCTTCTCCAGCTGCGGGTAGAACGTGTTGGTCCAGATGGCGCCCGAGATGGCGCTGCCCAGGGCGCCGCCGATGCCGCCCATGGAGAACAGCAGGGAGAGCGCCGAGGCGACGTGCTGGTGGTCCACGGCGGAGAGGACGGCGAGCTGGCAGCAGAGGATGAAGACGCTGCCGGCGGCGGAGAAGAAGACCTCGCACATGACAATGTAGCCGATGTAGCCTCCCGGCGTGCGGAAGTGAATCATGAGGCCGAGGCCAAAGATGTAGAGCGGGACGCAAATCCACAGAATCCACTTGAAGCGGCCGGTCCAGCGAACGAGCCAGCCGGTCAGGAAGAGGAAAACGAAGGCGCATGCGCTGAACGTGTTGGCGACGTATCCGGCCGTGGGCAGGTCGACGTTGTAGACGACCATCAGGAACGGCTGCAGGTAGCTGGCGTAGCAGTAGTACGAGATCTGGTATGTCATGTTGAGAAGGCAAGCGCCGAGGATGCTGCGATCAGCGAGGAACCTCTTGCTCAGGAAGGGCACGGGAGCAAAGTAGCATTCATACAAGGCAAACGCGGCCAAGACGATGAAGCCAACCACAATCATGGCAATGATGTAAGGAGTCGACCAGCCTTGCGGCGCGGTACGGGCCAGAGTGAAGGGGAGCAAGAAGACCACGAGGCCGCCAGCGAAAAGGAACACACCGAGCACTAGATAGTTGACCATGGTTAGTTACCTCCCGCATTTCCAGTGCAAAAAAACATGAACTCACAGTCAAACTCGGTAACGAACCACCAGATGGTCTCTCCGTTCAGCTTTCGGGCAGTCTCCCTCTTCTCGATGATGCCTTGCTTCTTGGCCTTGCGCAGGTTCCACGCGAGCAAAAGATAGATCGGCGTGGCAACCGCCGGCACGATGATGGCCCACAGCCCGTAACCCCATCGCCAGTTGATCTTGTAGAACGCCGCCGCAATGTTGGGTCCCGCAAAGGCGGAGATGACGGCGGGCGACGAGGTGAACGCGAACGCCAGTCCTCGGTTGCGCAGGTTCGTCACGTCGGTCGCGAGGACGTCCCAGCTGAACATGAGGCCGTTGAAGCCGACGTAGTAGAAGACGTACCCCGCGCAGTACGCAGGCAAGCTGTGGGAGGACGCCAGGATGATGGTACCCATGACGGACAGCGACATCATGAGCAGGAAGCCCTCGGCACGTCCCCAGAGATCAAGCGCCTTGGCCATGGGGATGTAGACGGCGCTTCCCATGGAGCCGCCCACGACTTGAATGACCGTCAGCAGCGAGCTGGCCGCGAATGAACTTGTCGCAAATGGTGTCAAGGCACCAATGGTGACGCTCTTGAGGTTGTTGGTGAGGGTAAGGAACCAGATACTGTAGGAATGGGAAGTTAGCCCTGTCATCCGTATTATTCCTGAACCCTCAAACTCGGGGTAATGGTGCCAGCACACAGGGTTGTCGATATACATACAGGATCAAGACCAGGTAGAGCGAGCTCCTGCTCCAAGCTATAGTCACGGCTTCAATCTTCTCAACACCATTCTGCGCGTCACGATCCGGCCTCTCCTCGTCGTTGCTGGCAGCCTCTTGTGCGTATTGAGTTGGTTCCTTTTCGGCACCAGAGCTCGCGGCGTTTGGGTCCTCGGTAACACTGTCAGCCTTTGTGCCGAGCACATTCTGGAGCTTTTCTGTAAGTCTCATGGCTGCAAAACCTCCCAGTATACGCTGCGGGATAGCAAGGTGCATGAAGGCTCAGCCTGTGAGCTGGCAATGGATCGGCAAAGTATATATGAACAAAGCCTAGCCTGAAAGCCCCCTGCCCGAATGGGAAATTACCCAGGTTTAGAGCGGATTTCCGGGTAAATATTGGATGGCAGAAGTCATGCGGCGAGAGAGAGAAAAAAGCGTTTCTCTTCGCCACAGCTTCGGTCGTCCGCGCTAAATCCGCCTGCTATACCATTTGCAATAGTAGCAAGGGCAAAAAAGTCACTATGGGCCGGCAGTTGGCTTCCCAGGCCTGCCCTCGCTAACGGGATGGAGACTGCATCCAAATGAGGCCCGTCGGGACACATCAGGTCATCTCCACCTGCGAACTGATGCCAAGCCTTTGTCTGTAGCTGTGGCTTGCTCTCCGGCGGATCAGATAATCGGGCTTCGCCCACCGCGTGCGACATCGGGCTCTGGCTCTCGGCTATTCAGGGCTATTTTTTGTATCCATCTGCTGGATCCATCACGAGCTTTCTTTGGTCGAGGCCTTTCATCGTTGGCGCAGCTGAGTTATCAAAGAATCAGCAGGCGCCAAGTTGCGCCATAACGGCTCGGGAGGGCAGCCTGCTCTGAAAATTTAGATATGATCGTACCAGCCGAGCCTGACCTGAGCAAAGTGCAGCCGATCAGATATATTGGCCAATCACTATATCTCGCCGTTTACAGAGCAAAAAGCGCCGAAAGAGCCGCATGTTCCATGCTGCCCATAATCACTCATACAATATGGATGCATATACATTACCCGTACTAATCAGTACAGTATACATCAGACCATATGTATTTCGTTTTTGGGGGCATTGCTGATGGGAAATATCTCCTTCTGATAGCATGTTGCCCCAGTGTGAACGCATCTAGAACAACAGCCCGACGCGGAAACAGCAACAGCAGAATCTTTCGGTTATCCGTGTACTTGTCGCACAAATAGTAGCGGCGCGCCAAATACCCGGCGTATGTGTCTCGATATTGCCTTGATCTGATAAGATGTTTGCATCCGAAAAGGGGCTGCCCTGTTCGCTGGTCATCTCTCTCGGCAGTAGCGCGTCTGCCTCGTCTTCACAAAGCTGCCGGCGTTCGCTCCGCGAACGTCTCCCACACGTTTTCTCTTCTATCCCCCACCCCAAGCCTACAGACATTAGATCTGCAGCTCTAAAACTGCGATACAAAGTAAGAGCAGCCGGCTAGGACAAAAAGGGTTCACGCAGCCAAAAGCCAGACAAGACGATATAATCCCGCGCATTGCGGACGCTGCTGCCGCGATACTACGTCCGTCTTTGCAGTACCTTTTCCCAAGTTATATGTTCCTGTCTACGCACCCAGCCCCTGCATGTGCACATCCTATCCCCCGCCACCAAGCCGTTGCCGCGCAGGCGCCTCCCAAAGAAACAACGCCGCCTCGCGCGGCGGCATATCGTCCGCTTCCTGGACCGCAGGGCCGCCACTCTCGGGCACTCGACGAACTCGGACGGCGACTCTAGCCGTCGCAGCAGCGCGGCAGGGACACGCGCCGCGTAGATGTAGACGCCACCGCTCCCGAAGCAGGCCGTCGCGACGAAGCCGCATCCTGTTCTCGCTGGCGTCGGTAGCCTCCTTGCTCCTCGCGCAGCCGCTTCTTGCGCTCTCGGTCTCTCCGCTCTCCTGCTGCTGCTGTGCTCGCGCCAGGGCGACCAGGAGGCTGACGAAACGGGGTCGTTGTGCGGCCTCTCTGGCTGTAGGGGGCGGGTGCATATGCGCGCCAGGTTGAAGCCGACTGTGTTTTCGACGCTGGACTCATGGCCATTCTGTCCCTATCTCGGTCTTTTCCAAGGGTCGAAAAGTCAGTGTACGCGAGTGCCGTCTGACCAGAGCGCGCTTTGTGTAACAATGGCGGGGCGAGGCAGCATATAGCCTCTGCTCCGAACGACAGCCCAAACGATTCTCTTTATTATGCAGTCTTTGTATCAGCAAGCTGTTTACTTCATCTGTATATACCAGAACGCGGCGCCGTAAGCGTACTTTGTGAGCCGCACAGCAAATTCCCCGAGCACGTTGAACTCGACGCCAAAGTGTTGACCGTGAACTGTTAACCAACCGGCTTCTGCCTAATGTGCGGAGTTGAACAGGGTACGTCAGGCTCACGTCGCGCTGGAGAACATTCTTTTACATCTGACTTTATCGCTACACCACCCGGATTGGTGTAATTGGTTTTCCGCGAAGCGGACAATAAAGAAAATGAAGGTCCATGCCTAGTTTTGTGCTACCGTCAAAAGGTCAGTGCCATTGCCGAAAGCTCCATCTCATCGGCCAACTCATACTGTAGTCGTCGGCTATTATAGCCTAAAGATATTGAGGAACAAGGTACCAAAGCATGTTGAAGTAGATTATGTCAATGGCATGGCCAAAGATCAAAGTAGCAACATCAGCCATGGTGAATAATGGTGCATGTAGTTGGAACATACATGGAGACAAACCAGTCAAAACCTACTAGACATGGAATATAAGAGCTGCAACACCCCCACCGCGTACACTGTCATCATTTTCACGTGAATTTAATCGAATATTGGGATTGATTCCTTTGGATGTTACATTTGACCGTGGATCTGTCTTGTCGTGCGACTTTGAGGTCGACCTTATACGCGCTGTTGGGTGTGTAGGGTAGCGCCAGGACGCCCTGTTGGCGGGCGCCAAAGAGAAACGACGGAGTTGAGCAAAGCGCCCGTCTCTAAGCCGCAAGCTGTGACGATTGTTTCTTTTGCCGCTGTGAATTTCTTTCTTTCTTCCTTCCCTTTGTTTTTTTTTTTTTTTCGTTCCCATTTTGATTATTCTCCATCTTCATGCTGTTTCAGGAGCTGCATGCCGCCCGTGTCACATGAGCGTCGACACACTCGCAGGAGCCCATAACAGCGGCCAAGACAACATGCAGAACCATACCAGGCCACGTTGCTGGAAATAGAAGTAGTGCAGAAAACAGTGGGAAACAACTTGACCAACGAGGCTGCGACTCCAAACGAAGCATCGTGAGCCTATGAAGCCAAGCGCGGGGAAGTAGCCGAAACGAGCCTGCATGCGCGACCGCACACCAGACGAAAAAAAAACAGAGGTCAACCAGACTGAAATTTTAATTAAATCGTAAAGGATGCTGAAAATAGAGTTCTTCTGGCCACCTTTAGTGACCTGGCCTCGTTTCAGAGACTGCCAATGAGCCCACACGTCCATGAACCCGAGAGTCTGGTCGCGGGCGCTTGTGTGTTTGACCAACGGGTAAAAGAGAGCCAGTCGCTTCAGAGGTCAGAGGGACGGGCCGTTGGAGAGAAGTGGGGGGTGGGAATTTGGATTGGGGAAAGGCTGAGCCACAGCACTAGCCTCTCTACTGGTACTTTCTTAGCGAGGAGCACTAGCCCCAGCCCTAGCCACAGGGCGGGCAGCCACAAACAGGCTAGCTACTACGTTAGCCACACCTAGCCACACCTAGAGCTCCTAGCCACTCCAGCCGCAATGCACAGCCTCAGTTCCTGCGAGGCACACAGCCCTTTTTTTCCCTACCAGGAACGCAGGGATTTGGGGCTCAAACTGCAGGAACAATCGAAAATTGTACTTTTTTTTCTTCTTCTTTCTTACCGTGAGAAGCTAAGAATGGCTTTCAAATCACGGCTGCGTGCCGAAATTGTCTGCATTTGTCAGATTTGGCGTCACGGGCTGAGGAGGCCTCTTGACGCCACGGGTATGGACCGTCTACAGCGCAAAACATGGATGGTGATGACGACAGAGTTTGACGTTTGGCAAAAGTGCAATTGTTCACCTTGCACTTTTTTTTTTTTTCCAGAGGAGAGAACTTGAGTGAAAAAAAGCTGAAATGACGTAGCCGGCCTACGTAACTGCGACCTGGGCGACCTGCGACCACAATTGTGACCATCGTGTACTTGTACTACGTACACGGAGAACTTGCACGGTGGCCAATGGCACAGTCCGGAGTCGGCATGCGAGCGGGAAAAAAAGAGAAAAGAAGAAAGAAAAAAAGTCGAAAAACTCTTTTTTACTATGAAATATTGACCGTTTCCCTGATTTTTGCCACCTTCTCCCAACATGGACATGTACAAATTCCGATGGCCTGTGCCCATATCTCATCTCTTCCCCCTTTAGCTGCGTCTGCTGACCGACGCCTCTTACGGCACAAAACGGCCACGTACCCTGATTTTTACGAGATGGCCCCAGGGTCCCTGCATGTAGTATTAATCTATCCAGACAATTGGGGGGAAAAAGAGAGAAAAAAAAATCAATAATCCACGCCTATTGTAAAAAAACTGACGATGGTCATTCATGGTGTTTTGCGCCTCCTTCCCGTACACTAGTTAAAAGTACCCAGCTAACTAGATTGCGAGCGATTCCGCTAGGGATATTGCTAGTAAACGGCGTGCAGTAACTAGTTAATCCGTACACAGCCTGCCTCGAGGCTGAACGGGGGACGATGCTGAACTTCGGAGGGCAGTGAGTGGGCTGGACCTGGACCCTGGACCGTGGCCCGCGATACGAAAGTGGCTGATCGGCGGGAAGGGACGCCATGACGTTGATTGATGGATGCGAGGGTTTATTCTCCCTCTCTGCTCCCCTCCATATTTGACTCGCCTCAACAAAAACAAAAAAAAAAAAAAAAAAAAAAAAAGGCACATGCAGGACGACATATCCGGCACGAGTTGCTGCAGAAGCCCCAGACAGGCAAGCACACCAAGGCCAAAAGAGGAAGTTTAAACGTAGATGCCGCACTTTTCCTCATGCCGTGTGTAGTTTATGTTGCTGTATACGTGACTCTTTTTAGCCCCCCCTCCAAAAAAAAAAAGTGCAACTACATCCCGTACGTGCAGTACGCCCATCCTGGTACTAACTACAGTTAGTCCCATGCAGAATGTCAAGATTCGACAGATAGGGCGGAGCTTGACATGACCATGGTTGACAAGTATCGACAACAGACGACAATGGAAGGGAGTAGAAGAAAAAGACAGCTGTCATGGGATGTTAACACAAGTAGACGAAGAAAAAAACAATGTATGCTGAGCGGGTAAAACTACCATGGCCGGTCGACGGGGCCAGCTCTCGCCACGAGGAGAATCCCCAGGCGTTTTTGTCCCTCTCTGCACAGTGACGATTCACTGGCCTTTCCCACTCAACGACACTCGCTCGCTCTAGTTAGTTAGTTAACTAGTTAACTTGGCAGCAAAGACGGGCGTAGCTACACCCGCGGCTTTGGTCGCTGGGCCGGCCGACCAGGTCGACGGCCACTACTCCCAGTTTCAGCAACCGCGCACACAACTTCTCCCCTCTTCTCTGCCTTTTTTTTACAAACCACTGGCCACGACGTCATCCCCCGTCAAAACAATCCATGATCAAAAATAGCAAAATGCCCTCCCAGAGAATGTGGCGGTTTTTTTTCCAATCCCCCCCCCCCCCCCCCCCTTGTCCCACCGCTAGCGCTACTTCTGCTGTGCCCCCCGTCAAGCTGTCAGCATGCAACATCGGCATGGGTCACTTCTTCCTCGCCGCCACGGCTCCCACTGCTCGACCGGCACAGTCACCCTCACCACCTCTCTCTCTCTCTCCTCTGGCTTGTCTCCTCCCCTCGACCCCCTTCTGTCCTGCTTGTGTCTAGCGCCGCCCACCCTTCCAAACAGGCAGAAACGGCCCCGTCCTGAGGCCCCTGCAGGCAGCCTAGCCTAGCCCAGCCCAGAGTACCAGAGTACAAGCGCAGTACATTTCTTCCCGCACGAAACTCGGCTGTCAAAAGTCACTCGCACGTATCTTCAGCGCACAACGCCAAAGAGCTCGACTTACACCATCTCGTGCTCGACTTCTCACATATATCAGCCCCCATCGCCCACCCTTCATCCTCAACACAATTTTCTTCCCATTCCATACAACAGCATAATCATACAACACCTGCTACTCTTAACTGAGTCTACCCATCAACAGCTATATACAACAACTCATTCTCTACAACACAGTAGAGAACCCACGCGCAGACATTTCCGTCTCACCACCACCACCACTACCACATCTACAACTGCTCTCCCCGTCCTAGGGGTAACGACATCACCACAATGTGCAGCACCACCGTCCACGTCCAGGTCCTGCCAGACGGCAGCCGCCAGACCGTCCCGCAGACGCTCCTCTGCCCTTCCTCGCGCCGCGGCCGCCCATGCCCCTCCTACGTCGACGTCCACCAGTTCGCGCCGCCGCACGACGCGGTCCGCCCTCCTCACCAGCCCGCCATGCCCGTCCCGCGCGCGCCCTCGCCGCCCCTCGTCACCAACGTCAACTTTCCCCCGACTCCTTCATACTCGCCTCGCGCGACCAGCCGTGACTCGCAGGCCGGATCGGAGTACAGCAGGCACTCGCGCCGCTCCTCGCAGGCGGGTTCCGAGCACAGCAGACACTCGCACCGCTCGTCCCGCCACGGCTCAACGTCGAGCTCGAGACGCCGTGCAGGCTCGCCGGGCATATACGTCAACGGAGAGCGCATCGTCAACGCCCAGGGCGCGCCCACCGCTCGCCGTGAGCGCATCATCCTCGTGCCGAACCCTCCTACACCCCGCGCCCCTCCTCAGAGCTTCACCATGCCGCGCACCGCACCTCCCTCACCATCTGCCAACCTCTCCGTCCCCTACGGCAGCTCGCCCCGCGAATCCTACAACCGTCCATACATTGTGGACGAGCGTCCCCGCATCCACATACAGGTCGACCCTGCCACCGTCTCTCCTGCCCCTTCGTCCCGCCACTCGCGACAGGCATCTGCCAGCTCGCGTGGCAGCTCCCGTCACTCGTACACCTCCTCCATCGCCGCCACTGCCGGCGTCGAGGTCGAAGAGGACGCTGAAGAGCGCCGCCGCCGCCGCGAGGAGCGCCGCGAGGCCCGCAAGGCGCAGGAGGTCCGCGACCGTGTGGCCAAGGCCAACGACGAGATCTCCAGACGGCCGGCAGTGCGCGTCGTGCAGAGCACCGCCCGCGCTGCCACCGCCGCTCTCACCGCCGCCGCCGCCGCTGCCAGCGACGAGCGCAAGAGCCGCCGCGACGGCTTCGACCAGGTCGTGTCCGCCATGGGCCGCATGAATGTCGAGGACAAGTCGGCGAAAGCCCACGAGCGCGGCCTGAAGCTCGAGAAGGAGCTGCAGGAGGCCAAGGAGCAGAACCTCCGCGAGGGTGCTATGCCTCGCCGCCGCGCGACCGTCGGGCCTGGCAGCCGACGACACCGCGTCGCCTACGATGATGGGTGCTTCCGCTGGGAGTAAAAATACGTTATACGGGAAAAGGAATCAGAAAAGGATCAACTAATTTGTAACAAAAGTGAATTACTGGGTAATAATGGGACAAACGATGGATATAATCAAGAAGCGAGCGCATTTGTTTTATTTGGCATTTTTACTACATTTCTTAAAGAGAGTATCTACTATATTAGAGTCAGGCCAAAAAAGAGCCAAAAATTGTAACAATTTTACAAATTAATTAAGTTACTAATTATTTCAAGCATATGGCATTACAAGTGAATTCAAACATGGGCCGTGGAGCCCACGATACAACCGGCGTCCGAAAGCCCCAGCTGGATCTGCAACGCTTCACCCACTGCCGGCCGTTTGACTCACACCCCAGCACACCCTCTCCCCTCTTCCCGCACGCCAAGCCCCCACCAGAGTCAAATCGTTTGCAAGGCGTGATGCACAAATGTGGGTTGCAAGGCAGAGGCAGAGACCCAGGCAGGGTTTTGTACTTAAGTTAGCGATCGAACGGGTTGAGCTGGTGCCTGCTTGCCTTGCCGACAGAAGGGCCAAAAAAAGAAGGGTATTACAGCAGTTGAAGTTTTGGTGCTGGATCGGTGCAAGCCGATCATATGTGTGCGTATGGGGGATGGGGTAGGATGATTGGCTGCAGTGACAGTGTCTGTATAGATGTATGTGAGTGAGTGAGCAAGCAAAGGTACGCAGGCGAGCAGGCAGCAATATGCAAGAAAGCTACGGTGCCTTCGGCAGTGCGAAGAACCACCCCCACAGTCATGCGGGGAATTGCTTCAGCTAAGCTTGATCGAGAGAAACCAAGACGCGCTTTGAACACGATTAGAAAGAAAAAAAAAAGTCGATAAAATATCACTGGCGTTGTTGTGGCTGCTAAGTGCGACGTGACTGGCAGAGGCCAAGCAGAGTCATAACTAACCCCCCACCCGGTCTGCCTATCGGCCGGGTGCTGCCTGGAATTAGTTACAGCGGGGCCGAGCCGGCTGAAGTGGAAATACTGCGGGACGGGGGCAGGATTGACTGATGGGACGTCACCTGATGGCTCGCATTAGCCGTAAACCTCGAATTGGGGGGCGTTTGCATTTACAGGTCCCATATCTGCTGAATATATGGGGGATGTGGCGTAAGATCGGGGAAAAGAAAAAGGTCAGCTGCGGGATGTGAATACGGGAGCCTGGAGGATGCGGTACCTGTCCAGCTGAATGGCGCATATGGAACGCATGCGTATGTAACCATTGAGTAAGCGCACCTAGGTACGGAGTAGCATCAATTAATACAGTCATGGGCAAAATGGCGTTCCGCTTTTTTAAACAGTTCCTCCTCGTTGATCACACAGGCTTTCCCACTTGTGGCCGTTCTTTGCCGTCAATATGTGAGCCAAGCCTCTAGACTGGCAGTGTCTGATTCCGATCCCATTCTTTGCCCAGAAGCCACGCCATACCGTTGAGCGTCATCTCCTTTATCTCACGGGTGTGACTGGCAGGCCAAGGCGGGGACACCCAAGCTGTATGATCTTCGTTGGGAACCTCGACCAGCCGAGTCTGGACCCCATCTAGGTCTTGAAGCCCGCTATGGTAAATAGCTGCATCGTCGCGGAAAACGTCAAGCGAGGTTGCGTAGGTAAAGTCTTTTGGTGGATGACGCTTGGAGAAGTCTCCCGGTAGATGGCCAAAGTTCAGAGGCGAGAACCAAGGTGTATGGACATGCTGACCTATGAGCTCCTCCAGGTACTGCGTCCGTCCTGGGTCCCTTCGCGGTCGCAGCTGCCCTTGATAGCGATCGGGAAGCATAGGCTCAGTGACAAGAAAAGGCAGACCGACAAAGGGCCCCGTAAAAGGACGAAGAATAGGGTTCATGTGCGTAAACCCCGGCATTTTCGCGGAAGCGGCGGCGTAAAGGCCAGAGAGGATGGCAGCAGCGGAGCCTCCAGCGCTGACGCCGCCAACGACGAACCCGCAGGCCAAGTCGACTTTGGCGCCCTCGTCTTTCAGCACCCCGGTATTCAGCATGTCTGGGTTGGATAACCAGGAGCAGACGTCCCAAGAGTCCGTGATGGGTGCGGGAAACGGCCGATCGGGCAGCTGGTTGAGAGACGGGCAGGCAACGACTGCGTTGAAAACCTGGGCAAAGCCACGGGCAGGCGCCAAGACGAGATCGGGTGTGCACGTATAGTAGCCGCCCCCGTGAAGATACACGACCAGAGGGCAGTGGAAGGCGGTCTTGCTCTGCGATTTGGGCCAGACGATGCGAGTGTGGTTCGTGCGTCCGTCGGGTAGAGGTATGTCAATCCACGTCTCGCCTAGATGATCAGGGCAAGCTCCAATAAAACGGAGCCCTTCTTCTTCGGCTTGTTCCATTGTGATGGTATTGAGATTCGATTGCTTTCCGTGCAAGGATGATGGGCCTCGATTTGTTCGACGTCTTGGGAGTGCAGAAGACGCGGCAGAACTGTCCCTTCTTAAGGCCTGCAGGCCTTAGGCACGGCCTGCAGGCAGCCACATTTCCAAGAGTCCTGCCTGGAGAGGTTCACATGTAAACGACGTTCAGTACACTGACGTCAGCCACCCACTTCTCGGTAGGTCGAACCGGCCTACCATAACACCAAACCTTCCTCATAAGATTTATAGTTTTTTATATCATTATAATTATTTTTACTAAAGATTTTCAAATACTTATAATAGTTAAATATAATGTAAAATCATGCTAAAATATAAATCATAACATCTTAAATAATATATGATAGACCTCTCTTATGAGGTCCTCCAGCAATGACGGCGGGAGCGTCACTCTGAGCTGGAGATCGTTGTGAATAACGATCCTCTGCTATTACTGTCAGCGCAGCAAGCAGGCGATTGGAATACACGAGGCACACAGTAATCATGGCGTACAGATGTATTGAATTGACTGATTGCCCTCTTGCCCAGTGCAAGAGGAGGCTGACTACTTATAGGGCCTGTTGCGGTTGTCTGCTCGCTCGATTTGGCGGGCAGGCAAACCAGACATGTAACAAGAGTGGCCTCCTGAAGTCCGCCCGTCGCTCGGCCGAGTGTTTCTGGCACGACTTCCTATTTTGGCAAGTAGACGGAGGCACGCTTATGTAACCTCGCGTCGGCAGCGCGGAGAGACGGAACCGGAAGAATGCTAGGAATATACTTGCCTTTTCGAAAAGTTGACGGAAATTTTATACTGGAGGATCTATAATAGGGCAGATATGTTGATGGGCCGCCACGGGACTCGGGGAATATGGCGGTGATTAGGCTGCCTCAAGTAGCCAGCCTCGCGTTACTGAGCCCACCAGCAAGTGCAGAATACCCAACCGGCCGACAATTCTGCTTTCCGCACTAACTAGCTGGTCATATGCCACACAATCGCTATAAAACTTACCTGATGGTTTTGTCGAAAGTCGACCGGCCTGAAGTGGGCGTTGGCACTGTAGAAATTCGCGCATCATTCCCCGAAGGTTGTAGATTGTGCGTCTTTCTCGCAGGTTGCAGAATTTCACGGCGGCGTTGTTGGTCCGCCAGCTCGCACACAGCCCTTGTCGCGGTTGTGCCAGGGTGTCGGCAGCCGGTTCGCGGTACCCGACCGACACAAAGCTGCCAGGGCCCAACCTCATCTTACAAGGCAATAGGTCTTAACGAGCCGCCCATTTAGCTTTCGTAGTTTTAGTAGCATCTTGAAGCGGACCGCACAGGAGTTTATAATAGAAGAAAATAATAAAAGTGACGATGAGACGGGATTTAGGGGCCTAGAAAAGAAGGCTGATCGCAAGTCACCTTTGACGTGGCATATGTTGGCGTCGAAAAACTTGACCGCATTGGCTTAGAACCAGAATCAACAACCACATCTAATCTCCAAATTAATTTTCCGGCAGTCTCGTGATCACCAACGTCATATGCCCCAAAAACCCGATGAATATCGAGATTGAACCAGCAAAAAATTGCCAGTGGCTGGCGCCCTACACCGCCCAAGGTTAAGCATGCAACCCTATCAAAGCGAGCCACGTCGGGCAGCAAGTCTCGGAGACGTGTTCCACGAAAACTAATGAGACAACGCCATTGATCAACTTTTACCCATAGACTAGATAAATTAACCACATTGATGATCCACATTGTCTTCCTATCTCAATGACCGAGCGAGTTGAGCAGATAATTACTTCCTCCCGGCGTATTTCCCCTACGGGCATGCGACTCCCGCGCCCCCGGCAGGAGAAAGCTCCGCGCACGGCGCTACAGCAGGAAAGCACCGACATTGGAGCGAGCCGAAAGAGCAGTTGCCGGCGCGAAGGATGCGAATGCCACGTCAATGCGATGGTGATATAATGCTACTGGCGGCTTGGCGACCCTCTTCATGCTTACATCGTGCGCGGTCTGTCCTTTCGATTTGTTTTCCTCCTGCTAGCGAGGACGTAGTGGTGCATTAGACTGGGCCTGCCGAGGGTTCGATTTGGAAATGCGCCGGCGCTATGCCATGCCACCATCGCGTTTTTCTGCAGTAGCTGCATCACTGGTCACCCGGATCCTTCGTTTAGTAAGTGATATCTCATACATGACGGAATCTCGTAGCCATGCATATGCCGACGCAACGATGCCGGTGTCGAAAAAAAAGTATTTAAACGGTGGTAGACATCCCCTCATTGGGCAGGGGCAAGGTTTCTTCCGTTGCTTGACAAGCTACTTACACCAGCTCCGTATAAGTCGTCATGGCCCCGTCAACCTCCCTCTACGCGCTCACCCTCGCGGTCGCGAGCTCACTCGTCAGCGCCGGCCCCTGTGACATCTACAAGAAGGGCAACACACCCTGCGTCGCCGCACACAGCACCACCCGCGCGCTGTTCGACGGGTACAACGGGCCCCTGTATCAGGTGAGGCGCGGCTCCGACGACCGCACCACCGACATCCACCCCCGCGAGGCGGGCGGTGTCGCCAACGCCGACACCCAGGACCGCTTCTGCCAGGGCACCACCTGCGTCATCTCCATCATCTACGACCAGGCCGGCAGGGACAACCACCTGACCCACGCCCCCTCCGGCAGCGCCGCCCCGGGCCCCGACAACGGCTTCGACTACGAGGCCGGCGCCACCGGCGCCCCCGTCACCCTGAACGGCCAGAAGGCGTACGGCGTCTTCTCGCCCCCCGGCACCGGCTACCGCAAGATCAAGGGCAACGGCGTCGCGACCGGCGACCAAGCCGAGGGCATGTACGCCGTCGTTGACGGCACCCACTACAACAACAGGTGCTGCTACGACTACGGCAACGCCGAGCCCAGCAGCCACGACACCGGTAACGGCCACATGGAGGCGCTGTACTTTGGCAACGCCGGCGGCGGCGAGAGCTCCGGCCCCTGGATCATGTCGGACCTCGAGAACGGCCTGTTCCTGACGCAGCACCGCGACGAGCGCCCCGCCGGCCGCAACATCTCGCACCGCTTCGTCACGGCCACCCTCAAGGGCAAGCCGCACCGCTGGGCGACCCGCGGCGGCGACGCCACCGGCGGCGGCCTGCAGACCGTCTACGACGGCCCCCGCCCGGACAGCAGCTACGACCCCATGCAGAAGGAGGGCTCCATCATCCTCGGCATCGGCGGCGACAACAGCAACCGCGCCCAGGGCACCTTTTACGAGGGCGTCATGACGTCCGGCTACCCCTCCAACAGCGTCGAGGACGAGGTCCAGGCGGACATTACCCGCCAGAACTACCGCCCGGGCAACCTCAACTCGGGCGTCGGCATCCGCGTCGGCTCGAAGCTGTCCTTCCGCGCAACCACCGCGTGCTGCACGACCCGCTTCGTCGGCCACCACGCCGACTCGGACGACGTGCGCATCATCGCGCTCAGCGACGACGGCGCCCGCCACCGCGCCACCTGGATCGCGCGCCGCGGCCTCGGGAACAGCGACTGCTACTCGTTTGAGAGCGCCGAGCGCCCCGGCAGCTTCATCCGCCACTTCAACAACGGCCTGCGCCTGAACAAGAACGACGGCAGCAAGCTCTTCTCGGAGGATGCCACTTTCTGCGCCGAACAGGGCATCGGCAACGGGAAATTTAGCACCATCCGTTCGTGGAGCTACGCTGCGCGCTACTGGAGGCACTGGAACGGCCGCCTGTACATTGCTGGTAACGGCGGCCCCAACGATTATGACACCAAGGTCTCGTTCAACGACGACGCCACCTTTGAGATTCTGGGTGGGCTTTTTTAAAATCGTACGTGTAGATACTATGCAAGGTACATGTCTCATTAAAAGTATATACTACTATATATTTATGAAATATGATGGAACTTTAAACCCAATTTGTTGCGCTGCTATGTTTGAGACTGACGTTGTGAAATGTGGCGCAGTTGGGCTGCCTGATAGCCCCATAGCGCAGGCCACACTTACAGCGAAGCAGGCTGACCAACAAGATTCTGGTGATGATCAATTACATCTGGCCATATATCCATACCGCACATTATCGCGATGTTTTCTGACCCAGTTAGTGCGAGCGCCTATATTCTGGATCCAGCGTCTGCACTGGTGATGATCAGTGGGGGGTAGATCACGTAGACGCCGCGTCCATTTCAAGCTGGCGATCGGTGGTGATTATTCAGCCCTCTGATTACGGAAACTCGCATGTAAATCTTTCCGTCCACAGGACACTAAGCAACAAAACGACAAGGACCAAATCAAAAAATTTTGAGCCGCCTGCAGTCCTAGGGTCGGCAGCTCATCCTCGACTACATCACGAGACAGTTCTCCAACCATCATCTCTACTCGCTTTCAAGTATGGTAATATGCTTAAATTAATCTGCCGATACTCAAAATACCCGGGTATAGAATCGCCTCAAGCATCCGCCGTGCTAAATGCAGCCCATCTCTTCCAACAGACCAAAAAGCGAGAGAATTAAGTATATAAACGAGAAGAAAAAGAGAAAGACAAAAGTAGTAAGACGAAGAAGAAGAAGAAGAAGAAGAGAAGAAGAAGAAGAAAAAGCCCATTCCCACCAAGCCGTCATCACAGAGCAAAAGCCCAGTTTGTGGTCGTAAATCATGCCGCCACCTCGCGCGGTTTCCTATCCAGCCTCAGCGCCGTCGGCACATCCAACCTCTGCACCGCCTCCGCGGCTTTCCCCTCCCTCAGCACATCCCAGTGCTCTCGCAGCGTCTCCTCCCGCACCACGAGCTCAAAGCCCGCGAGGAAGCAAAACGAGATCTCGAGCCTGGCCAGCTCCGTCTCGCTCACGCCGCCGACGCGCGCAAACTTGCCGTGCGGATACGACAGGTCCTCGAGCGCCTTCATGGCGACGCGCAGCCCCGCGAGCACCAGGCGGTGCGCGTTGCGGCGCGTGACGGGGATGGCGCGCTCCTCGACGGCGAGCCGGTGGATGTACAGCGACGTGGCGAGGTAGACGGCCGCGCTCATGGGGCAGAACTGGTGCAGGCGCTGCAGGTACGTGTTGATGCTGATGGGCGGCTCGTTCTTGCTGTAGAACTTGCGCGTGATGGCGCCGTGCTGCAGGTTGACGGGCTGCGAGTCGGCGCCGACGATGATGTACGGCGACGGCGCGGCGGGCGGCGAGACCCTGGCCTGGGGCTTGAGCGTCACGCCGTCAATCTCGCCGTTGTCGTTGGCGTCGGGGCCGCCCGTGCCGGCCTGCGTCGCGAGCTGGGCGGACATGGCGGCGCTGTACGCCTGCAGCTTTGTCTTGCCGCTCTCCTGCGCATCGTCGCACGGCCTCTTGCCCGTCACCGACGTCGCTGCCGCCGCCGCTACGGCGCCCTTCGCATCCTCGGCCTTGGCCATCTGCCGCAGCCGGGCGAGGTTCTTCTCCGAGTGCGACCGCACAATGTTCTCCTTCTCGGCCTGCATGCCGCTCATCTGCGGGTCTGTGGGCATGCGCGGCGGCGGCGTCGGCGGCACATCGCCCGTCATGCGGACGAGCAGCTCGACGCTCGCGCTCAGCAGCCGCAGCGCCTCGGCAGCGGGCAGTTTGAAGAGGTCGCGGTCGCGGGGGCGGTCCTCGGCCGGCGGCGACGGCTTCGCGTGTGCCGTGGCGGTCCCGTTGGACGTCGCGGCAACGGGGAGGAGGCGCGGGTCGGACGACGGCACCGGCGTAGGGGGCGGTTCATCCGTCGTTGTCGTGCCGGTGGCTGCTGTGTCGGTCGGCTGTGGTGCCGGGTCTTGTGGTTGCGTGTCCATTATGCCGATCGGGTGATTGTTTGCGTCGCCGGCTTGGAATCGTAGACGGACCAGCCGCCGATGCGGAAGAGGGGGTAGCTCTTGTAGTATGCTTTTCTATCGCTAGACGCTGTAATCTATTATTCTCGCTCTCGTGGGGAGTCGTCGTTGGTCGGGGCCGTATCAGGCCGGGCGCATCCGGAGCGCGTCGCAAAGGCAAGGAGAGTCGTGCACGTTTCCTTTCATCGTCTCATGGGGAGCTGTTAGCCGCAGAACGGACGCAGCGCGATACCGGTTATTCCTTCTGCAAAAGACGGCGACAAAGATAAAATGCAACAAGACGAGCCGCAAAATGGTGAATGTCACCGGGCAAATCGAAATTAAGAACACTTTGTGCAGAGGCAGAGGGCAGAGGGGCAGCCCGTGAGCTGGCGGGGCATTATTTTTGGGGAATTTTTGGTGGAGATTTTTTTTCCTGCGCGGCGCATGCACAACCACGGCAGCAGGTCAGGCGGGCGGCAAGCCTCGATCGAGTCCCTTGGCCCGCGCTATAGGACTTCACCGGTCGCGGAATTGGGCCGTGGTGGCTGCTGGAATGCTCTCGTTTAGTCGGTGGACCGTTTCCCGCTGTGGCCGCACGGAGGGCAACGGCTTGCGAGGATACGGCGCTACACGTCACGGTGAGACATGTCATCGTGTTGGATCGCGTAACGTGCGACCCGTGTTTCGCAGATAGTAGTTCATTTTATGTAAATATTTCGATTTGAAGTAATTTTGGTTATCTTTCGATGCTTTGCGCGTACGCATAAGCTGTTGTTGACAATATCGTGATACTGCATATTGACAGTCTTGCAGCAACATGGCACAGACGGTGAGAGCCCAGGTACCAGAGCGTATAAAGGCAGCCATTAAGACTATATACATCAGCGTGTCTAAATTCTGATTCTCGATATATGGCCCTTTGACATGACACGCGCTCCGTCGCATCGGCAGTATGGTGCCAACATCATCACATGTATATACAAGCATCTCGACACCAACACCCGAAAAAGCAATTCGACAAGCCACTTTAGTCACAAATCTCCATTAACAATACCTTGCACCACATTCCTATATACAGTTAGCCTGGTCCCTTCTTGCATGACGCGTGGGGCAGTACGATGCGGCAATCGAAACGCCTCCGCATTGTAATACGAGGTGCTTAAATTGATCCCGGTCACGGTCCATAGTTAAGCAGAGATTTTCCTGTGGCTGTCCCCTCTCTGTTCCCCCTCATCTAGCAGCCTGATACCACGTTGCAGTCCACCACGGCGGACCTCCCGCCCTTCACCGACGCAATCGCCTCCTCCAGGACAGCCTGCAGCTCAGACGCCTTGCTGACCCGGCCCGCGTGAATTTCGCCACAACCGGCGGCCTTGGCGATGCCCGCGTAGTCTGGTGTGGGGTTGAACGCGATGTTGATTTCGTCATTCGTCGCCGTAGTCGCCAGGCCGTCGGGGTGGACCAGGTTGTACGACTTGCGCGGCGCGTTCCATCCTGTGATGTCGTCAGTGTACTGATTTCTCTCCGCTGGGCAACACAGCACACCTAGATTATTCAGCACGATTGTTAAAATCGGAATCTTGTATCGCATGGAGATCCAGTAGACGCTGCTGGGAACAGAAAACATGTAGGTCCCGTCTCCCACAATCTGTGCCACAAACTTGCCCTGGCCGCCATTCTCCGCGTCGGTGGCCAATTTGATGCCCAACGCACCGCCGCCGGACCAGCCAAGCCCACCACCGCCGCAGTTGAACAATGATCCGGGCAGTGTGGCGCGAATGTTGTCGTGAACAAATGGCGTGTTGGTCACCGCCTCGATGGCCCATATCGTATCCTCGGGACACAAGCTCCGCAGTAGCTTACACAGGTGACCCGTGCCAAAACTGTCATCTGGTAGCGGCAGTGCAGCCTTTTCTATAGCAGCAATCCGCTCTTCGTATTCAGCTTTGACTCGCTCTTTATGTGTCGTCATATCTCGAGATTTTCGCCTCTCGGAGATGGGTCCATTCTCTAGGTTGGTAATGATTTGCTCTAGAGCCGTCACCGCGTCAGCACGGAATCGTGCTTGGGCCTTAACGTATGCCATAGGCATAAGTTGCTTCAGAGGATCAACGTCGATGTGAAATACCGTAGCCTCATCAGAAGGCTTGCATCTCGTGGGAATCCACGGCACGTCGCAGTTGATGACGATAATAACATCTGCCTTTTCGATAGACGGCTCCACGCCATATCTGCAGCCCACCCATGCAGGGTGATCTCCCGGAAAGCACATGTCGCTCAATCCAGAGTCAAAAACCTGAAGCCCGGGAATGAATTCAGCCAGCTTCACCAGCATCCCAGGAAACTCGTGGTTGCGCCCTCCATAGCCCGAAATCACCAGCGGCCGCTTCGCACCCGCCAGCGCCTCCGCGATATCCAGTGCCCCCTTCCTCGGCAGTCCACCAAGCTCAACCGGCGACCAGTCGCTCTGCCGCAGCGCATACGGCGTAATCTCCGCCTCCATGATCTCCCGCGCGCCGCAGATGTACGATGGCCCCTGCGGGTCGGACCGCGCAAACTGCAGCGCGCGGTTGACAATCTGCTTGACGTTGGCGCCGGTGCGCACCTCGCCGGCGTACCGGCAGTACTGCGCGACGATGCCCTTCTGGTCGTGCACGTCCTGCATCCAGTGGATGTGCTCGGTGCGCGAGCCGCGGTGCTCGCCCTCGAGCGTGAAGGGCGAGAGGCCGGCGAAGATGAGCACGGGGGCGCGGCCGGTGGAGGCGTTGTGGACGGCGCCGGCGAGTGCCTGCGTGCCGACGTCGACATGCACGAGGACGCACTGCGGCTTGCCGGTGAGGCGGGCGTAGCCGTCTGCCATGGAGAGGGCGACCATCTGGGCGAGTCAGTGAAGTGGAAATGAGGGTCGGGGATGCAGCGTACCTCATTTGGGCACGTAATAATCCTGGGGAACCTTTCTGGCGTCTCGCGCTGGCCCTGGACCATGGCGTTAATGAAGCTTGGGTGGTCGGAGCCGAGATTGACGAAGCAATGTGTGATTCCCGCATCCCAGATGGCCTCAAAGAAGGCGCTCGACGCTGTGTACATAATGGCGACTGGCTCGTGACGGTATATGCGGAATTTGAGTCTTGAACAAGAGTATTTATTGTGATTTAATAATCGTAAGTGAGGTGTTATCAAGGTAGGTGAGTTCGTTGTATTAATGCCGAGTGCCGTCGGAGAAATTCCCCGCACTGTGGGGTAACGGCTCCGGTTCACGGCATTGGCGCCGGACGAGGCCAGCAATACGGCCATCGTGGCAATTTGGTATTTGAGAATTCTCACAATTGAAAACTCAACCTTGAACCTGACTGGAGAGCTTCTCATCTATAAAAACTTGTCTAATCTAGTTGTCTGATTTAAAATGAATCTAAGTTTCTGCTCCGGCAGCAATATCTAGCCCATGTGTGCTAACACATGATCAACCACAAAGTCCTGCACGTCCTGCGACACGCCGTATGAAGGATGGCGCGTTTCAATTTGACACGCACACTGGGGATTAAAAGCGCAGATTATGTCATTTCGTGATAATTAGTACCATTTTTGTAAAGATCCCGGGTAGCGGTTATTCACGCCGATGCAAGTGTCCTGAACCCTACCGGATCGATCAAGGCTGTCACTAAACACCGGAATGCTGCCGTTCGATTTTCTGCCTGAGTCACGAAGCGACCATAGGCAGTTCTGTTGTCGTGGCTTCCGAGGCGGTCGATGTTGGAAAGCCGCCCAGGGACACGGAAAGAGTTGCCAGGTCTTGGATCATTATCTATATTTGCAGTCTTTAATCAATTGCCCAATGTCGTGTTGATCTGCATATTCCGTCTAAACTATAAGGAGCACAGATAGGCTGCCAAACTCGCGTGTCCTGCAAGTACACCATAAATATACCCGCCGTTTCATTGTTGCCCACGGAAATTGCCGAATCTTTGCAAAAAAGCTTCATTCAGCCTGCACGCCACGCTGCCGACCGACATCAACACGCGTATCCACCGCCCATCGATTACCCCACAAATGCCGACGGGAGCGGAATACGCGTTTTCGCCGCCCGTATTTGCATCCTGTTTCCAACTGTCTCTGCTGCGGGCTTTTTGCATTCTTCTTTATCTTAGATCACATGTTTCAGAATGACGAAACAATTGGCTACTGGTAGGACCAAGACGCGCCCGTCAACGGCAAAAGTGCGGCGGTCGCATCGCAAGTCGCGGAATGGCTGCGGAGAGTGTCGGCGACGTCATATCCGCTGCGACAAGAACCGTCCCATCTGTTTCAATTGCGACACGGGAGATAGGACATGCGAATACCCTGCAGGTGCTCAGGACGAATCCATATCACATAATATCGCATCAGTACCTCGGAATGATGGAGCACAAACTACCATCCCCGCGCATTATCCCAGCCCGAGCACGCAGTCTCACGCATCTCCCGTTCATCGCCCATCACCCGTTTATCAGCCATCACCACAACCACATCTTACTGCCGATGCCGAATATTTCTCTGCAATCGATCTCATCCTCTTCCAGCATGTGCAAACCGACATGGCGCACGTCGGCCTTGGCGGCCGTGGCCAGTTCCAGCACGTCGTCGCCATGGCAATGCGGCATCGCCACCATGCCCCCTACCTGGTCGACGAAATCCTCGCCCTCGCGGCCATCCACCTCTCCATGAATCTCCCAGACAAGCCGCCCCAACTCCCTTCAACATCTCTTCTTGGGGACATCACATCGAAAAGTCTCCGCCATCACGCGACGCTGCGGCAGACCCGCGCTGTCACCACATTCAACAGTCTCACCCGCGACACTCTCGACTCCGAGGACCTCGACCACTTGTGCACACGGTTTCTATTCGCAGGTATACTGGGTCTGCAGTCCCTCGCCGAGACTCTATGCGTGTTGTGCGAGGAGAAGTTCTCGTTTTCCAGCTTCATCGATAGTATCGTCCACTGCTTCAGCCTACACCGCGGCGTACGCACGGCCACGGGAGAGCCGATCCACGAGTTGCTCCGGCGCTCCCCGGAACTCAGTCCCATGCTGGAAATTTTTGAAATCACGCCCGCCACCGATGGGCGTAACCAGCCCAGCGGCACCGAATGCGAGCCGCTGAACCGGATGTTGGATACGTCGGACCTCAGCCATTCGATGCTGTCGGCGTGCAAGGCAGCGGTGCATAGCTTGCAGTGGCCATTTGACATGTGCCGCGGAGTATCGGTACAGGACGGCCCGTACGCCGTGTCTGCGTTCCCGGTGATGGTACCGGTGGGCTACGTTGATGCGCTCCGGAAAAGATGCCCCGAGGCACTGGTTATTCTGGCGTATTTCGGTGTAATTCTACACAAATGTCGAGGATACTGGGCGTTTGGAGACGCAGGATCCAGGATGGTGCGGGTAATTGCGAGCCACATGGGCTCATACTGGCAGGATGTACTTAGTGAGCCTTTGAGACTTATTAGGCAGGAATAATGATCATGCAATATGAGTCGAAAACTGGTTACCCAGTATGGTAATAGTTGTCGTTTTTCAATGATTCTCTCAATCCCGGTCGCAGGGTCGCATATCTGGGAACATGTAAAGCAAAGTCGGTTATACTTCCTGGCAGATAGAATGTAACTGATCTTCGATTTGAATATATCTGTTTGGTAATCGGCTGCTCTGTTTGTAGAGGACCGGATTCTGCCAACGAATTAAATAGTATATATAATTTTATATATTAAGATTATATATAACTAAGCTTGGCAGCTCGGATACTATGTAGCCACCCCCTTGGGGTGTCTCCAAGCGTCCCAGCACCCACACCTCTAGTTTTACTCAATCAACTGCTTCCCTCTACGACCCATAACTGCCCTGCGTGACAGCTATACACTTACCCTCTGGCTTGGAAAATGGCACGGGATCCTGTCAGCTGAGCCATACATACATGTGCATGTGCATGTGTAGTCGTGTCTGACTACCATTGGGCTGTTCCTGTGGAACGACGCTGGCTGGATTTAACCAGTTAGCCGCGTATCATCTCATAACACCTACAACCGGTACTGTACACGTCCCAAGATTTGCGTGTCTTGTTAATCGGCTCCTCCTGAAAATCCATGCCAACATCCTATCATACCATCCATTATATACGCTTGCTATTAATACTACTGCAAGAAGACATTTTACAGTTTCTTTACTGTTTTTGAGAGGCAGACTTCCCAGAAGACGCTCGCTCACTACATGCCGCGGGGCGCAGCAATGGACAACGACAACGCCGACGATAAGAACCAGTCACTGCGCGAACTCAGTCTAAGCCACGGATCACCAATAATTTCACAGCTCGTCGATATAGGCAGAGAGTGCAATCGACAAGAGAACACTAAGATTCGCTCCTTCATTAGCTGCCTTCGATGCCTTCAGCCAAGGGGCACGCAGCTACGCCGCGTGCATATTAACGCGTTTCATCAGCGACAGTATGTCGCGCTGTCATACACATGGACACCTTCAGATTTCGAAGATCCTTGCCATGGCAGGTATCATGTTGAGGACTGGGATGGTGACCGTCTCACAACTTCTCCAGTGCGAAATTGCGTTCTCGATCGCATCCTCAAGTACATGCGCCATGTCAAGGTTCAGTTCCTCTGGATCGATGCGCATTGCATCCGCCAAGATACATGCAGCGTTGCACCTTGTACTAGCGACTGCCACTGTTCCCAGAAGCGCCATGCTCTACAGGCTATGGACCTCGTCTATCAACTCAGCAAACACCCGGTTGCGCTATTAGCACGTCCTCTGCACAAGGTATCTGAGTTGGAGCTATTAGCACGTATCCTCTCGGGGCAGCTCGTAGACGACCGCACTTTCCAGCTCTCGCGAGCGACCACCCGTCAGGAGGCAAGCGAGGCGCTGTGGCTGCTTCACGAGATCACCCGGGACATGTGGTGGGGGCGTGCCTGGACTTTCCAGGAGAACTATCGCGGCGGACAGCAAATGCGGCTGCTCATCTGCCACCACCAGTCTTTAGAGCAGAGAAAGGACCAAAGGATCTTTGATAACATACAAGGCGAGTTGTGTGTGTCGTCGGTCACCTTTTGTACGGAAGCGACCCGACTTTGCTTGGCGCTTCGCTGCACCACAGAACTGCCGCAGGATAATACCCACCAGATTGACGCTGTGCTTCGAGCAGCGGGGAGGTATACATACTTACTACCCGAATCTAGCGCAATGACACCGACAATCATCGCCGACATCGAGGCGCGTGGGTTGTCTAAGCCATGGGACCGACTCGCAATCGTTGCCAACTGCTGCCAATACTCTGTGCGCCTGGACGGCGACGCTCTCAGTCGGCAGCGCCGAAGCTTAAGTCTGTCTCTATTGGCCATGTGTCTACTTAATGGCGAGATCCTTGATAATGGCGATGGAAGCCGAGAGTCATTAGATGAGCTAACGGCGTCGAAGTTTCTTGAAAAACGGCTATTCAGAGCATTTAGCGCACCCGAGGACATAAGTCGACGACTGACATTTTACAAGGGGTGCCGGTTAACTGATGTAGAGTTGACGGCGGATGGTATCCTGGCAACTGGGCACTTGTGGAAATTGGGTCGTGTTGTGGACACAGCAATGTTTTGGGGGGAGCTGCCCTGGATCGATGACCCGAACGGGCGACTAACGTTGGACCAGCGAAAGCATCTTCTCCATCTCGTTTTCTGTTTGAATGATCTAGGATATGCACCCCTCGCCAGCGAGATCGACGAGTATCTTGCCTTCGATGCCAAGTCAAATGCAAACGACAGCTACTATTCATTTACGGAAAGTTACCTGCACTGCATGGCCGCTGAACTCGCAACAGCGATTCAAGCGGGCCAAAAGCTGAGGTTGGGCATCTTATGGGATCCGACGGGGCGATCAGCGCCTTACCGCGCAGTCTTCGTGTGGTCTGGTAGAGACGAAGACGAGAACGAGGGTCAACCAACGCCAACGTTCGTCTTCACGTCCGCGTGGTTCCGTAACCCAGGTTCCGAAACTTACGACGCCAATGACATCGACCGCCATGTCACGCTTGAGGTTAAGCTCGAGGAAGCCACAGGCCGCCTGGAGGTACCCCGCCTCCGCGTCCAACGGTGGCTGCTTGGCATGTGCTTCTTCAGCGGATACCAACGCACCCAAGTGTTATTTCCTTGGCCTCAAGCGCTCCGAGAAGATTAAGTGTTGGCGTCAAGTGTAAAGGTTTTTGCTGACGCTTGGTCGAGGCCGCTCGATCCCAGAATCACTCCTCCCAAGTTGCAGTGTTTACTTCAACCATCGATTCGCTCCGCAAAGTTAATCAACAGTTGTGCAACTCCTAGCATCTCTCAGTCTACTGGTATCAGTCATTGCGCGCACGCGGACAATGGTACTCGATCAATTGGACGTATTCTCTCTGTCAATAGTGGCTCAGCTTCCTGCCGGGTTCTTTAAGCGAAGACTATTACACATAATGCGAAAAGTACAGGGTAGTTCATTTTAGCGCCCGTAAGACGGAGGATGTCGAGATGAAGTTTATCGAGAGATAATGACGTAAACCAAGTTCATTCTCATTATTTTTTGTTGCCCCAAAGATTCTATAAAGTACATCGCTGTGACAGCATCCTCGTGGATCCAGCACGCCAACGCTGTTTTGCCAGCCTGGTTTGGGAGGCATAATGTGCCCAGTCGTCGGGGGGCCTGTTGCTCGACTCACTCATCATAATTGTGACCTTGCAATCATCTGGAATGCATGCGGGTTACAGGCGAAAGTGCCTGTGGGCACGGCTGGGTTACTGCGGGCTAACTGGTTAGGCAGAGAGCAAGTATCGCCACGGTCGCATTTCCCGCAGCAACAATAAATTCGTTCCGTATTAATGTATTTAGTGAGTTCCATCGTGTCATTATCTATAAAGAAATTTGAACAATGCATGCCAATCCCACTCCGCGTAAACGTATTGGGCAGCTAATAAGAACTAGTTAGGTATTAGGCGACTTTACCACCAAGTGTGGTGGTGTAAGAGCGCTGTGGAGTTGCGCCTCCTCCGTCCGATATTGGGCGAACTTAACTAACTTGTGGAATACTACAGGCTGGGCTCACACAACGACGGTATAGCCGTCACGTACAAGGTAACAAATAAGTGCAGTCCATGCTAACCACATTTTCTCTGTAACATGGCAGAGAGGCACCATCTTAGGCTATAACTCCGTTCGGCTAGCAGCTGGAAAACAGTTTCCCGAGCTAGCCCTGCACTCTGCCTTCCCGGAAAGCTCTGACGACGTTCTGGCCTCCGATCGGCCGCCTATGCCCTCCAGCCCCCCTTTTGAGCGATCTGTAAATGAAGTAGGAAGAGGCAGCCCGCCGCCTTGCAGTTGGCCTCAGTTGGACGAACGGACGGTGCGTGGGCACTATGCATTTTGCGAACATAACATCATAGTAACCTGCAGGCATAGGTTCTCAGCGCCTTCCCGTGAAAAAATGCAGTGTTTGGACCTTGAAAGAGCGATAACTCACCTCAGGGCCCTCTATACCGCGACAATGAACTGCATCAACGGTGAAGGATAACGAGCTCTCTACATTCATAAGATTGCACGCCAACTCGTTTCGTCAACTTCAAGGCGCACGTTCTGTAGACAAGTTAGCCAGGCATGAAGATGGAACCGCTAGCGCATTTGAGAATGCATTGCCGGCGTCAAAACTCGTGATAGTATTGGTTATTAACCTTTCCTTATTCATGTGTCAGCTCACAGTAGTTAGAATTTGTGCTACCCGATCGCACACAATGCAGACAAAGCCCAATACGCTCCATGAGGCGCTTTACATGCCAACAGCAATCACGGTTATATTCCGGCACAGCATGCTTGCGCTCATATTGGCAAGGAATGCTCGGTTCCGTTGGAATTGATTGAGGCATATTCCCAGCCTGCTCTATTGCCTTGGAGATGCTGCGGATGTCGGTTGGCCAGAGATTTGCTTGTTCGAGTGACCGCAGGTAAGCATATGCATATTTGCTCGACCAGCCGCAGCCGTGGCAGCACGATCCACTCTTGAAACCCTGGATGAGTATATCTGCTAGTTCCAGTCTGGCACGGTTTCTTTGCTCTTCCAGAAAATCTCACTCAGTTAGCAACGTTCTGCAGTGGAGCAGCTCGAATGACTTACAGACTACCCTCCAGCCCATAACGGACTCAAGGTCTTGATTGACAAGACCGAGATACGAACCGCCGTGGCCGAGTATCAGCGCCTTTGTAATTGCTTTGAAGGATGACGCATTCCGGAACAGAGCCGCCGCGGCTGCGAGGACTACCAAGTCATTGGCCTCTCTGTTACCAGGAAGCAGCCAAGCTGTACTTGTGAATGTGAAAGCATCCACAAAATCGTACTTATCAGCCAGGACCGCAATGCTCAGAATGTCGTGCACGGACAGTGCTGTAGGTATCACACGGTTTTGATGGTGCATAACTGCACAGAGGTACTTCATGGCCACTGCATCGTCGTCAGGAAGTGGTAGTTCCTGCAGTACACCAGCTGTATGATGGCCCTCCTTCCAGTTTGGGCCTAGCATGACAGAGAATGGTTTCGAGACTGCCTTGAGAATCAGTGACTGAACCTTGATCTTCAATTTTTCTGGTCCGACAACTAGGACGATGTCACCATCCGCAGCAATGTTTATGACCGCGTGGACATCTTCTCTTCTTCCTTCTGTAATACTAGCCATGCCAAAAAGTCTTTCGGATAATCGTCCTCGCTGGCTGGAGAAAGAATGTTGTATTATTACAACGCTGAGGCAGAAGTCCAGAAGCGTCAAGGCACTGACTCGGTCATGGGAAGAATCGGAATATGAATAGCGAGGGGTTAGTTTCTTTAAAGTAACTTCACATCCAAAGTCAGCGCAGTTTTTAGACATGCATATGAAATTGCATGCATGTTGCAGCTCGTGGCCGCTTACCATTGGGCAGATACAAGAATGATGCAACAATGGATGCCTTCAGCCATTGACGCCGCTCACATAACGGGTTAGCTAGTTTTTCGCAGCAGGTGCAGTGCACAGTATCGGTGCACGAACAGCCTGGCCACCGTCTTCGTCGGGGCTTCTTTTCTTCCCGTATTTACTCACCTATGCGCTGCAACTTTCATTGATTGTATGTGAAGTCAGACGGCTTCGCATACATAATCGAGTAGAGTGTGACTGCTTATAAATTCGAGGCACACTTATTGTTAGTGCTCTGGTCGGGCGGCGACCGCTTATAACCACTTCCATCCATCTTTTCAAGCCAGTAGCGAATAGTAAATGCGCTCTCTCGCTACGATTAGGTGGTGCAATTGTGGTGGTGGTGGCTTAATGTCTCGACAGTAGTGGGGAGAGGGAACTTCATCTCCTGCGGCCGCCACAACTGGTAACTTATCATGCAAATCGTACGGGAAAAGATTAAATTAGATGCGGCAAAAAGCAAACGAATCTTTTTACTTCGATATCTCTTTAGCACTATCTGAAATGCCAAGAATACGGTGTACGCGATAATAGGGATGCCACTCGAGTTTGAGGGTGGCAACATCGGCTGGCGGGCTGGCTCCCAGCAATACACCGCCATGAACCTCAAGTTCAGTGGCTGCGCGACTGCTATTCAATGGTCTGGGATAGGGGGCTCCATTGGCAGCGTATCGAAATTGAAGGGGCCGACATTGGCTTTAACATTTCCGGGCGTGGAGGAGGTACAGGTCAGGGCACTGGATCAGTGTCGATTATTGACTATTATTGACTCCAAATCTCAAGCACGTCTGTTGGTGTTCTCACCAATTTGAGAAAGGATGGCATCAACGGCGCTCCCAATATTGCCATCGACAATCTCGAGCTCGACGGCGTTGGTACGGCCGTCAAAGACGAGGGCGGAAGTACTGTGCTTGGGGCGAGCTCCCACATCGAACGTTGGGCAATTGGCAGCCGATACAACGGTACAAAAGGCTCCCAAACCTCAGGCAATGTCGACGCGCCCAAGCTCGCCGACTCTCTCCTCGACAACGGTAAACTCTTCTATCGTTTTCGCCTTCAGTACGAATCTGTCGGTGCTGACAGATTCCTTGTCGCCGCCGACCACGGCTGCAAGAATGACGGAACAGGAGACAATGCAGCAGCGATAGATGATTTTCTGAACAAGGCCAAAGATCAAAACAAGATTGCGTTCTTCCAGCCGGTGTCTACAGAGTAGGCAGCACTGTCTTTATTCCCAATGGCTCTGTTGTCCAGGGTTCAGTTTGGTCCCAGATCCAGGATGCCGGGTTCTACTTTAACAACGTCTGCAACCCTAAGGTCGTCGTGCAGGTGGGAGGAAAGGGCGACAAGGGAAAGATAGAGATCGTGGAGATGATGTTCACTGTGCACAGCGCCACAGCTGGTGTCATTGTCCTGGAGAGGAACATTCATCAAGATGTTCAAGGCTCTGGCAAGTCTCAATAGCAATATGTATTGATTGCCAGAAAGGAATGCTAACTCGAAGAATTGGCCTGTATGTGGGACTCTCACGCCAGAGTGGGAAGCGCAACAGGATCGGATTTGACATCAGAAAACTGCCCAATGAAGAATACAACTATAACCTGTGCCCTCCTCTCCCATGTTACACCCGGTGCTTCTCAATATTTCGAAAATGTTTGGGTTTGGCTGCCCGATCAGTAAGTTGTCCTCAGCCTCTCGCTACCTTAACGGCTTTCTAACCTGTAGTTTCAGTAACAATGACGTGAGTGTCTATGATGAGCCCGACAAGACTGCCAACCAAGTCAGCTTGTACGCAGCCCGTGGTACTCTTATTGAGTCCAAGGGCCCGTCTTGGTTCTATGGTACTGGCTCAGAGCACGCGATTCTGTATCAGTACCAACTCTACAACGCCAAGGACATATTCAATCTGAAACACCCTACTACCAGCCCAACCCTGCAACCCCTCTACAATATGCAGTCGGAATACCTTTCCCTGGCGAACTCGATTTCTCTCGGTGTGAAAATGAAGCTTGCCAGGCGGCCTGGGGTCTCTGTGTCATTAACTTCGAAGGCATCACCATCCATAGTGCTGGTTTGTACAGTTTCTTTCAGTATTATCTACAGGGTTGCGTAGAGAGCCACGGCTGTAATTTTTATTATTTATACATATCATATTTAATTATATATTAAATGAGCCTATTTATATATGTTATTGGTGTGGGTATAATGCCCACGCGCAGAGTTATAAATCGGCCGTTTTGGTGGACGAAGGCGTAGAGGTTTGCTTGCTTAGCTGCCTTATCTAACCAGTTGCTTGTTAATCTAATGAATCTATCTACACGAATATTATACACTAGCCTGCCTCCTCCCCTACTGCATATTCTCCTTGAAGAACTTCACCATGTCATTCGCCGCATCATCCGACTCCATCATCATCCCCAGCAGCTGATCCGTCTGCTCTCCCACCTCCACCGCCCTCTCCGTCATCTCCTTTTCAAACGCCTCCACCAGCGGACTCAGCACCTTCCCAAACTCCGCTGCGCCCTGTTCCCCAGCCGTGCCGTAGGCTTCGACGACCGCTCTGGTCAGCAGCGTCGCGTCGAGCATCGCCTGGTTCACGCCCTCGCCGTTGGGCAGCATGACGTGCGCCGCGTCGCCGACGACCGTCACGCCGGCGCGGTGCGGCCAGGACGTGCCGTGCGGCAGCGAGTACAGCGGGCGGATGTCCAGGACGCCAGAGCCCCCGTTGTCGCGGGTCTCTTCGGCGAGGGCGGCGGCGACGAGCTCCTTGACGGGGCCGCCGAACGTGCCCAGGAAAGCTGGGTCGTCGAGGATGGCAGATGTCGCGTCGACGGCGGGGCGCGACGAGAGACCGGTTGTCAGTGCGTATTTCTCGTCGGGGATGCGCAACCAGAGGTATATACGTGCAGAGTCCTGGGGTCCGCGCTGCGAGATGACGGCCTGTCTGTTGCCGAGGGCGCTGAAGGATCCTGTGCCCACGAGCTTGGCCAGCTCGGGGTATTTTGACGAGATGTGCCTGATCGTGGCGGTGACGACGTGCGTGCCGCTGTAATTTGGCTTCACGTCTGTAAGCAGCCCGCGCACGCGCGACCACGCGCCATCCGCACCAATCACCAGATCAAACTGCTCCCTCACCCCATTCCCAAACTCCAGCTCCGTCACGCCACCCTCCCCCTCCATCTTCGCACTCGCAAGCTTGTGCCCCCACCGCACGCTCGCCCCCGGTATCCGCGTAAGCAGCAGCTGCGCGAGGTTGTTCCTCGAAATCTCCGGCCTCGTCTCGCCCCCGGTACCGACATGCACCGCCGCGCCCATCTTATCCGAGAGAATAAACTCCTCGCTGCACTCGCCCGTCAGCGGGAGAAACTCCTCATACAAGCCACACTCCCGTAGAGCAGCTAGCCCGTCGCCCTCGTGCAGGTCCAGCATGCCGGAGGGTTTGGCCCACTCCGCGGCGGTGGGCTGCGGGCGGAACTCGAAGAGCGTAAAAGGGACGCGGTGCTTGTGGAGGAGGGTGCCGACGGTGAGGCCGGCGGGGCCGCCGCCGACGACGGCGATGCGCGGCGATGATTGTTGTGAGAGGGGTGGCGATGATGAGAAGAGGCGGGTGTGGTGTGTTTGCGGGCGGAAGAGGCGCGAGACCCGCACTGCGCGGAATGTGATTGTGCTCATGATCGGCGTCAAGGATTCCAACAAATTTAATTATGCAAACATTAAAAAAAGTGTTTATTATTCAAATAACGGGTATTATGCAGATCGAAATCGAATTGGATGCCAAGTCTTAAAACCAATCGCGAATCAAGCCACCTTATAAGTTCTTATAAGCCCTCGGGGTTCGGGCGCCAACTTTTGTCCGCCCACCCTAGGACATTTTCGACTACCCGCGCGCCGGATCTAGCCCCAAGAATCCTCCCATCCACCATCAAAATTAATTTCCATTTGCCAATTCACGGACGGGCTTGGAAAGAGAAGATTGAAAATTGCTGACAAAATCCTCTTCATTGACCCAAATGCGCCGAAGAGTGCAGGGCGGTTGCCAAAAGAGGCATGGAGGTTCTAAGGGTCTTGTGTAGGGCTGATGCAACACTTGCCGCGCAATTTCATCCCAAAAAGCGCATAGCATGGTGGCGCACATACGGAGTAGATCATCGTCGCATCCCGCCCCTCTGTCTTGCATTTTCATGTGTGTGTGTTGCATGTTTCACTTGCTGACGTAGATGACTATCTGCAATGTTACCCAATCATGGTAGGAATATGTACATATATTATTATCTGTTTATACTAAGCGACGTTTATCGTGGAAAAAAAATCATTAAGGCCTTGCAAACAACGCGCATCTGAAAGCAAACGCACAAACTCACATCGCCTTGTTTACGGGGCGGGGTCGATGCTCTGGGGGTTGCGGAACAGGCTCTTAGGGTCGTACTTCTTCTTGAGCTGCTGAAGTCTCGGGAGCTTGTCGCCCCAGTAAAACTGCTGCGCGGCCTGACGATCGAGGTTGGCGTTGATGTAGCCGGCGTAGGTGGTATTGGCTTCGGGCGCACCCTTCTGGACGCGCTCCTGGACACCGTCCACAAAGTTGACCATCTTGTCAGACACGCCGAGAAGACCGATCGAGTACGACTGGTACATGATGACCTTGTCGCGGTGGGGGTACGCGGTCGAGTCGTAGGGAACATCGGCGATGGCACCGCCCTCGTTGTCAAATATGATGAACCAGAGAGGGGTATCGGCGTCGGCGTCGCCCATGTAGGTGAAGAGCTCGTCGATCGAGGACTCGCTCAGGAGATCCTGCTCACGGAGAGCCAGGGAGCGGCTGACAAACTGGGTAGGGGTATTGGAGAGGTATAGACCAGTCTTCTCAGCAATGTGAGCCAAGCTCCCGAGCCAGTCCATGACGGCAATGTTGGCCTTGCCGGCGGGGAGCTTGTCGGGAATGCCGCTGGCGTGGAACTCGGCCTCGGTGCCGTAAAAGGTGCCAGTGATGAGGGCGCCAAGGGGCTCGGCGATGAAGAGCGAGGTGAAGCGGCGGTCGAGGTTGGGGTCGCCAACAAGGTCCTGCCACTTCTTGTAGACCGGGGCCATTTCCTTTTGCGTTCCGAAGCTGATGCTGTAGGTGTACTCGACGACATTGCCGGGCGCCTCCTCGGTGCGGACAACAAATTCGGTAACAACGCCAAAGCTGGCACCGGCACCCTGTAGACCCCAGAAGAGGTCCGCGTTCTCAGTCTTGGAGGCTCGCTGGATGTTACCATCGGCAGTGACAACTTCAACTTCGAGGACGTGGTCGAGGGCCAGTCCCCAGATACGAGAAGACGGACCAATACCACCCTAAATCTGTTAGCGGTGATTATCTGGCAATCTCGTGTGCAACCTACAATGGTAGCGTGGCCACCGATACCGACACCGGGGCAGGTTCCGTGGGCCATGGCGCGCTCGCCGTTGGCGTGAAGCTTCTTGTCGAGCTCGCCAAGGACGTAGCCGGAGCCAAAGGTGGCTTGCCAGGTGTCGGTGTCCATGGTGAAGTCTTGGAGGTTCTTGAGGTCAATCATGAGATTGCCATCGCCGCCACCAAGGCCAAAGTTGCTATTATTCGCCTTAGCATGTAATGCCGCGATGGTAATAGTACGCGCCACATCGCCACTTACGCATAAGAGTGACCGCCAGACTTGGCCTGGACCGAAACATTGTGGGCGTTGGCGCACAGAATGGCGCCCGAGACGTCAGTAGCATTGTCGGGACGGAAAACCGCGGCCGGCGTGACGGGGAGGGCGAGGTTGTAGGGCTTCACCCACGCAGCCTCGTAGAGAGGCGCGCTGGGGAATGCGACGCAGTTGGCGCGGCCGGCGCAGAGGTTGGTGAGACACGTCTCGAGGGGTGTGCTTGGACCGTTGCCCATGTTGACGGCAGTGACCAGAATCGAACAGATCGGGGAGAGCGATTCGGGTCGACGGTGGTAAATCTAGTACGAGGGCATCAACCACCGAGATGAACTGTCGAACATCTGGTGGATGGGCGGGATGGGTCGCGACTGCATATATAATTAGATTGTTCCAGGACGGAGTGGATGGTACATACAGGAACGCACGCCAAGTCTGACAAAGAAACAAAGATGAGCTAGCGCATTTCGCGCAGCACCGGGCAGCGGCGTGACGGAGAGACATATTCGGGGGGTCGCATGGTGGCAGATGATGGCGGGCTGCTGGACTCGCCAGTAGGGGTGCAAACAGGGATGGAGGGCCCTGCTGAGCAAAGGGACTTGCGGGCTTGTGCCTTGCCAGTGGGAAGCATAAAGAGCCTGAGCTCACCGGGCCGTCTTTTTAGCGTCAATGGGCAAACACGAGATTGCGGCGTGTGGCAGGGACTCTGTCACTCTGTATGGTGTACTCCGTCCTCCGTACACCGTACTTGGTGACTGGGATTTGTCCGCCCATCACAGTGGGATCCTTGGTGTTGCGAGTCTAGTGTGGCTAGTGCAGGATTAGTGGCTGGAGAAGTGGAGGTGCAAGGAACTGGGGTGGCTTGTGGCTTGACTTGTCCCGAAATTGCAAGGAGCCGGGCGGCCGTCTGTCTGTCTGTCCCTCAAAGGAAACCCACTGCATGTGATGAGACGCTGGACCCAGCATCAGCACTATTCCGCACAGCGTGCTCCGTACTCCGTACAGGTAATCAATCCTGCAATCCTCTCGGCCCAGCTTCCCGATCCAGGTTTATCAAGTCTTTGCTTTGAAAAATCTTCGTTTATTTGTCTCTTTTCTCCAGTCAAATATCCCGGTAGACAGGGTGGCATTCTTCGGCGGTCGCCGGAGACATTTCACGGCACACTCTGTTTCCGTTTTAGCTGCAGAAAACTACTCGCGGAATCCGGGAGTAGCGTGGTAGGATACTGCGTTGATTTTTTTTCTTTTCTTTTCTTTTCTTTTCTTGAAATTTGCCGGGGAGAACTCAGCTGGCCTCTCGTGCGCCAACATCCGCCAACATCCGCCACAGAATGAACCCCTATGAGCCATTGGCGCATCTACACCCCCTCATAGGCTTACCGTCTTTCTTCTCGCCTGCAAACCTGCTTTGAAATGCCTGTGCCAACTTTATTAACTAACCAATCTGCACCACCTGTTTCTACCTCCTGGGATGGAGGGGTAACACACCCGCCCATCCTTCATCTCGCACCACCTTGGCCCTCATCCAATGACTGCCCGACGCCGCACGCCACCACTGCAACCTGATGCACACTTGATCTCCTCCCCTTCCAAAAGGGTGGGCAGCCACGGGCAGTTGCCGCTGATGCATCGTCGTATTCGTATCTTTCAACATCACCGCTTCGGCAGGTATCATGTGCCTTACTTGCTCGACTTCGACCGCACTCAATATAGCGATACCTATTGTCGGGTAGCACCGACAGAAACTGGACATGTTCACGCTAATCTAGGTTGATGTGCGATTTATGCTCCTCCTTGTGGACATTAAATTGGGGTACCTGTCGTTCAGCAGCCTGTTGCGTCTCCCCACGCTCCGCCCAAAAGTTGTAAACTGGGTCGTCATTTCCGGCCAAACTGATTTACAGGGACAGGCTTTTTAACTCTGCAAGTCCCTGCCCAAGTCGTCGGAGCCGAGAGACGCTTCTATGTACCTGCCGCTTTCTCATGTGCGACCATCTGTGATTCGCTGCGCGTCATTTGAGTTTCTCTGTGACGCCATCACCTGTTGGGGACGGACCCCTTTGCAATGATCCATCACCTGCCCTTTTGGTGTCCGTCGCCTGTCGCGTGAGGGTGCGGTCGTCCGATGTGCGAACGCAACGTGCGACTAAACCCTGTTCCTTGGGTCGATCAGGGTCGCAGCAGGCTGTCAAACGACCCGGACAGTCCTTGGGCCAGCGACGCGTGAGGATGATCTTCTTACACAATGTACAGGGGTACCAAATCACAAGACGAGATGTTAAGAGCTGTGGTCCCTGGGCAAAAATGAATGTCGGGCAGACTTCTGCTCGCGAAAGCGTCCTGCTGTATTTCGACTGGCCCATTCTAACGGCACCGAAACCTTGAAAGGGCGAATAACATGGTTTACAGCATCTTTAACAAGGACATCCTCCAGGAAGCGACAAAAAATGTTGACGAATGTGTATGAACAATGTGTATGAACAATGTCCACAAAAGTTCGTTTTAAATTGCCAACTGCCGGGTAGCAAGCCAACAGCACAACTCGACAGTATTCACGCCAGGACAAACACCTTGAGTCCCTTCGCGCTAACTTTTGACATTATAAACGCAGGACCGTTTTAATTAAGAAAGTATCAACTAAGAGCAGCTTCCTGGCAGTATAGCTGCGCATTTATCTGCGCTCGAACCTATGCAAACCACCACTCGACCAACGCCTCTGGCATCCTCTTCAAAACATCAAAGTCCACTCCGGTCTGCCTCATCGTCACCACAACGAAATCAAATTCCGACATGAGAGAATCCGGATCCCAGCTATCAGCGTTGATATCCATCTTCTTTATTTGCGGCACCGCCTCCTGCGCAACCAGGGGGTCTGCCCACTCCACCTCCACCCGGCGGGAGAGCACCAGGCTCTGGGCTAGCTCCAACCCCGGCGAGTTCGCCAAATGCGACTGGCCGGGCTTGAACCCGATGCCCACGACCAAGATGCGGAGCACCGAGCCATCGTAAAATCTCGCAGTTGTGAGACGCTCGACGATGCGGTGCGCGATGACGGCCGGCCGCGCGCGCATCTTCTCCGTCGCGGCCTGCAGCAGCGGAAACGCATTGTTGGAGAGCAGGTAGAAGGGGTTCACGGGGATGCAGTGCCCGCCAACACCGACACTTGGAGCAAACGGCATATATCCAAACGGCTTTGTTGCCGCAGCGCGGCACACCTCAAAGGGATCGATGCCGTGCGGTATGCACGCATCAGCCATCTCGTTGGCGTAGGCGATGCACACCATCCGCTGGCAGTTCTCGTAGAGCTTCATCATCTCCGCGACCTCGGGCCGCGACACGCGGACCACATTGCTAAATGCTCTCGAATAAAGCTTGACAATGGCATCGGTGGACCCGGGAACGATGTCGTCGAGGCCGGACACGACCTTTGGTATGGCACGCGCTGGTGGCTCGGTGCGTCCTGGGTCGACGCGCTCGGGCGACATGCCTGCCGCAAAACCCCTTTGCTTCACAAGCGGACCGAGAAGCTCCCTCGTCATTCCCACAGCGACGGAGCTTTCGATCACGATGGTCGCGCCGGGACGGGCATACCTGGCGACTGTGGCAATGGCCTGGCGGAGATACGACGAGTCGACTTGTTGGTTCGGCAGGAGTAGCGTCGGCACGGAGATGAGAAAGTGCGTCGCGTACATGATATCGCTGCTCTTGGTGGTAAAGTGTGCAGTCCCGGCATTTTCGAGACGAAGCTTCTCGATGCGCGGAGCAGAGACGTCGTAGCCAATGACGCCGCAGCTACCGCTGAAGGCGTGGACGATATGTTCGCCGACATAGCCCACGCCAATCACAGCTACGGTGGGAGGACTATCGGGCAGAATTGGGGGAAGGTTGAATACTTCGTCGTCAGAGTCGACAATCTCCCCGGGTGGTGTTTGGTCGTAGTAGTTCCGTGTCGGGATAGCTTGTGTCGGCGCTGCCGAGCCTCGGAAAGTCTGTAGACTCCCCATCGTAGCAATATTTCGCTTGCGGTTTTTGCCAGCGAATATTGACTATAATCGATAATTTCTGCTTTTTAACCACCTTCGGGTCCAGGTCCAGGCAGATACTCTATTTGAATCGAATTCTCCCCCAACCCTCTCACGGACGTACACTCGAACCCGAGTAAGCTCCAGCATTCTGTCTTCATTTACACGAAGCCGTGCATCTGCGGTGCTCGCATGAGTTGTATTTTTGCTTCTTGCGGTGTTTACGAGCACTTGCAGCTCCAGACCAGATCCCTGCAGCAAAATCGTCGAGATTGGTGTTACCCCAACGCGCCTCAAAGCCACGGCCGGCAATAATATGCAATGCACGCTGCAATAATCCGGCTACCGGCATGCCTCGTATTATGCTGATGTGATGACTTTTTGGGGTGTCGCGTATAATCCCAGTCAATATTGTCTGGGGCTGAGATGCGCTCACAAGATGAAAGGCGCCATCTTCTTCATCGCCTCACCACTGCCACGCGCGATCGTGGCTTTCTGAGTCAGGTGTGGTCGGTTGAAGATTTACGTGTACTATGAAAAGAAATGTAATCTATGTAGTGTATTTGAATGAATTGCACATTTATAGGATCGCCCAGATACATAAATTCTCTATGTTACCAGATTCAACACTTTTTTTGTCAAATCGCTAAAGCAGTAACTAGTTCTTATATCTCCGACTTTAGTCTGACAGAGACGTCACTATGAAGTCTACTACAGCGCTACTTGGCCTTGCGGTTACCGCCGCGGCAGTTTCCCGGCCGGATTTTGCGGGCATTCGCATTCTGCAGAAGCGCCAGGAGTGTGGTGCTGGAGTTGGATCCTGCGCTGCTGGAATGTGTTGCTCTGAAGGCGGATGGTGCGGAACTACGCATGAGTATTGCGGTGGTTCTCAGTGTCAACTGGACTATTGCGACTCCTGCGACACTTTGTAAGTCAACGTCACTACCAAGGACTCAACGTGGCTAACATTACGAAGCAAAGGGCCATCTGGGCCGTCAACAGAGGACATTTCGCGCGATCAGATGGGTACTGTCCCATATGGTACGTATTTACATCCTGCCACCCTTACAACCCGACTGACTTTCCAGGCACTATAATCACAAAATGCAAAGACCCTGGCGCCATGGCCCTCACCTTCGACGACGGCCCCGACGTCTATACCTCACAGGTCCTCGACATCCTCAAATCTTACAACGTCACGGCAACATTCTTCATCGCCGGCAACAACCGCGACAAGGGCCCGATTGACGACCCAACCCGCCCCTGGGCCTCCGTCCTGCGCCGCATGCACGCCGAGGGCCACCACCTCGCCAGTCACACCTGGACGCACCGCAGCCTCGACAAGGTCAACAAGACGATCCAGTTCTCCGAGATCATCTACAACGAGATGGCCTTCCGTAACATCTTTGGCTGGATCCCGACCTACATGCGCCCGCCGTATCTCGAGTGCAGCCAGGAGTCTGGCTGCACCGACGCCCTGCAGACTCTGGGCTATCACGTCATTGAGAATAATATTGACACCAAGGACTACATGAACGACTCACCAGAGAACATCCACATCTCCAAGGAGCGCTTCGATAAAGGTCTCTCTCCGGACGCTGGTAGCCACAGCTACATCACTCTCGCCCACGACGTGCACTACCAGACCGTTATCACGCTGACGGCTTATATGATCGAACTGAGTAGGCAGCGGGGGTACAAGCTCATGACGGTGGGCGAGTGCCTGGGTGACCCGCGCGACAACTGGTACCGCGAGGCGTCCAACGGACCTACTGTACCGACCAAGACGACTCTGCCTGGCATCACGCCCACAAGCACAACGACATCGTACACGAGTCCCACCGCGACGATGATTATTTCTCCGGACCAGACATGCGGCGGTAATACCGGACATACGTGCCAGGGATCGGCCTTTGGCAACTGCTGCTCGTTTTACGGCTTCTGGTGAGTACTGCTGTTTTTTTTTTAAACCCTCCTTACCCGGAGATGCAGGCACGAGGGGCAGAAGAAGCAGTGTAAACATGACTAACACAACATCTATGCAGTGGCTCGAGCGATGCATACTGCGGCACGGGCTGCGATGTCGACTTTGGCGCGTGCAACCCCGTTCCGCCCGGCGTGGTCGACACGACGAACGGGCTCTGCGGCGCCAAGTTTTCCGCCACCTGTCTCAACTTTGGCAGCAAGAGGTGCTGCTCGGAGAATGGATACTGGTAAGTCCCGAGCGCTGTGACCGTTTGAGAGACATACACTGACAGCGTGGACAGCGGCGAGTCGGCCTCGTACTGCGGCGCTGGGTGTCAGAGCGACTTTGGGCAGTGCGACTAGGCAGCTGCGGGATAATGGCGAAAGTGACACAAGACAGAAATAGTATCGTAGAATTTGGTTAAATAGCTGAGTGAAATGTATATAGCGTGCTGCGGAATGCCATAATGGATTAGCTTACACCGATCGAATCATAACTGGCCCTCCTTCGTATCGACAACGATTGCCCTGTGCAACGGGTCTCATCACGACCAACTCAAAATGAAACATATAAATAGACATATAGACATCGCTAAATTCACGCCAACGCCACGCACACCAAGCACCGCACCACTCACGCCAGGTCCAGGGCTTACCCTGCCGTCACACCGCGGATGCGTGCCGTACGCCGCGTCTCACGACCGACACGACACGCTATAGATGCTGGCGCAGATCGAGCCACTGAGACGGTACAGTATGAAACGTGGCAACTCGGTAGATGTGGAGTGATCCAATAATAGATCCATCTCGCCCTCGCTGCCAGGCTTGCCCATCCTTGCCGTATTGCCATACGTGCAATGTCTGTCTGTCTGCCTACCCCAGCAGGCAGCAAGGAATGGAGAAATATTTTCCAGGATCAGGAACAAGGTCAGAGTTAGGGCTATACGAGGTGTCACGCCGAATCAGTCACCTCCGAACGGCATCACAGCAGCATGGGGAAGAGAAGGCAGACAGGCGTAGCCAATGACCCTCACCGAGCTAAGTATGCCGTTGCAGCTTTACAGCGAATCAGGGCATGTGTGCTATACAGATTGGCACAGTTCCGTTCGCCGTTCGCTAGCTGAACCCTGGCGTAGAAACGCCACATTGTGGTGAAATCCGTGCCGCGACTCTTTACGATGCCCGCTGAGTGACTGCCACTCGGGCTGAACACTACACCCCCGCAGCAGTGACTGTCGCCTCGCTTTCTGACGAGCCTGGCTTGGCGGATACGGGGGCTGGGTGGCATAACGGTTCTAGCCAATTATTGCGTCGCGTTTGTATAGTGTTCGCTTACACCGTGTTTGCTGCACGGGAACAGATGCGGGAGGCAAACGGTTTGTGGCTGTCATAAAACTCGATGATCTGCTGTATTTCGAAATCTTCACCAACGAAAGTGCTCCGCTCCTTTCACTTTCTTTATCAAGTGAAACTGACATCATCAAGTCGACATGCAGTCAAACTCCAGGAAGACTCCCTCGGAGTCTTCTGAAGAAAAGGTTATTCAAGACCTCAGTCCGCCGGGACAGGCTGTGCTAGCTGAAGACACTGGCTCTCGTGCTTCCGTAAGTAGACCAGAACGCATGGGGTCCAAGACTGGTTGCTGACTGTATAGTCGATAAACCGTCAGATCTACGGTATCCTGCCGCCCGGCATCCGCACCCCGCAGACGGTCGGATCGTGGACATCGGGAGCTGATTCCAACATTTCTTTCAACTCGGCCGTCGTACAGGAGGAGGCCAAACTACGATGGGATTCGGACGAAGAACTCAAGCGCATGTCCAAGACGCTGCTCCGCATGCAGAAATGGGGCCTCATCGCCGGCCTGCTCGCCATCAACGGCACGCTCATCTACGCCGCCCTCACATATTGGCAGGTCTACTACCTTTTCATCGTCCTTCTTAGCTCCAACACTGTCATGCAGGCTTTCATGATTGTCTGCATCGTCCTACACTTTATTTGGAAAAAGATCCTCTGTGGCTGGAGAAAGCGCAAAGAAAACGTACCGGAAGAGCCCGAGCGAATGGTCTTACTTCTTCCCTGCTACAACGAAACGCCAGATGAGCTCTCCAGATCCCTCGACTCCCTCATCGACCAGGAAAACATCGACGACCACCCAAAACTCATCCTCATCGTGGTTGACGGCAACGTCCGTGGACCCGGTATGGCCAAGACCACGCAGCGCTACCTTCTCGAGGACATCCTCGAGCCCGGCCCCGTCCGCGTCTTCCAGAACGGCTACCGCGCCCGCGACGGCCTCTTCATGCCCGTCAAAATCCAGACGGGCACCTACCGCGGCACGCCCTATGTCTTCGTCGGAAAACGCTACAACCAGGGTAAGCGCGACAGCCTGTGCTTCGCGCGGTCTTTCCTCTATCACTACAAGAAGCGCTCGGAGAACGCGGTCACCATGTTCAACAACGACCTGTTCACGTACCTCGGCAACGCGCTCGTGCAGCGCGGCCTCTTCACCGTAGACTACCTCGTGGGTATGGACGCCGACACCGTCTTCGACAAGTACTGCGTGTGGGAGATGCTGAAAGAGATACGCCGTAACCCAGAACTCGTCGGCGTCTGCGGCCACGTCTGCGTCGACTTTGACGACAGAAACTTTGGCCTCTGGTCGCTGTACCAATCCGTCGAGTACTCACAGACTCAAGGCCTGCGCCGCATGTTCCAATCGCGCATCACCGGAAAAGTCAACTGCCTCCCCGGGTGCTGCCAGCTGATCCGCGTGGACGAGGCGACGTTCGGCGACGCGGTGCTGCGCCAGAAGTTCGGGTACTGCCCGAAGCCCAACGACGTCATGACGCAGCACATCATGGGCAACTACTCCGAGGACAGCATCCACGCGAGCATCATCTTCAGCCTCTTTCCCAAGAAGCAGACGGCGCAGGCGCTGCGGGCGAAGGCGTTCACGATCGTGCCGCAGACGTGGAAGGTCTTCCTGTCGCAGAGGAAGCGGTGGGCGCTGGGGAGCATCTCGAATGAGTTTGTCATGATTTTCCGGCCGGGGATTATTTTGGTTGAGAGGCTGCAGAGCGTGGTGGCGGTGCTGACGTGGGCGATCACGCCGTTTATTATCGCAGCGCTGGCGGAGATGATTGTGCTGTTTGTGAGACATGGGAAGGAGGTCATGCAGAATCCGGTTTTTGTTTCTCTTCTGGCTCTACTCTGGATTCGCTACGTGAGTCGTCTTCCCTTGCAAGTGCTGATTGGTCCCTAACATGACACAGCTGTATTCATTCTGCATCGGCTTCTGGTTACCGCGCAATAACCTCGAGCGCATTCAGTATTTCATCGGCTTCATCATTCACTTCTTCACCTCGCCGTTCATGAACATCATTATTCTGGTATACTCGTTGATGCACTCGGACGACTTCAAATGGGGCAAGACGCGTGAAGTCATTCAGGACGATGGAGAGCCGACCGGCGACGGGCAAGGCGGAAGAGGGACGCATTAACACTCTAATCTGGGGCATTGGGACGCAGCGTGTAAACACAGATTGGAACTATTCATACATCTTCTTAAATAGCATGCCAATTGGGTTATTACAAAATTGGAGCAAGGCTCGTCTAGACATAGCAACCATAATAAGAATACATAGCAACTCGGTGTCACATAATACAGGCATGAAGCAGTCCATGTATCAATAGTCCACGCATCAATAATCGACGCATCATAGTGTCATTAACTGTTATTATCATCTAATCATATCTAGAACCGTAGATGTTGAGTCTACAAGGCTCGCCCTGGTGTCTATCCCTCTATCGACAGCACTGAAAAGTTGATCCAAATAAAAAATAACGCCAGATAATAATGTGCAGGGGAAACGGTATATAACTATCCGCGAGCGCGCAGTCACAGGCGTCGCTTAAATCTTCTTGGCGACCATCCAGGTGAGCAGGTCGACCTTGGTGACGACGGCGACGGGCTTGGAGAGAGTCTTGTTGTCGGCGCTCTTCTCGGTGACGACGGCGGCCGAGTTCCACTCGAAGAACTTGCTCAGGTAGGTGAGCGAGGTGTCCATGGTGATCTCGACAAACTTGCGCTTGACGCCCTTGGTGGTGCCGGCGGCGGCCGTCTGGCGAGGGTCGGTGACGATCTCGTCCATGCGGCCAAAGTCGAACATGACGTCCTTGACCTGGGTATGACCGGTGGCGCGGCCGCTGGAGAGGTAGCTCAGCAGGTTACCGAGGGTAACGAGGCCGACGAGCTTGCTGCTGTCAGAGAGAACGGGCAGCTGGTCAAAGCCCTTGTCGCGCATCGTCTCGATGGCCTCGGAGCACTCGGCGGTGGCGGCGACGGAGGTGACGGGCTTGAGGCGCAGGGAGGCGATGGTTGCGCCCTCGTAGGGGTCGGCGGACTGCTTGCCGCTGGGGGCAGTCACGGAGGCCGTCTCGACGCCGTTGATGGGGAGCAGGTTGTTCGCGGCCAGCCAGTCGTCATCAGCAAACTTGGAAAGGTAGCTGCGGATGCTGTCGGGAAGGATGACGACGACAACGTCGCCCTTCTTGAAGCCGTAATCCTTGACGGCCTTGAGCATGGCAGACATGGAGGAGCCGGAGCTGCCACCGACGAGCAGACCCTCCTCAGCAATGAGGCGGCGGGCAAGGTAGAAGGATTCCTGGTCGTCGGTCTTGTACCACTTGTCGACGAGGGGACGGTCGAGAACCTCGGGGATGAAGTCATAGCCAATGCCCTCAACCTTGTAGGGCTGGTTGGCGTGCTCCTCGTTGAGAGCCTCGGGCTGGGCGAGGATACTGCCATGAGGATCGGCAGCGATAACCTTGATGTCCTTGTTGTGCTTCTTCAGGCCGCGGGCGAGACCGGTAATAGTACCGCCGGTGCCAGCACCAGCGATAATGGCGTCGATCTTGCCGCCAGTCTGTTCCCAGATCTCCTCGGCGGTACCATGCTCGTGGGCAAGCGGGTTGTCGAGGTTACCGTACTGGTCGAGGATGTGGGCGTTGGGGATCTCCTTCTCGAGGCGGCGGGCGACACCGATGTGCGACTCGGGGGCGTCCCAGGCGGCCTGCGTCGGGGTACGGATGATGGTGGCACCGAGGGCACGGAGGACAGAGACCTTTTCGGCGGACATCTTCTCGGGCATGGTGATGATGGTCTTGTAACCCTTGATGGCGCCGACGAGGGCCAGACCAATACCTCTGGGAGCTGTCAGTATGCTGCAAGTCGAGGTTGTTAATCAGTGTCTTCTTACGTGTTGCCGCTGGTGGGCTCAATCAGCGTGTCGCCTGGCTTGATCCTGCCGCTCTTCTCGGCCTCCTCAACCATGCGCAGGGCAATGCGGTCCTTGACACTGCCGCCGGCGTTGAACAGCTCAGCCTTGACGTATACGTCGCACTCGACGCCCAGCGACTGGGGCACCTTGTTGAGGCGCACCAGCGGGGAGTTGCCGATGAGCTCGGTGGCGGACAGGACCGTGGCGGGCCTGCGGCCGATGTGCGGGACGCTGGAAGAATCAGCCATCTTGACGGATTGCGATGCTGAAACCTGCTGAGCGGTGGGTCTTGAAGAGTGACGAAATGTAAGAAACAAGGTTGGCGGTAGTGTTGGCGCTGGCGTTGTAAAAGGGTCGTCGATGTGTCAAGTAAGTAGATAGAGCACCCCGCAGAGGAAAGGCGAGAGAAGTGGCAGCGCGGCAACCTTTTTTTTTTTTCAGCCCCACCATCCCGCTTCGCCGCAAGCAACGCCGGTAATATCCGTTTCTGGCCCCAGAAGGCGTGTAGGTATGCGAGACATTGTCTGCATATGTCGTGCTGGCCCGGAAAGTGATTTTTATAAAGTGCTTATTTGAATAAATACATCTGTATATTCTCTGCTGGCTGTACTGGCTGCTGGTCTGTTGTCGCAACTTCGTCGCAATGACGCAACAAGGTAGGCTTATGACGAGCCGCACCTCTATGGTCCGGAGTAGACGTGTAGCTCTACTCCGAATGGCGAGTGTGTAACAGTTGTACTTGCTGTCCATTACGAAGAATAAGGGTCTAAATTCCGTGTTATTATGACAGGCCTCTCATGGCGCATTCCACTCTTTACCTGCAATTAGTTAGGTGTTATTTTGCACGGCTGATAGTTTTGTTGGACGCAGTCCTCACGTCAATGCTCCCAAACTCGACTCGCAGAGAGTAGATATGAATATTAATATTATGACATTATACAGCTAGCAGACGCTAGATTCTCTGCGCAATCCACCACCACCACTTGTCCGCCTCGGGCTCCTCAGCCATAACGCTGCCGGGCAACACCTCGACATCAATGTCAAACTCCTGCATCTGCGCAAACGAAAACTTCTCTGAGCCGTACTCGCCCAGCCAGCCGTCTTGCTCCTCCGAGCCGATGTCGTCGGCACCAACGCCGGAGTCGAGCAGGCCCTTGCTTCTCGACGACCGTATCCTCGAAATCTCGGTCTCGAGGCTGGACTTGACCATAGTCGCGGGCAAGGCTGTGAACAAGTCCATCTTGTTGGCGGCGATGAGGACGGGCACAGACTGCTTATCCTTGCCGGTCGAGGTCGCCTTCTTCTGGAGCACCAGCAAAACGTCGTAGAGGTACTGCGCCGTGGCAGCCAGGACATCCTGCTCGCCAAGCGCCGAGGCGTCGGCGACAAAGATAACAGCTCGCAGCTTGTCGGCGCGGTTGAGCTTGCCCATTGCGACGTTGCGCAGCTTGCCGTGACCGGGGGTGTCGACCAGGAGGAACTTGGTGTAGGTGCCGTCGGACTCGTCGTGGTTGCGGTACGTCTTCTTGCTGGCCGAGTCGGTCGAGGCGTTGAGCTCGACGGACTGCGACGACTGCGAGGTGTGCGTGGCGGCGGGCTTGGTGCCGCGCTCGTAGAGGGTCTGCAGCGCCGTCTTGCCGCCGTTGTCGGGACCCATGAGCAGGACAACGGGGGGTACGATGTAGGTAACGGAGTTGGAGAGCACAATGTGCAGGATGACGGGAGCGCCGAGGACGACTAGGAGACCGAGGATGACAACGGCCCAAGAGGGCGTCATGAGGAAGAGGACGACGTCTTCAAAGGTAGGCATGGTGGGCGTTTGTTGCGTTCGCGGCTCGTGGGACAAGGGATGTATGTTGGACGCCCGAGCAGTCCTTTTCGCCGTTCGCTTCACAAGTCGTGGCAGAAGCGGATGTCAATGGAAAAAAGGCCACAACAGCCGGTTGCTCGAACAGTCCCCTATCGTGTCGAGCCGTCGAGTCGTTCGTCGTTGTTCTGACTCGGGGGGTGGTTTATAGGGCCAGCTTGTCTCCTCCAAAACGCAGTGGGGTCTCGAATTCGGATCGCAAGCTCTGCGCGTCTGGCCATTTTCACTCGCCACAGCGCCACTTTCTCTGTATCCACCAGCCACAGTTAGCTCCCAGCTCTAGCCACAGGGGCGCCAACCCGCCCGCCCGTCAGCCTGCCAATCCCCTATCAAAATGCGCCCGACGCTATGCTTCTTGGGGAAAGCGGAAGCCCCATGGCAGCTAAGCCTCGCTGCTGAACTATCATCAAATCTCCTAGCCGGGGCGCGGGTCAAACGGAATTATCAGTTCGTCAATTTCTTCACTCTTCTCCTTGTCGCCTCGCGTTGAAGCAGCGTTAATAGGAGGCGCGCGCTCTCCATCTCTCGTCGGACTTTTTCATCGCCCGCCTCACCACTAATCCCGCTCCCGTCCATCTCTAGCATGAAACCATAATAAGCACCACCAGTGACAGCCGCGTGTCCTCCCTGCTTCCGAACCCCGAAGCTTGAAGCCCACAGCGAATTTTACCCAGCCGCCATTCTACTTGTCTCACTTTCTTCGCTTTCTTCTCAGACCATCTGTGGCTCTCGACCCTCCCACCTATCCCTGTCCTTGCCGACAACGGTGCTTTTGCCGATCATATGGCCAGCTCGGCTCGACCAAGCAGTCTATCCGCTGCCTCCTCCGCTCCTATTCAACCTTCCCCCAAAGCTTCCGCCGCCGCGCCAAAGCTCGATAGTAACATGGAGATGGGAAGCATACAAAACGACGGTCCCGGAGGGGCCGCCGCTCCCGCAGCCGCTCCTCCGCCCGCTCCGGAAGACGACATTATGCAATTTGCCCGTACCGGCGACGTCCAGGCCATGGAAAAGCTGTTCGAGTCGGGAGACTTTGACGCCACCTATGCCGACGACGAGGGAATCACTCCTCTGCACGTATGTGCTTGTGCCTCAGACTTCCGCAGAAGCAAGTGCTAACCCTCTGCAGTGGGCAGCCATTAACAACCAGTACGCAATGTGCAAATTCCTCATCGACCACGGCGCCGAGATCAACAGAAAAGGCGGCGAGTCTATCGCTACGCCGCTGCAATGGGCAGCTCAACGCTGTCACTACTACACCGTCAACCTCCTCCTCCAACACGGCGCTGACCCCCTCATTACCGACTCGCAAGGCTACAACACTCTTCACATCTCGACATTCAACGGTAACGTCCTGCTGATTATACTCCTGCTGCATCAGGGCATCCCCGTCGATGTCCTCGACAGCTACGGCCACACGTCACTCATGTGGGCGGCCTACAAAGGCTTCCCCCAGTGCGTCGACATCTTCCTGCGATGGGGCGCCAGTGTTCACGCGACCGATGAACAGGGATTCACGGCTCTGCACTGGGCCCTGGTCAAGGGGCACCCGGCCTGCATTCTCAAAGTCGTCGAGTACGGCGCAGACAGATTCGCAAAGACCGATACCGGCAAGACGCCGGCCGTCACAGCAAACGAGCTGCACACCGAAAAGGCCTGGCATAGAGCGCTGAAGGAGTGCGGATTCGACCAAGATGGCAACCCGTCGACGCCGCCATGGCCCGGCGCGGCCTACTTCCTCAAAGACAAGCGCGCATTTCTGACGCGGTTCCTCTTTCTGTTGCCGTTCCTGCTGGTATGGACGGCGCTCATGTCGCTTTCGCATGCGCCAGTCTTCCTGGGCATTCCTATCGCGCTGATTCTTGGTTACGGCATCACATATTGCGCCAAGCAAGTTCTGGAATATGCGCCGTCAGATATGCGACAGTTTCACAAGACGGTAGGTTTTTACGTGAATTTTGTAATGACACGTGCTAATCCGCATGACAGCCTTGGCTGACTGGCATCTTTGCTGGCTCGCTCTTCTTTGTCGCCGTAAACTGGGTCTCGACCGTTCTACCGTACACCCTATTCAGAGGGCCTTCGTCACATCTTATTCTCAACGTGCTCTTTGGCGCATGCCTGGCGCTGACGACGTTCTTCTACGCTGCATGCGTCCGCTATGATCCCGGATACGTCCCCAAAATGAATGGTATCGCCGAGCAGCGAGCCGTCATTGACGAGCTTCTTAAAACCTGGAAGTATGACGAGACCAACTTTTGTGTTACGTGCATGATTCGGACACCGCTGCGTAGCAAGCACTGTCGCCGGTGCCAGCGCTGCGTTGCCAAACATGACCAGTAAGCCTCCTGTTTGCTGCTACCGATTAGACTTTCACTGACGAATGAATAGCCACTGTCCTTGGGTGTACAACTGTGTTGGTGTCAACACTCACCGTCACTTTTTCTTCTACCTCATTGCTTTGACTTTTGGCATCCTTTTTTACAACTGGTTGCTGTGGAATTGTAAGTGGACTGTTTTCTCTATCTGGATATTCAGCTAACGTCATCAGACTTTTCTGGTATTTCTCCCGATGCTTCTGATCAGTGCAACGTCCTCAGCCCTGGGCTGTGCAAGCTGATCAACGCCGACGCGTACACCCTGCTGCTCGGTCTCTGGATCACCCTGCAGCTAACGTGGGTCTCCATGCTCGTCGCAACCCAATTGATCCAAGTGTCGCGCGCCATGACGACGTATGAGAATATGATGGGCATTAACACTGGGCACTCATCAACGGCCTTTACATCAACTGGCGCTCCCCTTGACCCCAATCATCCCGCCATTTCAGCAGCCCCTACCACGGCGCCGGCTGCCGCCAACCGCCAACGCGGAGGCACGCTGCGCGAGTGGTGCCGCCTTCTCGGTGTCGATCCTTTCATCGAGACAATCACGGGCCGCGGTGCCGCCACCGGCAAGAACCGCCGCAAGAAGAAGAACCCTTACAGCAGAGGCTGCCTCCTCAACTGCAAGGACTTTTGGTTTGACCCTGCGCCCATTTTTGGCCAGCGCGACAATGGCACGGCCCTGCTGGGCGGCGACAAGGTGGACTACACTGAAATGTACGAGAGCCCGACGCTGATGCAGCTCACGGGCATGAGGGCGCGTGGCGGATACGAGGCCGTTGCTGGCGAGGAAGACGTCTAATGCTGTGGCGTTGGGTGCTCCTGACTGTATTTTGTTTGATTGAGAAGCCCTGACGAGATCACGTTCGGCTCCGTCAGAATTTTGTGTATACCTAGATGACATTGGGGGTGGCGTGGGAGTTTTTTGTTCTGGTTGAAGAAGTGGGCTGACGGCCTACACATACGAGACGATTCATGAACATTAGGTACATAGAATAGAACCTTTATAATACAAACATGGCAAAGGCCAAAAAAAGTTTCAATCGAATTACACTTCGCTGGGGCTAGTCCTGCTACCTTGTTTATTGTCCTGTAATGTTTTCGCTGTCATGAGTTCGTTAAATACTGCGTCCTACATCGGCCCTACGGTAACCGTCAGTCTGCAGCAACTTCTCCTCCCTCTCGGTGAAGCGCTTGGGGAAGTCGAAGCCGACACCAAACAGAACAAAGAAGGCCCACTTCCAGCGGAACGGGTTGAAGGAGATGCTGAAGATGAACCACCAGAGGAGCTCGAGGTAGGTGAAGAAGTCGAACGCGGCGGTCGGGGAGTAGCGCTTGAGGAACTTGGTGAGGCCGATCCAGCGGCGCATCCAGAAGGGCGAGGGGCGGGCGAGCGGGTCGGTGAGAAACATGAGTAGGATGCGCGTGTAGATGCCGATGTGGATGTGGCCGACGGTGCCGATGGCAGAGACGAAAGTGCAGTTGATGGCGGACATGCTGGGGTGCGGCGGCGGGAAGGTCTGCAGGTACCAGTTGGGCGGGGCGTAGGGCTCTTCGAAGCAGTCGTTGGGGAGGAAGCTGAGCGAGGGCCGCTTGAAGCCCGTGGCGAGGACGACGACGTCGGCGTCGACGATCTCGTCATGGCCGGGCCCGCCCTTGGGGACGCCGCGCGCGCGGCGGTTGACGAGGACGCCGTTCTCCGTGAAGCCCAGGGTGTCGCCGCGAATCCATTCCGCTTTACCCGCTCGCAGCTGGTCCATGATCTGCGAGTTGACCATGGGAGTGTCGGTGAAAAGGCCGTGGTCCTTGGAGGGCGAGATGTCCTCCAGGTCGCGGTAGAAGAGCTTGCGGAGGAGCGTCTCGGGGATCCAGGAGAGGTGCGTCTCCTGGCCGAAGATGTTGAAGCTGAGGAGGGCGTCGACAATGAGGTTGCGCGGGATAATCCACTTGTCGGAGCGGGCGAGGATGGAGATTTTGGAAGCGTCCTTGGCGATGGCGTACTCGAGGGCCTCGATGGCGGAGGCGCCGCCGCCGATGATGGCGACTTTCTTGCCCTTGACTTGGGCGCTGTGGCACTTTAGCGTTGGCAACGGTTGGAGCGCGCATGAAGGGAACGGAGGCATACCCGTCGAGTTTGGAGGAGTGGAGGATCTTGCCCTTGAACTGCTCGGAGCCGTCAATGTTGGCCATTTTGGGCGCGCCGCACGTGCCGACGGCGGCAACGAGCCCGTCGAAGCGGCCGTTGGAAGGGTCGTTGATGATCCAGCGGCCCTGCTTGTCCTGGTAGACCTTGTTGACCTTGCAGTTGAACTTGGTACGCTTGTCGAGCTTGTAGTACTTCCAGAGCTGGCGGATCTGCTCGACGATCTGGGCTTGGTCCGGGTACCCCTTCTGCCAGTTGACGGCGGGGTGGAAGCGGTACATGATGGAGCTGATTTGAAGGCCGGACGTCTTGTTTACGCGCTGCGGAGACAAGTCATGTTAGCCATCTGCTTTCTGGGTGAGTGAATTGTATCTTACAGTCCAGATGCCGCCGACGGATTCCTCGCCGCCGGCTTCGAAGAGCTGGACGTTGAAGCCATGGCCGACACAGTGGGCGGCGGAGCTGACGCCCGTCAGACCGGCACCGATGATGGCAATGCGGGGGGCCTTGGGGTCAGGTTCATCCTTGGGCGGGCTCGCGGCAAGCAGCCAATGAATGATGTACTGGATGATCTGGTACAGAAAGAGGAACGGGTGGGCGAGAGGGTTCTCGACCTCAGTTTTGAAACCCATTGCGACGTCAATTGCACGGTAAGACACAACTGAGAAACAACAATGAAGAGATGATGTGGGAAAAAGGGAGACGGAGATCAATTGCACATGCCGAGTTTATTTATGCGAGACTTTTTTTTTTCTGGGGAGCTCTCCTTGCCCTTTTCCCATTGTGGACGCACCGAGCCGTTGGAGGGATGCGGGTTGCGGATGCGGCGCGGCGCCGGGAAAGTCCTGACGTCAACAATCACATGCAAAGACTGGCAGTCAGATCAGGGTTTCGTCCAGTAGCGGCGCGGCGCTGGACACACATGGGCGGCGGTTCTCACGGATGCATTGACTTTTTGCTGCGTTTGGCACAGTGACATTGCCATTTTCTGAAACTTGAAAAGCAATTGAATGCCATAAAGGTTGTCTGTCCCGTCCGTTGCCTCTCTTCGCCAGCCAGCACATATACACAAGAGAAAGCAAGCTCCAGCTCCACCAAAGCAGAAGAGCCCATCATGGACAGTCCAGGTAAGTTGAAACAGCTTCCCGGAGCTTCGGAGTCGTCTAATTTCCAATTTCCAATTTCCATTTCCATTTTCATTTCAATATATGCTCTGTGGTCGATGGCGGCGCACTGACTCTACGCTCACAGCCGATGAGATCGAGGGCGTCATCAAGCAGCTCTGCATGGGCAGCGCCCGCGAGCAAGACGAGGCCCTGCACAAGTACTTCCTCCAGGACGCCGAGTTCATCCACCCGCTGTGCTGGGTGCCGCGGTTTCGCAATGTCGCGGTCCCGTTCTTCGGGAGCATCGACTCCCTGTGGCTGCTGCAGTGTATCTACCGCTGGTACATTACATTTGCGCCCGCCCTCACCATCGTCGTTGATTCGGCGGGTAAGTCTCCCCGCGTAACTAGTGTACGCCGACGGCGAAACGCTGACGAGGTCTTCGCACAGCCTTTGACGAAAAGAACAACCTCCTCTACGCGACCGCCCGGCAGAGCTTCACCATCTGGTTCTTCCCCATATACTCAGTGACCGTGAAGCTCGTCACTGTCCTCAAGCTCGAGAAGCGTGACTCGCGCCTCGCCGCCGACGGCAGCAAGAGCCCGGAGCTCGACGCCGAGAGCACCACCGGCAGCAGCCGCGCCGCCAGCGTCAACGGGGCCTCGGCGCAGCGCTGGTTCATCGCCAGCCAGGAGGACCTGTACCAGATGAACGCGACGCTCGAGTTTCTGGGGCCGCACTATGCGTCGCGGCTGTGGAGCCTGGTGCAGCTGTTCACGACGGTCATGTGCATGTTTCTCTCGGTGTTTACGCTGCCGCTGCACTTTTGGCTGAACCCGGACACCAAAAGCCAGAAGACGAAGACGAAGCGGCAGCTCAACTGAGTACTGTGCGCCGGTCGTTCTGGTTCTGAATTTGGGGCAATTATGGGAATGTCGATGCCTGCGGGGAGAATAGTGACTAATTATGTGTCATCGTCCGTTTCTTTCTTCTCGATCTGAGCGTTGTCGATGAAGCTACCGCAGCGGACTGTTGGGGGCTGTCTGACGGCTATCTGGTATAGAATCGGGCAACGTGGAAAGGTCTCAGTCGCGCGCTCGCCCTGAGAGATGAAAGCTGTATTGATTAATGATTATTCTTCTAATGCAAGTATGAAACTGTATCCTGTCATGAATCCTGGACATTCGTGCTGCGCTTGGTTGTCATGCCTGAGCCCATGTCCCTACTTCGTGGGCAACCCCATCGTATTGCAGCCCTAACTAGTTGAACGGGGGAATACGCAAACCAAAGTGATTTGATAAGAAAGGAGGGCCTTGCCTTTGTTTCAATGCCTGGTGCTTCGTCTTGCTTCCTCATTTTTCAGGGTACTTACACTTACACTTCCTCTACACCAGCTGCTATAGACTCGTATACTTGTCAACAGGTTTTCAGGCTCGGCTAGTTTTTTCTCCTGTTAATCAATTCTTGCACGTAAAAGAATCACCACATATTTACGATCGAGCCTGACTTGACAACTTCTTTCGTGTGCGCTGCTTCACATTTAACATGCCGGTAAAACGCGCCACGTCTACGCCGTCACCAACCACATGTGAGCCACACAAACGCCGCGGTAATTTCCCAGCTTCATCATTACCTGTGCCGGCGTGCCGGCTGTTCAACCCCTAATAACCGACAAAATGAGGCTCGCCATGAATAAAAAATTGCCGAGACGTAGTTATTCTCGAAGCAAATCAGCACGAAAGAGGTGCGCCCCTCAAGCCCGTCCGCCACACGAACAGCGCCGACGCCAGCCTCTGCTAACTAGTTGGCGCGCCACCAGACGCAAGCCACCACACCCACCAACTGACTCCTGCAATAAGACACTGCTAATTAGCCCGACGGGCTTCAGCGGCGCACAAGAGAAAGAGGGGAAACGGGCGGCCCCCCAACCGACGCCGTGGTTTTATTGCCAATGCTTTTCGCCAAGCGATTAGTTGGAGCAAAGTCTCTTTGCCAAGTCGGAAAACTCGGCCTTCTAACTAGTGTAATTGCCAAGACGACATTCCCGAATGCTAGTTTCCGTCTTGACGACGATCAACGCATCAATGCAACCAGGGCCTCCGGGCTGCGAGCGGTGAGAGAGGAAATTGGAACGGGAAAGCGTCCAACCAACGCTGTCACCCGTTTTGCCTCAGCTGGGGCGTCTTTCCGCTCAAAGGATCAACGGCCCTAGGTGCGCTTTTGTGGTCACATCCGGTTCCAGGGAGGGATGGAGGCGGGTTCGGGTGAAGTGGTTGTCTGGTCAGGTGGCTGATTAAACGGCTTGCAGTACGGAGTACACGGAGACGGGACGACATCCTCCGCAGCACATGCGAGTTGGGGGCGTCGCATGCTCGTTGGGTGGCCCGCAGTCTTTGATCCCACCATGGCCTCGTTCCGCTCGCCCACTCCTCCCACCTGTTCCAGAACATCCTCGCCATGTGCCAAAGTTGCGCTATCGCCATCCTTCACGGACGAGCTTGGGCCATGTTTAGTCTCACTACTTTCCTGCAGCTGGACGCCACTGTCTGGGGTCGCGGCCATATCCTGATTCTCAGCTCTGCAGCGTACGCCCAATGAAGCACCGTTTATTTCCAAGTTGGAGGAGGGTGGCACACACAGGAACTTTTGCATTTTGCGTTGCAACACTGGCGAACAGCACATGGCCCGCCGCCTCAGCCAAAGCGACCTGTAAGTAATTGGCCACCGTGGTCAAGAAGCAGTTCAAGCGGGTTGAGAGGCACGGTGACAGAGATAGCCCACTACAGATCGTGGCTACAGGTTCAATTCTGCTGACGGGTAATCTACACGGCTGAGTGTCTCAAGCCTCGGCAGCATTGCCTAATTCTTTCAGAGGATGGTAAGCTGCGTAACACCACCGTAGCTCCAACACCGTTCAGCCAGGTCTGTAAATGGAGTCTCGGACAACAGCCTGGCTGCTTTTATTAATAGAAGTCTTAGATAACAGCTGGTCGTCGGATGTTGGGGCTCCCAGCTGCTCCGGCAATCGATAGGGCACGCCTGCGCAAGGATGCCACACACCACCACCGCCAAATGTGCGCATGGCAACCGATTAGCCAGAAATGGATCTCTTCCGGGGAACTTTTGCAAAGCCTGGCCAACATAGAGGATTTATTGGTGGCCCAGCCCATAGTCTCGCCAGTAGCTCGATTCGCTAGCGTTGGGGCTTCAGGCATCCCTCCTTTGTTCTCCGCCAACCTTGCTGCTGGGAGACCGAGACTGATTGGCGGCGTGGTAGATTCTGCGGTACCAAGAGCCCCCTCCTCGCGCTTGTTCAAACTCAGAAAGCCTTGCCTGCACTCTTGGTGCGTGGGAAAATGAACCAACGTTATCAGCAGCATCCATTTTGCGGGCCGCTTTTATTGTTAATTTCTGGAGCACAATCGCACCATTGCTCTCGCCTTACCATTCTCACTCCTATCTCTTCGCGCCAATTACATTTGAGCCCTGATTCGGGCCATAGGAGCCTTGCTCGTAGAACCATTGAAGTCCACCAAGACTCCCCCGTAAATGGTCCCCAGAGCCACGCCACAACCATCGAGCAACGTACCAAGACACTCTGTAGCCTCCGCACGGCTGAACTGGAGGGCAGAATCCACTGAGGCGTACACTAGAAGCACGAGGTTCTCAGCGCTACTCACCAAGAGGGGAAGGTGGCTATGGATATCGATATCCTTGGGGGATGCGGGGGAGGGGACCAAGGAACCAGGGTGTGTAATTGGGTGGTGATAGCGACGCCCGCACCGTGAAAGACGTCGGGGGGAATGAGGGCCCAGCCAACTCTAGCGCGGCGCTGCGCGCGTTCCTTCTGTTAAGTAGGTCTTGGGAGAAGGCAGCACCTGATGGGTGCGTGGTATCCGTGACATGCCCGGCCCGTCTGCGTTGGTGCTACAAAACCGCCGTGTTACCCCCAGCTGTCTGTCCCCAGCTCCTTGGGCTTCTTCTTCCCTCTCTTCTCAAGGCTTTGACCTGAACCGTAACTGTTCATCTCAAGAAAGCCCTCGGGTGTAAGAGTACGGAGCACAATGTGTATGTTTTCTGCGTCTTACTGTTACTAGATAACTCACTGACCTTTTACCAGCGGCCAACGACAAGGACATCGGCGTCGCGCCCGTCGACCATGACAAGCAAGCTGTTCATCACGACGGCAAGGAGGTTGTGCTTTCCCACGACACAGAGAAGCGCCAAGGCGACTTGGACTACATTGATCTCGCCCATGACACTGATATCCCCGCTCTCAAGGGTGACTATGAGGGTAAGCCCACGGAAGAGGAGCTCAACACTCTGCGCCGTGTTCCCGGCGCACTCCCCGCTGTCGCGTACCTTCTCTGCGCAGTAGAGTTCTGTGAGCGAGCATCCTACTACGGCTGCGCCCAGATCTGGACAAACTATATCAACCGTCCCCTGCCGGATGGCGGCAACGGATATGGTGCTGTCCCCGCAGGTAGCCAGGCCACCCAGGGTGCCTTGGGTCTCGGAGAGCAGGTTGCCAATGCCACTGGACAGTCCTTCAATCTCATCGCCTACTGCCTTCCTCTCGTGGTCGGATACCTTGCCGATACCAGGTTCGGTCGCTACCCCATGATTTTCTGGGGCATCATTCTCTGCGGTGTCGGTCACGTTCTCATCATTGTTGGCGGTGCCAAGGAGCTTCTGGAACAGGGCACTGCCAAGATTCCATTCTTCATCGGCGTTTATATTTTGGCCATCGGCGCTGGTAAGTATCACATAACCGACTGAATAATCCTCGTGGCGATAATCCTCTAACTTGGTGTGCAGCCATGTTCAAACCCAATGTCACTCCCCTGCTTCTTGATCAGATGAGAAACCACGTTGCCAAGGTCGTCACTCTCAAGAGCGGCGAGCGCGTCATTGAAGACCCCGAGCATACTGCGGAGCGAGCCATGCTCTGGTTCTACCTCCTCATCAACATTGGCGGCTTCATGTCCACTGCTACTTCCTATTCTGCCAGATATGTCGGCTGGTGGTTGGCCTTTACGCTGCCGCTAATTCTCTACCTCCCTCTGCCCATTCTCCTTATCTGGCTCAAGCCCCGTCTTGTCTTGCACAAGCCTGGTGGCTCAGACCTCATCAATCTCTTCCGTGTTTTTGGTTACTGCCTCGGGAATGGTGGCATCTTCCGTATCGGCAAACATGGTTGGTGGAACGCTGCAAAGCCGTCTGTTATTGCCGCGCGCGGCGGCAGCGAAACACGCTGGAACGACGCTTTTGTCGAGGACGTCAAGCGCACAATGCAGGCTACAGGAATGTTCTGCTTCTTCCCTGTCCAGTTTTGGAATGACAACGGTCTTGGAAGCTCGGCCAATTACCTTGGAACTATGCTCAAGGGCAATGGTGTGCCCAACGATGTCATTGGCAACTTTAACAGTCTGAGCATCATCGTTCTCGGCCCCATTCTCAACGTAAGATTTCAAGCTTCATCTTCGAAGACAACGTCGGCTAACAAGATTTCAGTACGGCCTCTACCCCCTCCTTCGCGCTAGCCGCGTGCACTACGGTCCCGTTGCTCGTATCGTCACCGGCTTCGCCATTAGCACCCTGGGTGGTGTTGGATACGCTCTGCTTTGCTGGCAAGCCTACAAGAAAAGCCCTTGCGGTTACTATGGCTCGTCTGCGGACTACTGTGTCAAGAACGGACTCGTGGCTGACATCTCCCTCTGGTGGGAGGCCATTCCATACGCTCTTGGTGGCTTCTCTGAGCTCTTCATTAACGTTCCGGCCTACGGTATCGCCTACTCGCGTGCCCCCGTCAACATGCGTGGCCTCGTCTCCTCCATCAATCTGTTCAACACCGGCTTCGCTTACATTGTCAACCTGGCTTGCTCTGCTGCCATTGCCGACCCCCACCTGATCTGGGTTTTCGGCGGTCCCGCAATTCTCGGCGCCATCGTGACTGTCGGCTTCTGGTTTACTTTCAAGCATATTGACAGAGAGGAATATGTCCTGTCGACAAACCAGGTCTCCGAGGCTACAGGCACGCGTGACTACTTTGACGAGAACGATCTCAACGAGACCGGCAACCGTCCCCCTTCCATTGCCGCCAACGAACAGACTGGCATCTCGCAGAAGATTTAGTCCACTCGAGTGTTGCGTCATACCCAAATACCTTTGTCTTTTTTGTTGTTAGGTTATGGTTATGCGTTGATATCACACGGCACGTGGAAGATATCCAATGCGTGCCTCCATGTGTAGTTAGACGTATATAGGATGAGAGAAGGAATATATGGAATTGAGCTATCAATCTAAGCCTCGAGTGTTTCAATTGTACACTATAAACCTCTCCTAGAAAAAAAGGCTGCTGATGAATCTTGTACACTCATCAGCACCGTTGCAGCGAGACCAATCCATGCCGGGTATTTGCCTTTCAGACAACGGATATCCAGTCCGCCAGCGGTTTTCTCATCATCACAGCGCTTAAGCAGTGAAGGCGCGAGCACAGTTCTGGCCGTTGCCACCGTTGCCGCCGTTGTTGCCCTGAGCACCGTTGCCGGCGTTGCCGTTACCGTTGCCGTTGCCGTTGCCAGCACCACCGGCGCCGCCGCCGCCGTTGAAGCCACAGCCCTGCTTGCCGTTCTCGTTGGCGACGGCGCGGGCGGAGCAGACGCCGCCGTCCTGGAGGCCGGCGCAGCAGCCGGAGGCGCAGTCGGCGTCGGAGGTGCAGCCACCAGTGATGAACTGCTTGCCCTGGCCGTTACCGACGTTCTTGGCGCCGGAGGGGTCACCGACAGCGAAGACGGAGACGGCGACTGTGAAGAGGTGTTAGCTGGGTGTGGGATTCGGCGGGGGTGGTAGAGCGTTGCGTGAGGCGACTAACAGGTGAGGAGAGCGGCGACAGCGATGCGAACCATTTTTGCGGTGTTGTTTTGTTGTTTAATAAAAAAAAATAAAAAAGTAAAAAGTGAGCGACTACCAGGCCGATTGTATTAAAATAGGGGAAAGCGAAATGAATGAGCGACACCAGGTCGTAGAGAGTGGAAGATGCTGTTGCGAGTGTTGTTGCGTTGGAGCTGTGAGTGATGAGGAGAGAGAAGAATGGAATTTTGGAGGAGACATCGGGCTATACTTATAATCTCGAGGTTCCCATGTTTCGGCTCGCCGCGCGAGCAGACAGGTGCATGCATTGTCCATCCCATGTTCGCCTCCTCCGACTAACACGGGGTGGCGGGGGCAGACCACCTCGTCGGCCGATGACGACGACGCTTTGGCGGAATATTTTGGCCCTTTCCTTCTTTCTTGCAACAGCCCATGTGACGATTGTCAATGCCCCCTCCTGCATGAGCTGAGGCAGCCCATCCCTTCCCGCCCTGAGGAAATCGAGGCTGTTCTCCTACTCCTTCTCTTGAGTCGCTCGCCGTTGCGTTGCGTGGGGGGGCCAAGGCGACTCCTTGTTGGCTTGTAAGCCTGTAACCCTAGACCTGGACAAAAGGTAGGCAAGGCGGAGGACCTCTGCACTCGTGAGATGTGATGTGCGGGCCACGCGGGCGCTGAGCCGCGACGGGCATCGACAGGGGAAGGGAGAGGCAGGTTCGCAGCAGCTGGGGACAAGGTAGAAAGCGGACCCTCCATCTGAAGTCTCGTGTCACAGATCTGTCACAAATGTTGACTCCGCAGCCCGGCGCCGCGCCGCCAAAGGCCCAACACGGACGGACTCCGCCGGCCGGGGGAGGAGGGCAACGGAGACGGATTGTGGAACAGCAGTGGCGCTGAGCGCATTTCCAGAACTGGCAATCGAGCCTCGATCAACCCCATTTTTCCCATCTTTCGCCTCTTCTCTTTTTCGCCGTAGCTTCGCTAACTTGTTGGGTTGTTTTTGTGGTGCCGCTGCGCTCTGAGCGCCGCCTGGGTTTCACCGGGCTCGAGTCGTTGAACTTGGCTCCTTTGCCGCAGATGCGTGAGGGTTGTTTCGTCAGCTGCCAAGGCCCTTTCTCGCCCTGCCCTTATTTTCTTCTCCGTCTTATTTCGCCTTCCCTTCCTGCCGCCCGCATGTACCAGCGCGCTCGCCCGCGACTGAATCGACATTTTGTCCCCCGTAATCAGTGTAAGCGCAATCGGCCTTTCGTGCCTTTCGCCTTTGTGCCGAGAGTCCACACCTGTCAAAGGAAGAGCTAGCGTCGCAATCCCGACGGGGTCGAGACTAACCTGCGACAGCGATCCGATATTCCGAGACGAGGCAGCCTGCGTTTCGAAAAGATGGTGCTCGAACCAAGGCAAGAAGTCGCTCTAAATTTTTGATTACTTTGTGCTTTGATCTCAATTAGGCACTCAGCAAAAGCCGATGATCCTCACGTAAAATACAAAGCATGATTCGAGCGCTGCAATACAGTCAGTCAGCTAGCATTTACATGGACTTGAAGTGTGATTTTGTAGTGACATGAAATGGATGACAAGCAACACACAGCCCCGCGGTCCGAAGGGGGCACCAATAGATTGTATTTCATCACCAAATTCTCTTCAACCATGTTTTGGCGAGCGGTATTACCTTGTCTTACATTCAGCAGTCCTAACTGAGCGCTGATCAGACAATCGATAATATCACCAACTAAAGGTGAGACGAACAAGTACAGCCACGCGCTGGAAACAATGGCTGGAACGCTTGTGCAAGGTACCAGCAACGTTGCTTTTTTCTTGTCCTCTTTCCGCAAGAAGTGCATTCCCGCAAAGTTCGAATTCAAAACGTCCGTAGGAGCCTGTTGTTTGACCGATTATCATTAACGGGTGGTTGTTATGCAGAAACCGCTCGCTTGACTTGGCTATACTGCGCTCATTTTGACGTCAACCTGGTTTGGGTGACGCTGGCCGTGCCCGCCCTTGGCTGAGTCGCGGAACGTGTTGCGAAATGGGGGCGCAGGCGGTATAGAAGATTCCCATTATAGGGTAGAGTTTTGAGCCGAGTACGATAGGCAGAATGGGTAACTTGAGTTCTGCGGAAGAGCTGGGGGTAGAACATTTATAGATGTTGGTTGTAACTGCTACGTTTACCACATTCCTACCTAGGTCACTGCCTACGTGGACTAACCCTCAGAAATAATAAAACTAAGAAAAAATTAAGTCTGGTATACGGACAGCTCAATAAGTGATGAGAATTGGTCACTGAAATAAACTGCAGTCACACATGACGTTTGCGTGCAGCCGATTTGCCGGCTGGCGGCGCGGTATAGGGTATCAAATGCGACGCCGGTACAGCGCCTCTATTCCTTCCTGTCTCTCCTGCATCATCACCAACCTGGTCAACCTCCAGCATCTACCCATTCTTCTGCAATTTCATTAGATAACAGCCTCTTTAATTTTGTGTTAAATGGTCATCCCGTTAAACAGCTATTCTTACCGAAAGGAGCTGCCTAAGCCGTGATTGGCGATGAAGGGATTCAGCCAGCAGATATCCGGAATATGGACGAATCAGGTTTCCGAATTGATATTGGCAAGGACCAACTTATTATTACCAAAAGACGCCATATTCATTATTTTTCCATTCCTGAGAATCGAGAGTCAGCTACGTTTGTGGAGGCTATCTGTCGGATGTCTCTGCCTCTGTTGAATGGATTATTGCAGAAAGATCCAGCCTCGTGATCGGCTGCGGCTTGCTCCTCGACCGACGGTGGCGATCCGCCAGACACCAAGTACTGACTTTGACAAATTTGTCAAGTTAGCCAAGGCGAGCTCCTTCTTCGAAAGGATTTGCCTGCGCCATTAGACATCACACTTGACACTCCTCTCCGTGTTTATTTCCTTTGTTCTTCCTTCCTGGCAGCTCCGGCAGCTTGCACTGCAGACCTGAACGCCGAAAACTCAACACCTGCACATCCCGCTGACGGGTAACAGAAATAAATGAGAGCGCATCTGAGCTGATGCCCTGCTAGATAACGCAGTGGTGGTAGGGGGTGCAACAGCGAGGCCGTGGCTTGTCTGAGGGTAAAGCTGAGTATATTCTGTTTGAGCCTGGTTCTATGTTGGGGGTACAAAGTGTGTCGGTGCATCTCCAAACTGCCACTCAGTGCTGACGCGGTTCTTATCGAGATAATCGTAAATCTCATCCCAGTTCTTACAAATGTGCGTCACACCAAACTGCGAGCTGCCTCCTGGAAATGTCTCGCCAGCGAGAGCCATGTCCCCGCCGCACATGATGACCTGCCTGATGTAGTCGAAGCAGTGGTCCATATGTCCCTGGCTGTACGGCTTTTGTCCTTGGGCGAGCAAGTCATATTCGGCCATGATGGTGTACTGAAGTGTTGGGGTAAGCGGCAATTAGCAAAAGTGAACAGCCTCAGCGCTTCGGGGGATAGGACACATACCAGGCAATGTAGAGAGTGAACAACGGATGTTCCTAGCGATTTGCCATGTCGATCTTTGCCAGTGACGCTAGACTTTGCCGGCAGGGTGTAATCAATCAGCTTTGGGAAGTGAAATCGTTCAGCAGCCTCTGGTGATATGTCGAGAAATCCCTGGCCAGCTATGAGCAGTAAGTGTTAGTTAATTCGACATTCCTTCCTTTGCATCCGAGGACTGTGTTGGCGGCAACATACGTGGAACAAGCGTCTTCCAAAACTCCCGAGCCTCTATCAAGGAAGCTTCTGAGGAGTGATTGGATATGAACTCGGGGTGCTTCTCAAAAACAACGAGGCGGCTTCCAACGGCGGGCACGTAGCCTGTCGCATCACCTTGTAATTGTTGATGCTTTGGCCGAGACGAAACAGCAACAATGGTAACGGCTATCAAGACGACGTCGAGTATATAGAAATAGGCACTGCGAGCCGACCAGCTTTTTTTTGTCGCTCGTCGTGCTTGATTTGCAAGAAATGGTTCGGAATCCGACTCAGTCATGTCATGGCTGAGCTTCTCTAGGTCGTCATGCCCTAGATGGCCACCACTGGTTTCATCACCGGCCGGCATCGCTCTCTGATTTTGTGAATTAACAGCCGTGTTTTTCGTCTTCTTGGGAGGTCACTACAAGGAGTACCAAAAGCCAGCTATGCCCGGCAATTTTTGGGCGAAACGCTGTATGACAGCCGTCCACGTCACACGGCGCTGGTGGCCTTGGCTGGTGGCCTTACATGATGAAATAAGCCGCTGGAGGCCCTTCGGCGACTGCCGGGCAAGGCCATGGCCGACATAATTCTGTGGATATTTATGCGGTAGTTTGCACGCTGGTTTTGCCGTGGCAATTCGGTCATGCAATAAAGTGCTAAAATACTCGGTTGCAACATTGCTTAATAACAAAATGAAGGTCCTCTCCGTTGTCGCTTGCCTCGTTGCCGTGAGCAGTGCACTAGCCGTGCCACTTGTATGTCTTCCCCTCCGAAGTGATGGTAAGAAGCTATAAAGGATGAGTCTGACTTGATAAAAAAACAGACGGAGCGCTCTTCTGTCTATAAGAGCTACATGGCCGACCGCGCTGCCCCAGAGGAGAAAAGGTCGTCTGTGTACAAGAGCTACATGTTTGATCGCTCTGTTCCAGAGGAAAAGCGTTCCTCTGTCTACAAGAGCTACATGTTTGATCGCTCTGTTCCAGAGGAAAAGCGTTCCTCTGTCTACAAGAGCTACATGGCCGACCGTGACGTTCATGAAAATGAAGAGTAAATAGGTAGCGGTATGCTGTGCCGGGGTTCAGCAACAAGGCAATACAAAAACAGCTCCGTTTGCTCACAGATCAAGCGCGATACATTCAGCAATTACACGGAGCTATTTTAAATTCAACATGTCATTTGATTAATTATCCTTTGATCTTATATGTAGGCCACTGAAGTCGAAGCAAAAGCATCCTGTTTACAGGTCCTTGAGAAGGTGAACATGCCCAATAGACACGTCCCACATGGTCGAGCGCCCGTGGGTTACAGATTGCCAGCCAGGGCTATCCATGACAGACTGGGCATATTTCTGAAGCCGCTCTGGTACAAGATCATGTCTTCCACAGTCCATGAGCCGGGCAATGAGAGCAGTGCAGTGAGCATCAAGGACTGTCGGGCCGACGGCGTCGCCAAAGATCCAGTTCGGCAGTGCGTCTGCCTTATCAGCAGAGGTGGATATGATTTTCTCGATTTCAGCAAACAAGGCTTTGGCTTGTTCTTCTGCCAAGTGAACATTGTCGTCGGTCAGAGCGTTTTCCTGCGTTTCTCTATGGCTAATGCCGCAGAAAGCGAAGTAAGAAAATTAATTGTCGGGACATTATCGCACATGGCTTACACGTTGTGTCGGTGAGTGGAATGAAAGCAAAACTTACTATTTCCTCTTGTTTTGTAGGGCGTCTCGATACCTCTGGCTGATTTCTGTGCCCTCCAGCAGAGCGTCAACAGTTGGACACGGCACGCCCTCGGCGCGATCTTCTTTGGACGGAACAGAGAGCGAGAGCGCCTTGATCTCATGAATTTGCTGAAGGAGCTGGTTTATAAGGGCGGTCTTCTGCTCTGGGAGCAGACTTGGGTAGTGCTGGCAGAACAAGTAGGAGATGTCTAGGCTGTCGGTAAGAGGCGACGAAAGGGCACCACCGGTAAGGGCTGGGACCTGGAGCGAGGTGGTCAGCTTGTGCGATAAAGTGCTATTCGAAATTGTAAAGTGAGCGTACCTGGCCTTTGGGATTAACTCCGGTAAGATATGCTTCCGAGATTTGTTCTTCTCGATGGAGGTTGACCAGCTTTAAGCCGACGCTCAAGGGACTGGTAGCAGCTGAGGCGCCTGCAGCCTGACCAAAAGCCAACGTTGCGCGCGCCATAATTGAATAAATTGAAAACGGGAAAATGTAAAGACAGTAGTTGTCGGTGGCCTTTTGGCCCTCGGCGTCGGTATTGAATTGCGCTGATGCCATGTTTTCCTGAGCTTCCTGGATCTTTGAATGCTGGTCGTGCTCTTTATGCTGAAGAATTGCAAGTATAAAGTGATGATTTGGCCAAATGACGCCAGAGACTTGAAGAATCCTGCGTCGTCCTGCGTCTCTTTGTTCAGTTGGTCGAGTGCGGGGGAAGTTCTCGGTTCTCTGCAAACGAAATCAGGCTCTGGCTTCCCCTCGCAGCTGCAGCGACCCCACTGCCGCCTCATCATCTTTCTTCTTACACACACTTTTTTTTGTCACGCAGCATTGGAGGCCTGAATTTCGCCTCATGCAACACCCCGCCCATCTGCAGCCTCGCGCTGGGGCCTTGGCTGAGCTCTGAAAATGTCTCCAGCTGGCTAGAATAGGGTCGGCCACCCATCGACAGGGCTGTCTGCCCCCTCGCTACATCGCATGCCGAGGCTCCGCATTGGAAACGAATAGCTGCATTACACGCTTGCTGTCGCCATTTCGTCACGCTCTTTTACTCATCTATATCGGTCTATTAAGCAACAAAATATACACTCATGAACTTGGCACCGTTTCCATATCCGCACCACTCAGATGTCACCGAGGCGGAATATCACGACCTTTTAAATGGCTACAAGAGCCAGCCCATGGATGAAGAATCGGCTGGACTGCTCGAGCTCGAGTCTCAGGCAACAGAAAAAGAGACACAAGAGGCACATATTTCTTCGAAAGGGCGTCATCAACTATACTGGCGTGTGACCTGGTGCTTTCTTGCCGTCGCTGCGATTCTGGCAGTAATCTTGGCCGTGGCTGTTCGCCCATATCCGACGTCAAACACAACAGGCGGTCCTCTAAAGGGTCCTCTGTCGTGCGACTGCGGCACGTCGGTCTCCGAAGCGCGGGCAAAAGGGTGCAAGTACGATACACTGGCGGCCAGCTGGCTACCCGATGCCTGCCGCGACGACCAACTCTCCGCAGACTTTGACAAGGCCGGGCCTAACGGCACATGGACATATTTTGCCGACAAGGAAGCCACCACAGTCTTGACGATTGAGCAAGTGTCAGCTCTGCCCGACAGTGGCTTGAATTGCTTCTGGATTACCCAGCAATGGCATCTGGCACACTGCACCTTTTACTGGAAGAAGCTCTGGCGGCAGAGAGAGACAAAGGTCGTCATGGAGCATCACTACGATGGTTTGGGCCACATTGAGCATTGCGAGAGAATGCTACTGAAATCTGGCAACTTGGATGACATTGTCACCGAGGCAGCTGTGGGTTTGAGCGGTGATTACTTGCAACTTGGGCCAAGCGGTGGCTGCCCATCTGACCAAGCCAAGAAGAACGAGGAAAAGCACAAGGGACACCATGACCATCCAAACAACAACGTCAGAGTAGTAGCTTGATCTCGTAGCCAACAGCCAATATCAACCAACTTAAACAATGAACCATTCACGTTCGCCTGTTTTTCTCCTCTTTGAAGTGTATTATTGAGTCGTTAGAATGTGCTACCCTTGCCCAGCTCAAAGAGAAAACAAGTAAACGCAGGCTGCTGGCCTAATACCCACCAGGCGCAGTCACCCTGCCCACCACACTCGCCATCCATCCAACCTACTCGCCATGTGTGCTTGCTCTCTTACACCAAGTTAGCAACATTCACCACTGCCACCGGTGTATTCAAATACCTGAACCTACAAGCCATACCAGATATCCCTAGCTCAATCAGTCCGGCCACTTCGGTCCTCATCATGGATCGTTTAGAACCGGCCATCGAGGAGAACCAAAATGTCCACTCAGAGGGCGACTCTGCCTTGACAAAACAGCGCTCCGCCTCGCCACTTATGCGAGGCCTTCAATCAGCGCTGATCCATATCCTGTTGATGCTTTTACCGTCACCTCTCCATACTCTGGTAATAAAAGACAAGCCATCGTCCCAAAGTACCCAGCGGAACAAGACACTCTCAGAAACCTCTTGGCTTGATGGGCTGCGCGGCATTGGCGCTTTGATCGTCTTCACGGAACACTTCCTTATGCCCTTTGCGCCCGCTCTGCTAGAAGACGACGACGCTCCATCCAAACTTGACGGCGCCCAGCCCTGGGTAGCAATGATGCGTCTTCCCATCATCCGCGTTTTTTACAGCGGAAGCTTTGCCGTCTCTCTCTTCTTCATCGTTTCCGGCTTCGCTCTCTCGTGCAAGCCGCTCAGTACGAAACGGAAGCATGGCGCCCATGCCGCCATGGAAGCCCTTAGCTCTGCGTCGCTGCGTCGAGGTGTGCGCCTGTTTTTACCGGCCATTGCTGCGTCGCTAGTGACGGCCGCCATGGCCATTTTCTTCGGAACGTCCTTAAAGTCTCGTCACGAGTCTGATTTAAAGCTTCCAGGCAATCGATATGACTTGCGCATGCCCCCTGCGCAGCTGGCGTCCGTATGGGAGCGGGCAGGAGACGTTGCGACTTATATCCTGTCGCAGCTCATCTACCCCGATAAGTGGCTACGCAGCGTCCCTTTGGTTTCCAGAAGTGTGTATGGTTTTCACCTGTGGACCATTTCTGTCGAATTCTGGGCCTCTCAGCTCCTTTTCATGGTTTTATTTGCCACGATTCGGCTCTATAGAGTGATCAGGTTGTCGACCATTCTCTCGGTAGCTCTTTACAGCTTGTGGTGCTTGAAATGGGAAATAGCGCTCTTCATGATTGGCTCCTTATTTGCAGAGCTGCATTTTCAACACAGCCTGCGTAGCCGTTCTAGAAAGAATACAGCGCTCGCCAAAGTTCGCCATTACGGCCAGCCGCTTACCAATGTATTTATGATTTTTTGCGGATTCTGGGTAGGTACTATGCCAGACTTCAACGGTCTCTCTATGCCTGGATATAGGTTTCTGTGGAAGCTGGTGCCTGAAGAATCGGTCTGGCACGTCATAGGCGCCTCCATGGTGGTCTTTTCGATAAGCCGGTGCATTATTTTCCAGGCGCTGCTCAATATGCGCATGATGCAATATCTCGGAAGGATATCATTTTCACTATACTTGGTCCACGTACCTATCATCTCTGCAGGCGGCTGGCTAATTGTTCCATCACTATGGGAATACACTGGCAAAGAAAGTGCCGTGGGTTATGGAGCCGGCGTTACCATAGGCTGTCTACTGGTTCTAGCAGTAACATCGTGGGTTGCCGATATCTTTTGGCGGTTTATTGATAAGCCCAGTATTACGGCAGCCAAGATGCTCGAGAACCAATGGTTTCTCGACCAGACAAACCGCATACGTTGAGAGATAGACAGCTATATAGCCGGCACGCTACCAAAATTTACTTTATGTAGTTTTGCATATTATCTCTTTGGAGAATTGTCGATTTAATCATACTGCACTCTATTTTGTCCCGCTTCAGTAATACCCCAAGACATCCTCGGCAGAAGCTCTGTCAATTTCCGCCTGGTACGGGCTAGGTTCTGCATCACTTGCTTCAGTTTTTGTTTATTGAGTTATGGGGCGGAAACTACAGACCACATACCGATTTGGCCGACGGGTACAGCTAATACACTGCTGATCCAAATGCTGTAAAGCATGGCAATCTTCAGTAACTGCGCCATGGTGATGTGAACGAGTACGGCAGAATCAGCGAATGAGCAACTGCCTAGTGACGAACCGTGCAGTAAAAAGTTTTGACAGAGCCTAACTTATTGGGTGGAATGGAACTACAGTGGCGGGTGGCCTAACTGGAGGCCTTATAAGCAGCACTCTGCCATGCCGAATATTATCGCTATGGGCTTCTTTGAGCTAGGTGAGCAGGAAAATCAAGGAGCCTAGAATCAAATCATCGTTTCCTTCGCTGGCTTGTCAATTAGCGATACAATGCCATCCATCAGAGGTCTGCTTCAGGGGACGCTTGTCGCAAAGGGGAAGTATTCTCTAATACAATCCCAGACTGAGAAGGAAATTCAGGCACGCGAGCAGATTATCAACTTGGCGAGGAGCCGTCGCCAATGGAGAATTATAAGCCTAGCATTGGGAGTTGCAAACCTGATTCTGGTGGGATTTGGCTTCGTCAGATCTCATGCTCTGTCCGATAGAGACTGCGCCCGTCAGCTTTCAGTGTATTGTACGCTAAGAGCCGCGTCTTATTCTGGCCCCAGTATGCAAACAACAATTAACTAATGAATGCGCAGCTCCCGCTGTCGACGGAATTCAGTACGAAACCGTTACCCTACAAAACAGATTCGATGAACCATCAATATACAGAGGGCCACCTACACAGGAGCCGGAGGATGCATGGCATGATTTGTATAGATGTATGTTTCATACCCGGTATAATACGGGAGGTCCGCACTAACACGGTCTTGCAGTTCGGCTTTTTGCCATACCGGACAGTAAAATCGGACTACTGAATAAAACCGCCGACAAGACTGAGAATTTTGCCGCTCTGGACCGCATGCCCGATGACCTTGGAGGAGGCTATCGAGCAACGGTCGACGTTCTACATCAACTGCACTGTCTCAACACCATACGGCAGTATACATGGTTGCAGATGGACCGCCGCCACTACGGCCCGGGGAGCATCCACAACCTCTCCGTCCCGCATGCGCTGCGGTCCAGCGAGGTAGGGAACCGGATGCACGCGGACCACTGTATAGAGACGATACGCAAGGTGTTGATGTGCCATGCCGATGTGACGCCGCTTCTGGATGTGGTAGATCCGTCCACGAACATAGGCCGCAAGGCTGATTTTAATATCTACACGAAGTGCAGGAGCTTCTCGCACTTGCAGGATTGGCTACGCGAAAATACAAAAATTGATTTCGCGGAGAAGATTGACAATAGCGCATAGTGCCAAATGAGAGGAGCTTTTTTGTGTGTATTTTAGCTGGAATCATAGATATGAAGAAATTGGCCTGCCAGGTCAACAGATGTAGCAGAGGGCAAGAGTACCTGTTTATAGTACATGGCGTCCATAAAAAAGTCGACAATCTAAGCATTTTCTAAGTCCTTCAGTGATCCCTGGTAGCTATGTTTCTGTGCCCACGCCAATATCGCCGCAAAATCTCTGCATCGGTGTACGCTGTCCTGCCCAAACGAGATGTAGTCATCAGTGGCATCTAAAGTCAAGTCCGCGTTGCATATCAACGCCTGGCGGAGCCAATCAATGCAGTGCAGACTGTGGCCAGCATCCTCCTGTCGAGAGTGGTGGTGCGATGACTCTTTGTTGAGAATCATGTCTTTGATCATGCTCTATTTGTTGCCCAGCTACCCGTTAGCAGTCGCCACTGTCTGCGGGTGGGAAAGACAGCGATCATAAACGACTTACCAAACAGTGCAAATGATGAAACAAGCTTACTTGATACAGCGAATAGTTGCTATCCAGCGGTGACGCCTTGGAAGGTTGTTTGGAGTGAGCAAGGGAGCTCGTAGTCGGGATATTCACGATGCCTTGACCATCTAAATGCCGTTATTAGTACACTCGTGTCATTTTTAGCCGTGCGTTGTCTTCTGCTCCTTGTGCCTTTGCGAGCTGCCCTATCTGCGCGTTCACGCTCGCAGAATAGGAGAGAAGAGAAGCTGGACGAAAGAAAGCGGGTGTTTTGTATTGTATTTGCGTACCTGGAAAATGTTCTGCCCAAAATGATGTGTTCCGATTGCGGCTGTCAAACTCGGTCTCGTCAAAGGCAACTTGGTTATTGTACTGATGAAGCTCGGCAACTGAATTTTTCAACTATTAGCACTACTGAGGCCCTAAAAATGACTGCACATACATGATGCTGAAAGCTCATCCTCATAATGCGCCGTACCGCTCGAAGGCCATGTAAGCCAGACCACCACTAGCAGAGCATTCAAAAGTTGTGTGAGTGCCACCGCGTATATGGTAGTCCTGCACGACGTAAAGCTAAATTTTCTCCGCGCCCGCTGCTGCTGTTCTTTTGACAGTTCATCATTTGGCAGCTGTTGATATGCATGTTGAGACATGCGGCGAATAAAGCTAGCCTTCATCTTTGCTGAGCAGGGTCTCTATTCCAAAAGCTGCACAACCCCGAGTGTTCTCGTTTTACCACAGCCCATTATAACATGACAATGCAACATAACCTGGGGTAAGTATCGGCAAAATCGGAAGAGGCAAAAAAGTCGGCAACCAATCCAGTTAATGCATGCCTGGGTGTAAGCCTTGGTGGGCTTGTTGGAGGCCTTACATATGAGCTCCACAGCCGTATATGCCAGTAGGATGCGCGAGACATTCAGAGCCGTATTCTTAAAGAGATTTGAGCAGAGATTGCAGTACTAGAGCCGCGTGCGTATGAATACCGGCTCTAGCCACGTCGTTCTCTTCCCTTGTTGAAAAGTCGTGGCGGACACTAGGGCGAAGCCACGGTCATCAACGGTTGCATTCGTGGAACTCCATCACATCAATTACACTACCCCTTTTGAAGTCATGCTAAATATTAATCATTTGCCTTTTAAAGAGTCTCTGCAAGGCCACGTAAAGCTACATCTCCGAAAACGCAGCTTTTGTGTTACTAAATCAATCGCAACTAGTAAAATGGCCACCTCAAAAACACTCTGTTATTACAGAGTGCCAGCAATGCGGCGTTGCATTGTGTAGTAATTCGAAGAGGAACTGTTGGGACCAGTGGCATTCTACAGATTGACGACTTGCTGGTTGACCTACCTGATTGGCCCCCGACCTTCTCGGTTAAAAAGGTAACAATTTAGTGCTCAAGGAGATAGATGCTACGCCTGGCGTTGTCTCACACAGGCCAGAACTGCTGATATTTTTGTAGCGTATTGAGGCTCCTGTGGACGCATATATAGTACGCAAAGCGCCGCCCGGACTGGTAAAAATTGACACTGCCGGAGACCAAGATACTTGCGGCGCGTGCAGCGGCGCCAGTCTCATGTCGGCCATTTTGAATGTTGACTGCATTTTGGCTGCCTCGTCTCGGCCAGGCCGAGGGCGGTATCTAGAGGCTCATCATAGAGAATAAGAAACGCATCCCCTCTCTGTTGATTATCCGTCCCATGGCTGGTCGCCTGTCATATTGCCTTCAGGCCACCACACCTCCGATGGCCCGCCGCCAAGGGCCACCAGTTGCTATCCAGTTTGTCGGATGGACAATAACTGCCACTATTGCGTGGCGCCCGCTTTTTGTTGTAGCAGTCTCCAACAAGTTTCATGCAGGTATCTGCAGCGACACTTGCACTCTTTTACTGACACTTGTACGGAGTAGTCTGACTTGTTAATTGGTGGATTTTATCAGGTCGCCCGTATTTTAAGCCCGCAGCCCTTTAAAAAAACCTTTTCGGCGCTCAGGTGAGGAGCACCGGTTTCGACGGCAAGAAAAAAGAGGAGACAGGGAATCACAAGAGTAAAGAAGGGGACAATAATAACCGCATGTCTTGTTTATATAATTTATCATATATGCATGCTAATTTCACTTCTTATTTATTCAGTTTTGTGCGCGAAATGCCCATCCTCTGCAGTTTGGCCCTTTTTAGTTGCAACGCTGCACGCTTACTGGTAATTCTGAAGCATATCCTCGCTCGGCCGCGGAGCCCACTGCTTATGATCAAACGGCCTTGGGTCCTGCCTTTCCATGTACCAGTCACGAATGGCCTCAAAATTGCGGCATTTGTGCGTGTTGTTGAATCGGGGCAGTCGATGGGGCTTGGTATCCTCCACCGGCATCCATTGCCTCTTTTCCACCCAGACAAAGGGAACAATGCCAACGTCGGCAGAGCACATGAGCTGTAGACGAATCATATCCAAACAATGCCCTATCAAGGAAACTGCCGTTAGTCTCTGATGTGCGGGAAAAAGTCCAGGAATAAGAAAGGGAAATCTGGTTCTTGGGGCTCTTCGTATTAATACATACCAACATGAAGTTTGATCATGGCTTCGCCGTCAAAGAATTCCTCCTCGCCCTTGTCGAGATAATACTTATAGTTGTAAAAGAGGGCTTTCCGAAGCAGATTCTAAGATTTCAGTGAAAGGGTCAGTCGGTTTCACTGAAACTTCCCAAGGGTTCTGTCAATCCGTACTAAGCAGTGCAGCTGATGAAACACTTCCAGCATCCCCATGTAGCCGCCGCCATACTCATCCTGAACCCGGACAGATCCGGGAGGAATACTCGTCTTGAGACCTTGCTCTCTGCTAATAGTCATATTATTCCCTGCAAAGAACAAAATCGTACATGAATTAGCCCTAGTCCAGCTGTTTTTGTAGGAAAGCGCGTGTAGCACTCAAAGATACTGACAATTCACGCCAAGCTGATGCCAGGCTTCGTCCACAGCAGGGCCAGCATCCTGCCTGTATATGTTACTCTGAAGTAACGTATTATTGAAAACTTGATCATGATGGTCTAGATTGATGTCATTTATTACCGGCGCTGTAGCATGTTGTCAGTATACCATTCTGTCAACTGAAACAAGCTATTAGGCTAGTAACATACAGTAGGACGACGTCAAGTCAAAGCAATTCCGATTTAATCCAACCGTTGGCCAGTTTCTGCCAACAATAAACAGCGCAATCGCAAGGCACATGTACAGTGCATGCACCCTCGCAGCGGTCTTACTCATGCCCGTGGCGGCGGGGGAGGGGCGGCGCAGCGGCCGTCGTCCTTCATCTTGATTCGTCAGCTGAATCTTCCCGAGCTGCTCGCCACCCAGCTCAGCCAATTCAAGGTCATCCTCATCGTCGCCGTTCGAATTCGAGATATCATGTGCCGGATCTTCCGGTTTTCCGCTTTGCGAGAGGCGGTCGTACATGTGGCTCGCCATGGTTGAACCCCCGAGGGAAAGACGGCGCAGCTTCTAGGATTGGAAGATCATGTAAGTGGGCGGCTCCGCGCGACCCCCAGAGCGGAGATCTTCGCTGAAAAGATGTGACCTGGTTAGCGCAGAAACTTAGCTCCTTATTAAAATCAGGCTGGGAGCGGGCGGTTAAGGCCTCCAGCAGCATTTGTCTCGGCTCATCCCAAATATGGCTGTGGCCGATGAGCCACCTCACTGCCGGCCGCCGTGCTAGTTGGCCTTAGTGTTCGCCCCCAAACCTTGGGACTTTAGCTGTTGATTAGCGCGGGTTACATTTCAAGATGCTACAATGCAAGATTGGACGGTAGTTTATCTCTAACTTTTTGTGAGCAAGCGCATGGACTCTCATTATACCTCAGCCCTCGGTGCCGCAGCGCTGGCCGGAGCGGCAGCAACGGGCAATGCAGCCTCCATTAAGAGGCATCACGCATACCCTAATGCTTGTGATCCTTACTCTGAGCCATCGCCCTTACCACCACTGTCGCCGATATCACCTCACCACCACGGTCATATGAACTGCTCATGCTACCATGATCACGGTGAGGTGTATAGCTGGCGCCCCCCAAAGTTTCACATGGACTGCTGTAGTAGCATGCCAATATCAGAGAAACTTCACATACCGTTAACCATGCAATTTCCGTTCACCCTCAAAGATATTGTCTATATCCAAGTTGGTATTCATACCCTCAATCTGCTGGGTGTCAACATGATGCATTTCGTGGCCTGTCCCCAGGCCATCACCAGTCGCTACTACCACCTCCCAACCTACACTCGGCATCTTGCCACAGAGCAAGTCACTTTGGACAGGACAACATGATGTTCCAGTCTCCCCACTATCTGTCTGACGGGTCTATGCCATCGCCTCCGAGTTCTCAGGGGCGTCCGTCTCAACAGGCATATTCAAATCCCAAAAACAGTGCGTCAGGGGCGGTGAATGTGCAGATGGAGGGCGGTGGCGCAACACAGCGGCCTTGTACGCCGTCTGACTTCTTGTCTGTCGACGTCGTAACAGATCGCAGCCCAACGTCTCAGAAGACGAATGACTCGATACATCTACATGGCCGGAATGACGCGCACAACCGAACCCCAGCCAGGTTTGAGGCGACTATTCGGAGCGGCACGGTGCCCGTGGCCACATCCACGGAACCACCATCCTCCGCCGTTGCGGCGGTGCCAGAGGAGCCGCCCGTGATGCCTTTATATCCCGGCCACGACGATGGTGAAGACAATATGATGATGGTCTATGGCGCTGAGAGCTCTTCTGAGGTATCTCCCCCTAGTTCATTCATGTCTCCAGAAGTTATCATTAGTGCTGCGCCGGCGCCAAGTACTAGTGGCTCTCTCGTCCCGGCTCCATCCCCAGATCTACAAACTCCCACCACGCCAGCAACGACAGTGGAACACTTACCCACGACTTTATGGACACGACCGTTTCCAACAGCGGAAAATGCAAAGCCGCAGCACCAAGAAACTAGCGTCAGCCAGCCGCAAAAGGTGTTCAAGTGCAGCTTCCCGACGTGCCCGTCGAAAGTGCTCTTCACTCGGAGCTGTGACTTGCGAAAGCACTACCAGCAGCATTTCAGACGCTTCTTTTGCCGGACCGAAGGCTGTTCCATGTCTGAAGGTGGCAGCGGCGCGGGGGTCGGGGGCAGAGACGGTGAACCTGGTTTTGCATCAAAAAAGGATAGGCTCAGGCATGAGCTGAGCCATAACCCGTCCATCTTGTGCAACAGTTGCGGGAGGCGGTTTAGTCGGTTAGACAATTTACGGGACCATATTAGACGGTTGCATGGAGGCTGAAATGCAGTGTCATGTAATTAGAAATGGAGAAAGAAAATACACCCTGACTAAATGGGTAGGAAAATATCACAGGTATAGCAGTACTGTAAGTGTAATTTCAGTGGCGTGTACCATTACTTTGATGCGCTTCCTCATATGCGCAACGTATTGGCTAGCCCGCATGTAGTTCTCTTGTAGCTGATTTCCAATGCATAGCGTCATTAGCGGATACATATTGTTATCGGTATTATTTGCGACCGACAACGATCTAACTCGATTTATAATTCTACTCATCCCAAGATTCAGAATGAGAACGAACGCGCTCAGGATGCACAACGACCCCGCGCTGTAGATTGATGGCAGAGTCGACATCCGCAAGGTTCGACCGCCGATGAGCAACTGTCAACACTGTGCAACCATCAAAATGTTCCCTCATAACTCCATGAGCAATCTGTTCTGTCGACGCGTCAACGCTACTGGTCGCCTCGTCAACCAGTACAAGTTTGCATCTAGTCTCCCGTTGCTTCAGGATGGCCCTTGCTATGCAGAGAGGCTGGATCTGGCCTTTTGAATAAGCGACATCGTCAAGCATAGTATTAAGTCCAGCCTTGCTGACGAGTGGTATCCAGATGTGAAGTCTCTTGAGGAGTTGTTCGAGCTCGTTGTCCAACAGTAAAGCCTTTTTCCTCCTCCTCCACAGACCTTTTTCTGGCATTGTTCATTGTCAACGGCCGCAAGTTTGTCCTAATTGATGCATCAAATCGTATTTGGTCTTGTGTGATGGTAACAAGACGTCATCTCAAATCTTTGCCACCACCACTGGCTCCCTGACGACCTGATCAAGGGCATTTCAACACGCTCATTTTCACGCCAACCGCGGTCACCCACCGCTGTACGTGAAACCACTCCTCTGGAATCCCCACCACCTCGACGCGCTGGGTGTCAGCTTCGTACATGGGAACCGGGACGACGACGATATGGACAGCGACAGCGCGGCGTTTGGGTACGGCGATGACGTCTGGTGGATTAATCGTGCTTCTCCGACATGCGTGAGCGCGTGCGACGTATACCATTCTCCGCCAGAGGGTCAGTGGGATACGCTTGACGCCCTTGGTTACATCGACGGAATGGGCGAGGGCTTTGGGATGGAGGGCAAACGGAAGTACATGAATTTCTGCTTCGTGACTTTGGTCTAGAGCCTGTAAGGTACGCTTATGATATAGGCTTGACTCCGTACAGAATGACGCACCCCACACGGGGTAATAAGCACACTAATACAGAGGTGTACAGCGAGCCAATCTTCCTCTGGTTCAAGGGAGTGGCTAGATGCCACCTTGGGGCTTACGGGCTCTCCCACGTTCAGCATCCTCAGCTCTACAGTCGATATTGTCCTGCTTCCAACAACAAAGGAGTCCTGTATACAACAAACAGATCGCATAATAACAGGGGAGCATCACGCCACTTGATAATAACATCATCTTTTATATCAGTGCTGCAGCGCGGTACCCCGTGTTAGGGGCCCTAGTGATATCGCGGGAATGGGCAGAGGTCGTGTAGCAAGCATATCGTGAAGCGATGGTAATGGGGGGGTGGTGGAGGAGGGAGTAGAGTGTGTGGGAGCACGGGGAGTAGAGTAGAGTCGAGGCCGGCATCTGTCTCGGTGTCGAAGTCACAGAAGGAGCCCGCAGTCGTGCAAAGTATCAGTAAGGAAAGCCAAGACGACGCCATTGCTTGAATTCGCTATACCAACCATTCTCTTGCAGCGTCTCGCATATCCGCTTTGATGTCTCGCGCAGCTGGCTCGGTCGCCTCCTCTCCCATCTGACTTGTACGGGTAAAGAGGTGATGTATTGGTGCGGTACGTCGAACCGTCGTAGGAATCCGTCGGAGTAGCAAGCCGTATGTATGTATAGAATGTCTGATCTGGAGTAGGCCGACGCGACGACACATACTCGTATTGTTTGGCGTCTGCAGTCTTGTTGACTTGTGGTGGTTGCTGCTTCATCATCGTCTTGTTCGTCTTCGCCTTGGCCGTCGCCTTGTTCGTCTTGGTCATTGTATTTGCCTTAGCCTGCGCCTTCGCTTTATTTTGTTCTGCCATCTGTCGCTCAATCTCCTCGAACTGCTGCGTTTGGGCCGGGCCAATGAGGAGTCCGACGAATGCTCGGTCGTGGTAGGGTTGCTATACAGGAAAGGCGAAAAGGTTAGTCCCCTTTGCAACTATGTCTTGGCCGTGCTTGGCGCGGTATATCCTGTCTTGGTGAAGATGTTAGTCTCGTTTGATTGAATGTAGCTTGTAATACTCATGCCATTTTGTTTTTTTTTCTTCCTAATCCTTTTTCACTTTTACCTTGGTTCATGGCAAAGACTTTCTGTTGGCATCTTGGTTATCATAATTTACGGTATAGTTAGGTATACTTGGAGAGGGAGAAGATGAAAAGTAAAGAAAAAGCGAGAAGAAATTTACCTGAAATCTTTACTTCGTTGCCTTTTTCCTCGCGGTCTTTTGCCCTTCATATGGGCTAAAAAGTACAGATGAATCGTGTAGATATAGAAAGAGCAATGTGCGAATGGGCCTGCTTCATTCGGTCATTATACGTGACAAAATCGTTAACGGCACAGATTCATTGTAGGCAGTATTTGAACAAGTATGGCGTAAATCTTAATAAAATCAGGCATATTCAAATAAGTGTTGTTATAAATGGGTGAGTAAAGCGGGTGGCTAGCATAGAACAGTCCCGTCTCCCAATTCAGCAATAAGGCATCATTTATAAAGCAACTTTAATGGTTTCGGTCTGAGCCAAGTCAACTTTTCTAAATCGAGACGAGCAGGCGGCATGGTTACATCTGCCTACGGTAGGCTGATGTTACGATATTTTCTATTTACAGGATGAGTTTTGTTGATTTTACGAGAAAAACGGATTTGGGTGATTTGGAAAGCATACATGGGTCTGGATTTACGAGACAAGGATTTATGATTGCTAGGCTATGCGTTTTCGAATACACACTAATGATTGCTTTATGTCAAGTTGCTTGCCAGGGAATGTTTCGCATAATATGTGCATGTTGTAGATCTATACATACTTCTATCCTCACCGAGCCCACCGCTCTATAAACTCATCCTTCTTCATGCTGCCCCACGCCGTATTCTGTTCCTCGAAGCGACTCAGCTTCTCCTTCGCTTTGTCGACCTCCTGCCCCAGCACCTCGATCGACTGCTCGATCCCGGGGTCCACGAGACTCACTTCGCCAAACGACGTTTCCGCATGTACGCTATCCTTCAACAGCTGGATCGCGCGCTTTGTGTCTTCCAATCGTTCTGCGGTCGTGGCCTCAAAGTCTTCCTGTGTGCTGTGCGCAATTCTCCCGTCTTTTGTCCTGCGTTCGCGGAGCACCCTCGTCAGCGCCTGGATCTGCGAGGATGTGGTGCTGCCGTCACCGTAGGCGTCGATGGGTAGGGCGAGCGTCTGCATCAGCGTGTCAAGGGCCGCTCCGCCCTGCGTGCCTGATGACCGCCGGCGGTGGTGGCCCATGTCCCGCGACATGCGCTTACTACGCGGGGGCGGCTTGACCGGCGAGGGGGCGTCTACGGAGTTGGTTGATTCAGAAACGGGGTCTGGGACGTGGGCACGCATTTCCTCGCGCGCGGTGGCGACGACGCGGTTCACGGCTGCGGTGTGCGCGCTGTAGAGCTCTGCGTGGGAGTGCAGGACGGAGATGCGGTTGAGGAGGTAGTCAAGGCACTGGTCAATATATTTGAGAGAGGATGCGGTCTTGCGCAGGCTTTGTCCGCTGCGCGAGGATATGGATCGCAGGGCAGGTTCGAGGTGCTGCTGCTCTACAGACATTTGCGCGACGGGCAGAATCTCCGAGTAGAGCGACTCGACTTCGGCCTGCAGGGCTTCTACTTCATCAGGGTCGGCGCCGGTGTCGCGCGATTGCTGGGCAGTTGCGAGTGCGGACAGGTACGTCGTGTCGAGCCTTGTTCTAATAGTCTCGACTGTGATTTTAATCAGGCTGTTTTTGCGATGTAGTTAGTAAGGAATACCGAAAGGTATGTTTATGGGGCTAGTTGCGATGACTTACCGCAGGCATGTCTCGCGCAACTTGTCGGTCGACTTGGCTTCTTCGGGGTCTGGTTCGCTCAGTTCCCAGCCGAGCTTCTGGAGGCTGGTAAGGAGGGCATCATCTGACTGGAGAATGACGTCAAGGGTCTGTTCCAGCGAAGTGGCCTTGGGGTTACCGTCCTGCTTGAGCTCCGCGATGCGAAACTCAAGACCGTGAGCGATTTCCGTCAACTACAAAGACACAGCAAATCGTCAGTGACTTTTGCACGTGAAAGGATCTGGAACCGGTCGCCTGTCCGCGCTGCAACACTGCGAAGCAAACATGTCTCGCGGGGAAGCTGGGTGGTGGGCAGGTTCAGACTGTAGTAGGGGAAGACAGGCTCTCCTACCTCTGACGAGATTCGTACGCGCTCAGACTCGGCCTTGTGGCGGCGCAGGCCCTCGACGTCGCGGCGGCGCGCGCAGGCGTCGGCACGGCTCGCTACAAGGCGCGAGAGGGCGTCGCGCTGGTGACGCAAGGTTTTAGTTTGCTTGCCCAGGAGCTGGGTGGACTGGGCGAGGTGGGCGGCGGCGGCGCGGACGTCGTCGTCGGCGAGGGGCGCGACGCGGGCGAGGTCATGCAGCTCGGCGAGGCGGTCGACTTCACCGCTTTTGTCGAGGGCGTTGTACCTGAGGACTGCATGTTAGCGACGACAGGAAGGTACATGTTTTGTGAGCGGGAGGGTTGCGGCGAGTGTGCGCGGACTTACAGTGCCAGCTCATCGACGGTTAGGAGGTTGTCGGCGCCGAGATTGGAGAGGGCCCATTGTGCGAGGTCGTCTCCGCTCCGGAAATCTGAGAGGGCTTCTTGAATATCCTGGGGGCTGGCGTTGGAGTTGTGAGACGCCGCTGCGTTGATGAGCAGCGACTCGGCGTCGGAACGGGCGCTGCTCATGTTTCGTTGTGCCCTTCTGCCCTGCTCCCCGCGCAGACCACTGATGACCTCTTCGATGATGGAGGGCGTGATTGCGGTGTCTCAATGGTGTGTTGGACGAAATCCAGGAACAGCGTCGTGCTGGTGGACGATCAGATGCCCTGGTTCCTGGGCAAGCAGTGCGCTGGCAATCCGATCCTTCAATTTCCAGGCTCTGCGCGGTGCTGCCTGCAGCGACGTAGCGATCTCTGGTTGGGCAGCGTAAAAGTGATGAATTAGCGCTGACGCAGGTACAGCATGTGACAGGATATGCAGTTTGCGTGGCCTGCAGGATTTCTGGCGATGGAGAAGAGATGCGCCGAGAGTTTGAGGGAGGTCGTGGCTGATAGGAGGATGTCGCTGCGTGATGGATTGGCGGTGCGCGATGCCAGGTCGTGTACTGGAAGGTTTGTGGGGCTGGGGTCTGAGTTGTAACGGACGGCAGGACAAGCGGTACATAGGCGGTATTCTTTTTTTTGTAGAGAATAATTGTACTAAAGTACAGGGAAATTCAAACAGTGCCCCTGATTTTTTTTTTTTTTTGGTACGCATTTGAGGGACTTTGCAGGTGGTATGGCATGGCTCCCGGCCCCGCGGCGGCTGCGGACATCTACACCGGCAGCGCCGTTTGCTAGTTACCCGACAGAGAGGCCGGTGGTCCGTACGCAGTTACTATGGGCAATTGGGCGGGAAAAATGCGAATACAGATGTGATAATTGACGAGAGCGCATGTATAATCAATCAATTAACATCTCGTCAGAAAGAAGACTCGCGTGTAATGAGACTATAGTACGCAGTCGTTGTCAGATGGTAGTCTCGCTTACATCACCACCACAACCAACACCAAGTCGCCGCGTCTCTCTCGGACACCAGATGCACTCCGACACTCATCGTCCGATCAACAGATCCCTCAGAACCATCCGTTTCCTGATCCCGCCCACATCCCGTCCCATGTCGGCCACCCCATCAAACGCCAGATTCACGCAATCGTTGCAATCTAGACCCCCCATCGCAAACGCGAGACAGCTGTCAAAGCCCACTCCCCCGCCCGCCTCTCACACCAAATAGGCAATCCTCGCGACCTCACATGTAATCCCGCTCACTTCCTCTCTATATCGAACCATGAGTGGTCAGACTGCTTCACCTGTTTACAACGGGTGTCAAACGGAGCACACGCACGCACGTAACCATGGACCCGAATAAATACTCCAGCCCGTCATGGCCTTTCAAAATCCTCTTTGTTCCTGTTTTCACTCAATTCCTGAAACACACTTCGAGTGAACCCTCAACACGCTGTGTTGCGAGCAAATTGTCTTTCCTTTCTCTTCGCCGTGTAACGAGTTTCTCTTGCTGTCTGTCAACTGCGGTGCTACCTGCTGCGTTCTCAACTTACACCTGTCAGAGGAGAGACTCAATCCCCCACCAAAAGGACCAATTGAGGCGGAAATTCTGTTTCTTCGCAGCATTTCAAACAGTCGAGTTCGAGTCTGCATGCATTGAGAACCAAACACCCTCGAGGAACAGAGTCTCTTATGCGGTCCTGCCTGCCTCACGCGCTGGCTACCTGGCGGCTCTACAAAACGCAAAACTCCGACTTTGAGAAGAATTCAGGCGTTATGGAGAGCGAAAACAGAGGGATTTGGAAATATCGTCGCCAAAAACTGTGGCATGGCGTCTGCGAGATCTGCATGGTTGCGGCGATCTACCTCGTCAGCGAGCTTCTCATCTGGGGTCTGAGCCTCGCACTCGCGCCAGCAAAGCTCGAATTCTTCTCCTCCGTCTTTGGAATGCTCCTCGTCTTCACTGTGATGATGATTGTATGCGGTATCTTCCCGCGTCTGGATAATGTGTATGAAAATCACATCAAAAGCAATGTATGTCTCTTGCTCTGGGTGGCTGTTGCCGTTGCTGATCATCGCAGATTGATTTCATAAATCGCCACATGGGGGCCGCCTTTGCAATCCCCATGGTTATGCTCAATGGAGAGTATCCAATGGATACGAAAACCATTGGCCTGGTGGTTGGAGTTTTTGGTACGTTTTTCGCTGTATTTCTGTTGCTCCGTCCAGCGGCTGACCAGTCTCTTAGTCGTCACTTCTCTCATCGCTTGGACTACGGTTTTCATTATCGCAAAGCTTGCTCATGTCCTCATTACCAAGTTATTCGAGAGACTTCAGCAGAAAGAATCCGTTGGAAAGTCAAACACAACAATTGAGAAACCCCGGAATGATAGTACCAGGTCCTCGGCACAAAACAGCTCCAAGTCCTCCGAGTTCGACAAATCTGTCCGCCACCCACCTTTCTGGACTTGGCTCTCGCAGTTCTGGGCGCTCATCGCATCCTTCATCAGCATCTTTGCCATTGGCGCTCCTCTCGCTGCCGTCCTCCACGAGCCTCGCATCCTCGATGGCTCCGCCCTGTGGTTCATTTGGATGTCCGCTGTCAGCTTGCAGCGCGGCATGAAGCAGCAAGCAAAAACCTACAAGACGCCGCCTAGAGTCCTCCCTATTCTCACCACGTTCGCCAATCCGGTTCTCATCACTATCCTCCTCATGACAGCCTATACCCGCGCCAAAGCCTACGGCATGTCTGCCAGCGTCTCCTCCATCCTCTACAAGCTAAGCAGCGGTACCCAGCTCTACACCATCTGGACGTCCCACATCAACGGCACTACCACCCAAGCGCAGTGGTTCGGCGCGGGCGACGCTGCGCTGTCCATGCTCGGATGCGGCTTTGTCGTTTGGGGCTTCAAGCTCTACGAGTGCCGCCGCCAGCTCTTCTCCGCCTCGGGCCTCGCCACCGTTCTCGTCAGCGTCGCCGCTGCCGCTGGCAACGTCTACCTCGGCACCCGTGCGGGCTTCCTCATGGGCCTCGCACGCGCCGAAGCCCTCGCCTTCGCCGCGCGCATGACCACTCTCGCGCTCGCCATCCCTGCGATGCGCAACGTCGGCGGCAACGCGAGCCTCACCGTCGCGCTGATGATCACCAACGGCATCCTAGGCCAGCTCGCGTACCCGTCGTCGCTCGGCGGCATCGAGAGGGAGCGGGAGCGGGCGCTGCGCCGGAAGCGGTCGGCGGATAGCTGCGAGTCCGCGGGCGGCGGCGGCGGGGAGTCGGTGGACATGCAGCCAGGGGTGGCCGGTGCGGACTACGAATACTGCTGCGAGGACCGGGATGACGCAAACACGGTCGCGGCGGGGATTGCCATTGGCATTAACGGGGCAGCGATGGGGGTTGCGTATCTGTACGAGAACAAGTCCCGGTCCGCTCCGTACGCCGCGCTTGCTATGACCACGTACGGCGTCGTGACGGTTGTCTTGATTGCGGTGCACCCGTTTAAGGATGCGCTACTGAGCTTGGTGTAGGAGATGGGTGCAGCACTTCGATGTTTTTTTTTTTCTCTTTTGGCATTTTCATTTTCTCACTCTATCGGTTACTTTCTTGTTATTTACTTTTACTCTTTTCTACTTTTTTTCTTCTTTGCCTCCCCAAGTTGGGTCTACAGTACGCACAAGCCTAGCCAGCCAAACAGGAGGCCCTGCACAAAAGCATATATGGGTGAACTAGACGATGCATCAGAAGATTGATTGCGGATAGAGGAGTTTAAATTTGAGCTTTAATATAGAATACCCCAATTCAGCAAAACGTCCTTGAAATTGGAGTTACATTGTATTCGTCAAACAGATCAGATCACCGGTGCTCGTTTCGTGCAAGATCCGATTGGATAGATTTTTTCGAGGGGCTTGAGATTGTCATAATTTATGGTAGTAGCCGAAATCGCACGCATTATTCGAGTCTACAAAAAGTTAGCACACATCATTATTAGACTGCGTCCGTGGCCTAAGAAGCTCACCTCTCAATCAAGTGCAGCCCGCTGGCCGTCTCGACGATGCTGCTCATCTCGCCGGGCTTGAGGGCGAAGGAGGCGTCCTCGAACTCCTTTTGCATGTCGCCGCGGCCAAAGTAGCCGAGGTCGCCGCGCTTGCGGGCGGAGGAGCAGTCGGACTCGGTGGGCGCGAGGTCGCCGAGGGTGACGCTGCCGGCGCGGATCTTCTGCTCGTGGGCCTTGATGATGTCCATGGCCTCGTCCTTGGTGCGGGTGATTTCAGCCTGCGAAGCGTCGCTAGTCAGTAACAATGCCCCAAGCGAATCAATTTGGTACAGATATGATGTGACGAACCTCTCGCCAGCTGCTGGGCCGTCTGCTGTCCTTGTGCTTGACCAGCAGGTGGGCGGCGCGGATCTTGCCCTCGGGCACGCTGGCGACGGCGCCGTGGCGCTGGCCGGCGCTGTGGTGGTTGGCCATGTAGTGCTTGAGCTTGTCGCTGTCGGTGCCGGCGGGGGGCTCCCATCGCGAGACCATGTCGACCGAGTTGAAGTAGTAGGGAAGGCCCTTTGAGTTGGAGTGGCGGACCTCCCAGTTTGGGGGGAGACCAGTGTCAGCCTGGAGGTATCAAGTCAGTGAATGATTCATCGCGTTTCTTTCGCAGTATCTATCGAGATGGCGGCGACGCGCGCAATCGCCAGGACGAGATGACGCGCTGAGGCTGGTTGACTTTGAAAGGGGGCGCGCTTCCATACCATGCTTGCTGTCGTGTGACGGATTTGCTGAGAATGCGACAAAGAGGGGTAGGTAAACGAGGCCGTCGGGGATGGGGCTCGCTATAAATTCGAATTCGCGTGTAATGAGGCAATCTTATCCGGCCGTGAACTGTGAAGGAGAAACGAGGCTCTCCCTTGATATCTAGCGTTGCGGTCAGGCCCAACTCTGGTTGCAAGGAGGAAGCTTTTTTCTGCTGCTGAAATGACGTCTGGCGGAACCTCTACAGAGCTGGAAGCGACAGCGACAGTAGCGGAAGCAGCCACCGGCAAGAGCAGCAAGCACAAGCAGTGTTACCCCACGTTTCCCAGGCGGGGCGAAAGCAAAAAGGAAAAGAAAAAGTAGCCAAAAAAGGTACACCCGGATTGGTGCGTCATTAGGCTACGAGGGAGGTCACCTGTCGCCCGCCTGGCCCAGCAACCAACCAACCAACCAACCCGCCGTAACCTCCCCGGCTCCAGACCCTGTCAGGCAAGATATGTGCATTGCAACTCTGTTTCGAAGGGCATGTATTATTGGGAAATGAGAAGGGGCATTTGGTCAGCTGAACAAATTTCGCTTTTGTTCCTCGTTTGTTCTTCTCTCTTTTCGTCTGGCTCCGGGAAATTAATATGCAGGGACTGGTGAACGCATTACAGTCGTGATTTCCAGCGCATCAGCCTGCCCGCCATTGGCCAGCGGGGGAAGTCGCTTGCGCCCAAGTACTCGCTCGGTGGAAGTACTTGCTGTCACTGCATTTGCAGGCACTGAGTCAATGTACAGACGCCGCATGTGGCTTTGCGCGTCCACCGCCACACTTGCACCCCGAGCATTTCATCAGATGAGCAAATCGAGTGACTCACTGCATCTTTTCAACAAGAAAAACTCAATAGAAAGAATAAATCTTCATAGACTGCACCTAACAGAGTTGCACTACTTATTTGCTTGTTTCAATCCTTGCCGCAACCTCGTACGTGCCACCTCTCTCTCTACTCCGTACTCCGTACGATATTGTCATAGTGCAACTCCCACAAAGCCTGCCTGCTGACTCATCCGCTGTGGCGAATTTCCACCCAACCCACCCAACAGGCTTCCTGTGCTGCCTCGCGTGCAAATCCTATTTATCCCCGATACGATACGCGCCATTGGCATTTTTCATCGACTCTTCAGCAATTCAATATCGACTGTAGCATCTAACACTCGGCATTCAGCGTTTCGGCTTTTCATCAACAGCATATTTCACTTTTTAGATAGAACGACAAACACCAACAATGGCCACTCCCCAGTCCCCCAACTCGCAGGGCGAGTCCGGCGAGAAGACTCTCGAGCAAATCACCTTTCGCTTCTGCTCCGAGTGCTCCAACATGCTGTACCCAAAGGAAGACGAGGAAAACCACAAGCTGCAGTTTACCTGCCGCACCTGCCAGTTCACCGAGGACGCCGTCTCGACGTGCGTCTTCCGCAACATCCTCAACAACTCGGCCGGCGAGACGGCCGGCGTCACCCAGGACGTCGGCTCCGACCCCACGGTTAGTGACGCCTTACCCGTCTGCCTGACTTGCGGCATTGTCATTACTTGCAACACCTGCGGTTCCCCTTCTCCCGATATGATGGTCACGAAGCGATGTTGCGGACGAAACAACAACAGGAACAATAACGACCCCAACCTCGATTCGATGCTATTCGCCACAAACGTGGGATGGTCGGAGGAGGATCTGTTTGACGAGTACGGTGACAAGGGCGTCATTGACTTTGAAAACGGCTTCTTTGCCGACACTTCCGATTCGACGTCGACAACTACCGAGTCTTCCTCTGAGAGATAGCGAGCAAACCGACGCATCCCTCACGACCTACACAACAAACTAACAACGACCTGTGACGGATACCATTCTTGTTCAATATTCCTGTTGAATTGCTTCTTGCCACGGCGTTATTGGAGGATCACTTGCTTTTACACTCAGTCCTTGTCACTCGCAGGCACACAGCACAGTCCTTTGCATTTTTATGAACGGCTGGCTAACGCATCCAACCCGCAACTATAGCTTCCTCGCTCCAACAAGAACTGCCCTCGCTGCAACCACGAGGAGGCCGTCTTCTTCCAGTCCCAGCAGCGTTCTGCCGAGACTGGCATGGTAAGCCGCCTGACACCCTGGCTGTTATCTTTTGTTACATGGTGTTGACATTTCCGGAAAAGAAACTGTTTTACGTGTGCTGCGAATGCGGTCACATCTTTACCTAAAAAGCGTTTCTTCACCTTTCAATTGTTTTACCACATGTACGAGATACCCAACGAACACAAAAATAGCCACAGCATGGGGAGTAGAGGTTTGACTAGAGCCGTTGAAGCTTGGGTGCTTGCATTTGATGCGATTCTTTTACCTCATTTTTGATACTGGTGTTGGAGGAGTTTGTAATTCGGAAAATCGGCAGGACGCTCGTCTCTTCAGAAGGAGAATGCAGCGGTTCGCCAGGAGTTATGATATATGTTATACGAATCAATTATTTTATGTTAAATTCCCTTCTCTCGTAAACTGTAATTACATGCCTCAAAAGGCAACAGTACATCTCACGTAGTCGAAAGCACGCATCACCTTCCAATAAGTGATGACGTAGTCAAATCCATATAGTGCAAGTAAATCATTATTGTAAGGAGTTTTGGCCCAGTCACCGCAGGCTCATCTCATCTAAACGCCAACGCAGAAATGCCATAGGTGTAATTGTACAGTGCGTGCGCGTACATGCGCACAAGCATCGGGAATATCGTACAGTGATTCTCGGTATATCCATTCCTCCCCCTCCCCCCGCAGCATCATCCTCGTCCTCGCCTGTTGTTGCCCATCCGCCCACCCTGCTTCGATTTTCCGCAACAGGCATACCAGCCCCCCCGTGCCGGATTTTACGCCTGCATCGGCGCCATCGACAGGATCTTGCTCCACTTCTTGCGCTTCAGCTCCGCGCCCACGACGCCGTTGATGCGCGTGCCCACGGGGTCGCCCGCCTTGTTGAGCAGCACGCACGCGTTGTCGTCGAAGCGCACGGCGGACCCGTCGCGGCGCTGCGTCGGGTACTTGGTGCGCACGACGACGGCGTGCCGCATGTCGCCGCGCTTGACGCGCGCGGCGTTGGAGACGCCCGACATGCCGGACGAGGCGGCGGTGCGGTGCTCCTGGACGACGACGACGATGCGGTCACCTGTGCTGGTGTTAGTAGTGTTCGGGTTGCGTTTCTTGGTCGAGTCGGGTGTCTCGAGAGCGGAGGATTCGAGCTCGAAGTGCGTCGGAGATATTCGTCGTACCTATTCTCGCATGGCGCTTCTGGCCCACGACCAGCGCGCATTCGACCAGCGCGGCGCCCGAGTTGTCGATGCAGTTGAGAATCGTCTGTATCACAAGCCAAGTCAGCAAAGTCCACACACCGCCAATTGTAGGACACCCCCTTTCAGCAAGTCAGAACCAGCGAATAAAAATCAAACGAACCTTTAATTGAATCATGATGGGTGTGTGCCGAGGCAATATCTCTGCTCTTTGTTCCGTCAAAAGCTCCTTTCCTCTCTAGCTTCACGACTTTTTGGGTGGAGTTTTCCCGTACTGTCGTTCGCTGCCGCTCGCTCGGCGAAAAAAAAGTCACGTGCGGTCCCTGCGATTGCTGGTTCTGGTGCCTGAACAATGTGGGGGCCACCCGCTTCCTGGCGCAAGTTGGCGAGTTGGATGGGAAACCTGTCTGAAAACGAGTTTTTAACCGGAAACACGTCTTCTCTCCGTTTGTCATCTGTGAACAGACTTGAAACGTGAATCCCGCGACGTTTCGGATGTCTGGTGAGAATAGTGAGGTTGTGGCTTGACGAACGGCCCTGAGCAGATGTACGTACGCTGATCCGAACATCACCAATCGCTTTGGAACTTCGACACCGAAGTTCTGTCATTGAAATGATGTGTCGAAATCCCAGATAAAAAGAAATCTTCTTATTCTGTTTACTGCACGCGGGTAATAGAACTTCTTGATGCTTACTTTACTGTTTTTACGCCATCTCAGCCCATTTCTACAACCATCTGCACCGTGGAATATGTCAGCTCAGTCATCGCTCCCGAGACCTGTATTCTCGCAAGTCTCCATTGGGATTATCGCGCCCAACGCCTGTGATATTTATGAAGAAAGAATGTGTGCAGCTCGTCAAGGTTTACTGCGGTATTACAGCAACTCAGGGTCGTCACAGGAAGTATACGAGGGGAAAAAAGTACAAGTATACTGACAGCCTCATCCATCCGTCAAGGACACAGCTCAGATCATCAGCACATCCACCTCATACAATCTATACTACCATCTCCGTCATGAAGCTCAGCGCCATCCCCGCGCTCTGCGCCCGCCGCCTCCGCCACGCCCATCTCCACGGGCTGAAAGGCCAAGTGCTCCGCCTTCACCTCCGACTTCTCCGGCTGCGTCGAGCTCGACCCCAGCGAGTAACACCCCTGCACCACATCCTCCGCGGCCGCACCCTCCGCTACTCCGTCTTCCACCCGCGTCCTGCCCACAGTCCTCCTGCAGAGCATCATCGACAAGACGCCCGTCAAGCAGATCTGCGGCAAAATCGCCAGCGCCGACCAGCGCCGACCAGCGCACGGCGTGCGGGGGTAGCGTGGACAGGAGCGGCGACCTGCCACTGGATGTACTGAATTACGCCCTCAAAGAGGTTCATGGCCCGCCTGCGCCGCAGACCGTGGTGTCTGATGCGTCAAAGTCTGCTGCCGCGGCCAACAGGAGAGGATGACGACTTGCCGCAGTATCTGCTGGACCAGTTTACGGATGCACTTGCGAATGAGGGTCTTGGCTCATTCTGGCTTAGCCTGATGCTAACGACTATATTATTGTAGTCGAGATCGTATTGAGAAGATTCAATGACATTTTCGCTGTTCAGCTTGAGTGCCGATGCATAGATTAACCTTCCAGTTCAAATACCACCAAGTATACTGTGCCATTTCCAGCTGTGTCCAGATTTGCAGCTACAGCCCCGTAGGGCCAAGCTCGATGCCATTTTTCAAAACCACAGGATTGCTCGAGTACATGACCCCGACCATGCGCGCCCACTTGTCCTCGCTCGGGTTCCTCCACGTATGCGCCGTGGCGCGCTGAATCAGCACATCCCCCGGCCTCTGGATGCGCGTCTCGCCCGACTCGAGCGTCACCTCAATCTCGCCCGCAACCTGAATCACAACATCAAAACTGATGGTGCGATGGAACGGACTGCCCTTGCCCGGCGGCGTGTCAATGTACCAGACCATGCCGCGGCCGTCTGGGAGCGTGACGGGCGGGACGCTGGCGTTGGCGAGGTACTCGGTGTACGCGGCCAGGTCGGTGCCGTCGAGTGTGTTGGGAGTTTTGTCGGTAATATAGCCGAGACGAAAGAGGGAGCCGCCGAGGTCTTGTTTGACGGGGAGGCTCTCGGGGTGCGTGGTGTTGAAGTGGGAGATGCCGGTTTCGGGGTCGGTGTCGGTGATGACACGCTGGGGGTTGGGCAGAGGTTGTGAAGACATGATGATAGACGGAGGGTTCAATGGCTACAGATGATTTGTATATAGGTAACGACTATTCATATTCCAATAAAAACGGAGTCTAGATACATTTGGCTGACTCTAAATGTAAACGGCATTGGATGGCTTATAACTGAATTGGCAGTGGTATGAGGCTGAGGGTAGAAGGCATAATCGGAGCCGCGATCGTCACATTCGGGCCGAGAATGACAGCCGATTTACGGCAAATGAAGCCGAAAACACGAACTTCGCGGCATACATCATGATTTTGCTCTAGTTGGCAGCGCCATTGCGTCGACGTGAGTGGAGATTGTAGACTGGTGATACATGATTGGTGTCTAATCAGCCTTGTTCGGTCGCAGAGACGTGTTTATTTGTAAGCTGCAAGGAAAGGACTTAGGGAATTATTAATGCAACACGAAATGAAGGATTGAAGGATTCTGTGGTCTGGCAGTTATGGGAGTAAAAGGTCATGTTTTGTCTACCGGATATAGAGCATGCACTCCGCCGGGTGGTATGCGGAACTCGACAGGGACTCCAATTCGTTTGCCCTTGTCTTATTTGGCTCTCTCTTACGCTGTCTCGGAGCAAACCATTCTCACCGTATTCCGGGATGCTGTGCCGTTAAAAGCGTTGCGGACAACAGGTTGAGTAGATGCACTGGTCTGCCATGGATTAATGCCACTGTCGCCACAGCGAACAATTATATACATTTCACATGAGCGAGATCTGAATCGGAGTCTTGCTCTTATTCGGAAGCCGTATTTGATCGCGCTTTATTTCTACAGTGCGGGCTGGGCTTTGTTCCCATCAGAGTTTTAGCTGCGGCACAAGCGCCAGCGCAAGGCACGAAGATGGCACCATTGGCCTTTTGCCCCCTTGCGTCACATCCGGCGATTCCAGTTGATAGTCCAGCCCAGTATTGGACGCGCCGGGTCGTGAATAAATGTCGACTTACACCGGGCACGCGCCTGTGGCAGGGCGCAGGATCCCCAGCCACGCAATTAATTCGCGGCGTGGGGCCTCAGCCACAGCTGCCACGGCCCCTGCAGAGCTAGTTAGCCAGGTTCTGGTATATTTGAATGTACCTATAAGGAACACATGCTGCAACAATACGCCTCAGTTTCGCTCAAGGGAATAAATTTAAAATAGTTTTTACGACTGAAGTAGTTGTGCAAGAATTCTCATGTTTTTCAACACTTTATTACAGCAAAATATGGCGGTATTGACCACCGATTCCAAACCACCTCCGCTTACTCCGTATACTCTGCCGTTACGTTAATTAATGCGGTCGCCCTGCCAGCGGAATGAGCTGTGCGCGACAGCGGGTCTCCCTGCCGGGAAGTCGCACCTGTCGCACCTGTCCCTCGCTCGTCACCACCTGCAGCAGTGCAGCAACTGCCCGTTTGCCCGTCTCCCGCCGCCAGCCCACTTCGCTCGCTGACGACAAGACACTCGACGGCTTCTTTCCTTTGCAACTACTTGTTCCACCCGCTCCCTTGCGCCTCCCGGCTTCCTTTCCTCGACATATCGCTGGCCGAGGTGACCACCTGAACAATCCTTCATTTTCTGTCTTTTTGTCGGTTTTCCTGTCCTTTGTTGTATTCAGCTCCTTCATTGCTGCCGGCTACTCGTGACGTTGTCCGCATGTCCTCTATTCTCCTCGTTTGCGACCGCTAGGACCTCCACGATCGATTGCGACCACGTTGACGCCCGCGACTTCGGGTAAAGCTGTCCTTGGCGTTGATTCATTTCCTTGTTTGCGTCTTTTGTTCCGCATCCGCCGCTCCTTTTCCTCGAGCTCTGCCCGAGGCTGACCGACATGCCTCCTTCGAAGAGTGCGACCAAACGGCCTGCGCTCACCCTCGCCCAACTCTCGGCATATGATGATATTCTGACTGATGCCCTTGTTGACCATGTAGGTGCAACGAATTAACTTGCAATACCACGGCGACTAACCAATCAGGTATACTACTGGACCACCATCCCCAAGAACCGACCCTCTTACCACCCCTCGCGCGGCGTCCAAGAAGATGTCATTGGAAAGATCCTGCAAGACGAGGTTGTTCTGAACAAGAACCCTGCCGCAGCAGAGGCCAAGCTTCTGGCTACGGATGGCCTGCGGCGATTTCAGGCCTCGCTAAAGACCGACAAAGAAAAGGAAGACTTCCGCCGCCATCTTCGACGCTACATCAACATCTACAGCCCCGACTGCCCATGGGAGGTCAATTCTACGAACCGGTACACTATTGTGACCCACGAGGCCAGCATCACTGCTCGTCGCCCCATCCGCCGCAACGAGACTATTAAATACCTCTCCGGTATCCAGGTCAACATCACTCCCGAGGAAGAGGATCTGATTTCTGTGCGAAAGAAGGATTTCTCTATCGTGGTCAGCTCTCGCAGCAAATCTACCAGCCTCTTCATGGGACCAGCCCGATTCGCCAACCACGACTGCGACGCCAATGCCGCGCTCATGACCACCAGCCATGCCGGCATTGAGATTGTCGCCATCCGCAACATTGCCGTGGGCGAGGAGATTACCGTCACGTACGGCGAAAACTACTTCGGCGAAGATAACTGCGAATGTCTTTGCAAGTCTTGCGAAGATGGCCTCCGAAACGGCTGGGAAGGCGCCCAAGGCGGTGAGGCCAAGACTGTGGTGGCCGAAGATAAAACAGAGACATATGTCCTCCGCCGCAGAAGAAGAGACGACAGCATCGGTGGTTCATCGCGCACGCCATCAGTCACGCCTGTTATTCGGCCAAAGATCCGAAAGGGCAGAACGGCCTCTCGCCTCGGCGAGACAAGCTCCGACGCACCGTCACCCGCTCCCGATTCGACACCTCGATCTGGAAAGCGATCGTTTGACGCCATGGCCACTCCGCCCGTTACGCCAGCTAAGAAACTGAAGCATACGGTTGAATTGGTTGATGCTGCTCATGATGCTTCCCGCGGCAGCTCTGTCAGTGGCAGTATTAGTTCTAGCCAGGACGAGCTCCTGGAAACAGACGTGTCCTCACCCGAGCCAACGTCGGACACCCACGCGGCGACTGCCAACGAGCTGATGTCACCACAATCATCCCAAGAGGCGCCTTCACCTCAAAAGAGACACGATCCTACCTGTATCGTCGTTGCTGACCAAAGCGATGGTCCAATTCTTGACAGCATTACCGTGAGCATTGAACCCGTTGCGGAGGCGGAAAAAGCGGACCCAGTCGCTCCGCCGAAGCGCAAGTACCAGCGCAGGGTATACAGAGAAGCCACGCCACCTAGAAGAGTGAGGGCATGCGGTGACTATGTACTCACGCCTCTGCTCCTGTCGGAACCGGCCATGGCGTGGGTTCAATGTGGTATTTGCAGCACACCATTCGTTCAGCAGAACGCCTACTATACCCGAGCGTCTTGCCCGCGCTGCGAGAGACATTCGAAGCTTTATGGTTACATGTGGCCTAAGACAGACAAGGAAGGGCCGCGTGATAAGGAAGAGCGTATTTTGGACCACCGAACTGTACACCGCTTCCTGGATCACTATGATGAGAAGCGGGCTCGCGGTAGGGGGGGTGTTCCTGACCGAGACGAAACGCCTGAAGAGGCGCCGGTACGGGGCCGTAGCCTTAAGAGAAAGTCACTTTCTAAGCCACTGGCAAAGGCGGCTAGCCCGGAGGAAGATACAAGTGGCCTTCGACGAAGTGGACGGGCTCGGACAGTGAGCCGAAAGCTTGTGGGAGAATAGCATGTTGCATATGGGTGCTGAGTGTGAATTTTGTACAGCGAGCGTTGTAAGATGAGTCTAACTTAGGGCTACCGTGTAAATTAAATAAATGTGCATTTACCGTATTTGTGTCTCTTTATTCACGTCATTGACTTATTTGGTATCTACCACCAGTGCCGCGTCTATAGGGACATTAAGCCCACCGTACCCTGATCGTTATTAGCTGCAAGGGCAAATACGATCAGCGATGTATAGCGGAAACGAACACGAATAAGCACACATAGTACAGCTTTACAAATCCGGTTTCCTCGCAAGCCATTTCGCCGTCGTGGCTCGTCCGTAAACCGGGGCGGCGCCGGAAGGTCAGCGGAAGTCAACTATCCGGATCGGCCCACCAGGCCAGTCTGCGCTAACCCTGCCGTAGATCATATAGCTCGGCAAAATGTGATAGCATTTATATCTACGTTTTTCCAAGATTGGAAATGGCAAAGATGGAGAGGTTGTTATTCACTTGTTAGGGGACATGTACAAGATGGGATTCGAAGTGGACAGGACCACGGACACGGGGACGACTACGCCGAGCTCCCTTCGCTTTGATGCGCCTTCCGATCCGGCACCTTGCGAAATCGCCGCAATTGAAGATGGTGATGTATCGGACTACCCAGACGGCGGGTTCAAGGCATGGACAGTGGTCCTCGGTGCGTTCTGTGCAATGGTTCCCTCGATGGGACTGTTGAATACGCTCGCCGTCCTGGAGGCCTGGCTGGGCGAGCACGAGCTGGCGGATGTGCCCAAGACCAAGTCGGGCTGGGTGTTTAGCTGCTACGCCTTCTTCCTGTACTTCTGCGGTGCGCAGGTCGGGCCTGTTTTCGACGCGCATGATGTGCGGATTCTGATTGTTACGGGGTCCGTTGGCATCCTTGCATCGATGATCTTTCTGAGTTTCTCGACAGGTACGTACTTACATGCCTTGGCTGCCGTCCTCCACGAACCATTCTGACATCCTTGTTTGTCGTCTAGAGTTCTACCAGATCTTCCTCTCGTTCGGCGTCCTTGGCGGCTCCTCCGCCTCCCTCCTGTTCAACCCCAGCCTCGCCGCCATCGGCCACTGGTTCCGCGCCCGCCGCGCTTTCGCCACGGGCATCGCCTGCACGGCCGGCGGCCTCGGCGGCGTCGTCTTCCCCCTCGTCGTCCTGTACCTCGCCCCCGTCGTCGGCTTCCCCTGGGCGATCCGCGTCATCGCCCTCGTCTGTGCCGCGTTCCTGTTCACCGCGTGCGCCACCCTCCGCAAGCGCCTGCCAAACAACACGCGCGCGGGCGCAGCCATCGACCTCAAGGCGCTGCGCGAGCCGGCCTTCGGGACCACCACCGCGGCGATCTTCCTCCTGGAGTTTGCGGTGTTTATACCGTACACGTACATCTCGTCGTACGCGCTGGCGGCGGGCGTGCCGGCGCGGCGGGCATATCTGCTGAACGCGCTGCTGAATGCCGGCGCCGTGCCCGGTCGCGCTTTGCCGGGCTACGTCGCGGACAGGCTCGGCGTGTTCAACACCATGTGCGCGACCTCCCTCACATGCGCGCTGTTCATCCTGGGCCTGTGGCACAGCGCCGGCACCAACGAGGCGGCGGTGACCGCCTTTGCCGTGGTGTTCGGGTTCTGGTCCGGCGCGGCGATATCGCTCACGCCGGTGTGCGTCGGGCAGGTTTGCAGGGTGGAGGACCTGGGGAAGCGGAACGGGACGGCGTTCTTCGTGGCGAGCTTCGGGACGCTGATTGGGGTGCCGACTGCGGCGGCGGTGATGGAGCGGAACGGGGGCAGGTATGGCGGGTTGATTGTGTTTGGGGGCGTGTTCTACATGGCTGCCTTCGCGGCGTTTTGTGCAGCGAGGGTCGTTGCTGGGGGTTGGGGGTGGTGTAGGTTTTGAGCAAGGGAGGATGGTGAGTCGGTGGCGATCACGCATGCCAACGAAACAGTGATATATAAGACATAGACTCATGAACCATATAGAACGATATGCTACGTACATAGAAAGGCATAATATTCTATAATTAGGTAAAACCTCGACTTTGCAGTCTACTGTATACAGACTTCGATACGGTCGCATTATCCTCAAAAGTTGGTATTACACATATCTCGAGCGTACTATACAAATCCAAGTTAGCTACGTCGTCTCATCCAATACATATGCCAGCAGTCCCATCGTGGGCGGCATGCAGCCGCTGCAGCTCATCTGGGTGGCGCCAAATAAGGTTGCCCGATGGCACCGCGTGGGCTGCACCAATGACACAAGCCACATCACCAGGTCCATTGGGCATCTGCGCCCTTTTCTAGTCGATGAGCAGTTGAGCCGTGAACTTGTAGTTCAAGGGAGGGATATGAAAGTATATCGCGCTGCGGGCTGGACCCCTTCCGATCTGATTTGCCCTATGCTTTTGCTGTGTAAGACGTGAGCTCGTACTCGTATTGCGTAGACGTATTGCAGGAGCAAGTTGACAACGAGAGGATTCATAACCGTTAGTGATAAGAGAATTAATGAGCTCTACTTGATCAAAAAAAAATTTGTGAGGGACATTTCTTTTGTTGAATGTTGTCTCGCCGCCTCCCTCTGCACGGCCCGTGGTGTGTTTCGAGATGGGTGGTGCGGAGAAGCTGCAAGGTCGCCCGCCCAAGCTTATCTGGCGGGCATTAGCTTCGACACCACCTCGCAGCAGCCACGCCCGCTCTTCTCTCGCATTTCCTACTCTCTTATATATTCTTATCCAGAATCTCTTCCCATTGCTTTCTCCCAATCTGCAGTCTCTGGCCTCGTCTTTGACAACGCTCAAAGGCGGAGTAGCCATGGTATGTCTCACCTGTCCCCCAAAACCTCCGAAGTCGCCGGGCTGACCGCGCGTCCTCCAAACTCAGGCTCTGAGATCGATTCTGTACAGCTCAAGTAAGTCAGACCATGCAACTTTTATACAGAATAAATTGCTGACTCTTGTCTTTGTAGTCTTTGCTGTCTCTCTTGCCTGCGACGGCTCCGTCATTGATAAGGACGCTTATTACAGCCGCAACGGGCTCACCTGGACAGAGGGCGCCCTGCGCATGAATGAGATTCAGGTTGTCGGCACACACAACAGCTACCATGTCGAGGCCGACCCAAGGGAGCAGCGGTTCATGGCCAACTTTAACAGCGACGCCATCAACTTCCGCTACTCGCACTCCGCGCTCGATGTACAGCTAGAGAACAACCGAGTCCGCAGCTTAGAGTAAGCCTCACCCTCGCGCCCATCTCACAACATCATAGTAAACATCACAGGCTCGACATCCTCGCCGACCCCAAGGGGGGTAACTACGCCAAGCCCATCATCCGCCGCCTTGTTGGCATGCCCTTCCCCGAGGACACCACCTTCAAGACCAACAGCACCAAGGTCCTGCACGTCCCCGACCTCGACGTCGGCACCGTCTGCGCCAGCCTGGTGCAGTGCCTCACCATCGTCAAGCGCTGGCTCGACGACCACCCCAAGTCCGTCCCCATCCCCATCCTCCTCGAGCTCAAGACCGCCGAAAAGGTTGGCGGTATGATCGGCGGCGCCCGCATCATCGAGTGGAACGAGCCCGGGCTGCTCGACTGGCTCGACGCCGAGATCCGCTCCGTCTTCCCGCCCGAGCAGATGATCGTGCCCGACGACATGCGCCGCGACGGCGAGCTGCCCACGCTCGAGGCGGCCGTCCTGCAGCACGGCTGGCCGGACCTCGAGTCCGCGCGCGGCCGCGTCTTCTTCGTCATGGACAACGGCCCCGTGCACCGCGTCCGCGACGCCTACATCGAGGGGCGGCCCAACCTCGAAGGCCGCGTCATCTTCACGAATGCCGCGCCCGGCGACCCGGACTGCGCGTTCCAGAAGCACAACGACCCGACCGCCGAGGGCGCCGTGGAGGAGATCCAGAAGCAGGTCGCGGCCGGGTACTGGGTGCGCACGCGGTCCGACATCCCGCTCGACACCGTGATCCCGGGCAAGTGCGGCACGGCGCAGCGGAACATGGCGCTGCGGTCCGGCGCGCAGATCGTGTCGACCGACTTCCCGGTGTACGGGCCGAGCGCGCGGTGGGGGTGCGACTACGCGGTGCGGATGCCGGGCGGGCGGACGGCGCGGTGTAATCCGGTCAACGGGCCGCGGAGGTGCGATGCCGGGTCGCTGGAGCCGGGCGAGTATAGCAGGAATTAGAGAGGGTCACGAACATAGACTGCCGATACCCAGATGATTTGATGATGAATGTCTTTACTTGGTCATAGATGAGATGGACGAAAGCAAATGGTATTACAAACTACGGATGTGGTGATATGCAGCGCGCTATGTATGCCGTGTAAACCAGGGGTATCCTTAAAAACTCCAACACCATGTAACAAACACAACTCCGTAACTTAAATCAGAACCAGAACAAGACAGCATCACCTCCTTCTGCGCATCTCAACACGCGTCCTCCGCACTCGTCGACAGTCCAAGCAGCTCCATACAACATATGCGAATCTCACGGCCCTACACGTTGTTAGCAGCGTCTCATCTCATGCTCGTTAGCATCACACTCACGCCGTTGTCCAGGTCAATGCCGCCGTCACCATCATAACGCGCGTCCACGGCGCAGGCTCATCCTCATACCCGCGGTCCGATAGTCCGACGAACATGCCAGCCGTGAGCGCGGCCGCAAGCATGACAAAGTCCAGACCGCCGATGGAGTAAGGCGATACTCGGGGCAACTGGGTGTTGATCAGGTCGACAAGCATAAAAACGTCAATGATGATAGCAACAGCATTCTGCCAAAAGTCAGCACGCCGCTCGTTTCTGCACCTCGGGGATATCAAAAGACTTACAGCGCCGATGGCCACGCCCGCGACACCACGCTTCTCCCGCCATCGCGACACCAGATACAGCGCGCTCGCCAGTCCCGCAAGCGCAATGCACAGCGTCACACTCCGCGCGAGAGCCTGCGTGAGTCCATATGTCGTCGACGCGCGCGGCAGCGCCCTCTCAAGAATCATTTCATCCGTAATTGGCGAGACGCGCGGCCTTCGCACCACCGCGGGCGGAGGGCCACGTGTCGCCGTCTCATCATCCCCCTCTGCCTCGCCGATGCCATCATTCACCGAATCATCGGCCACAACGTTCCCGCTGCCGCGCCATACCGCTGGCGCCATGACGGTCGTGAGCTCAATCTGCTGCTGCTGCCTCTCTGCCGCGGGCGCCGCCGTCGACTGCGAAGGTCCAGCCACGGCTGCTGCTGCACCGGGCACCGGCGCGCGAGGCCGCCGGCTGAGGTCGTATGTCTCGAAGACGGCCCCCGCCATCTCTCGGGCTGCTCCTTTCACGGGGCTCGTTGAGCTTTGATGTAGTCGCTATGCATGGGCGTTTATCAGAGATTGAGTTTTCTGCATGCCCAAGATCTGTTGATGAATTTTCTTTTTTTTTTTCGGTGGTGTGTGAGGCTGTGAGATGTTCAGCTGGGTGACTGAGACTTGGTGGCTGGTTCCATTTGGCGGGGCGAGACACAACATCCTGGGGAAGCGCCGCAGCACCCAAATTTGGTGGTCAGCCTGGGCCAGCGGCAGCGAGCGCACTTGGCGCGGCGCAAACGAGGCTGAAGAGAGGGCTGTCATTGGCGAGGGAAAAGGGGGGGAAAGAGATGAGTTCCTTTGTTGGGGTCGCCTTGCGGTTTCGCCCCGGGAATTGGGGCCAAATATGAGGTGTCGGAACGCAGTGCGCAGGGAAGCAGCATTCATGTAAGTATATATTCAGATTTCCAGTAGTATAAGTGTCCAAGATGAGAATGGTGTGTATTCCTGCTTTTCGCCGCTGTGAAATGGCTTCAGCGCGAGCTGTAATGGCCATTTTGTGGCCATAACGCGGGCCATTCTCAAGGTGGAGGCGAACAAAGAGATTGAAGAGCTTCCAAGTTACTGACAAGTTGCTGACCAAACTTTATAAAATAAGGAAGAGACAGGCCAAAGGGGGTCTCAAAAACGATTCACGGAAGAGCTTGCGCCGAACTGCGTGTGTTACCAGTAAGACATTCGCAAAGGAGAGTATGGAGGCTCAGCCAGGACCACTTCAGCTTCCACCGTAGAAAGAAGGAATCTCAGATATTTTAATTACAAAGAATCCACAAAGTAGTCGACAATGCTTGCCGATAACTACCGTCTTCCCAACATAGCTTCCCCTCTGCCGATCAACTCACCAAAGGCAGCAGGCCCGGCAGCCATAAATGCACCAAATATTTTCCTGGTCCACACAGCTGCGGGCATATGTCTCCGTCGCAAACTATAGCAGGGTATACACACCCCGCAAGCCGCTATCCAACGTTAGTCCTCATTGGGCTCTGCATTCGGATCACGATTGTCCCGGGTTGCATTGGGGCATGATTGCTTCTCTCGTACTGATCCTCAGCTCGCAACTGCTAATGCAGGTCATTTAGCGAAATGTGACTGAGAGGCCCCTGGTTAATCTCGGCCTGGTTGACTCGACGTTTCCGAGACATCTATTGCCCAGGGCCATCAGGCTGGCACTTTGTGCTGGTGCCGCAGTAAACAAAGATCGGAGAAGTATGTGAGACTCGTTATAATACCGCGCTCGCCCACCCCGAGCTGCTCAGCCAAACAGCAAGCATACCCTATCAAACATACCACAGTATTGACTAAGTCAGCACTTATTCTGCAAGCAACCATGCACTTTCATAAGTCTTTTGTTGCGGCTGTTGCGGCATTGGCATCTTGTGTAAACGCCCAGGCTGGCCCCAACACTCTGGCCAAGTACAATCCCGCGAACCGAACGACCTCTGCCAACAGTACCTTTTGCGTGTTGCCGATTCCCAAGAACGTTGTCGAGAAGATCACCCACGGTCACAAGCCCCTCGATGTTCCCTCCAGCATCCTCCCCAACTTCCCTGCGGGCATGCACCCCTTATTGCTGGCAGGTGGCTACCAGAACGACATTCGCATGACGGCTCTGAACCTGGCTCCCCTCCAGATCCCCTCGCTCATGCAGGGCGCCCTCCTCGTCCCCTTCGCCGACGTCAGCAAGGACGGTAAGACGCCGTTCAATGCCCCCGTCAACTACTACATCGGCGGCACCAATGGCAACGACCTCGCCGCGCTGGTGCCCTCCATCGTCGGCGCCGTCCCGCTCTTCGAGGGCACCGTCATCGCGCCGACCGAGATGACGCCCGACGATGCCGCCGTGCAGAGCCTCCCCGGCGGCCTGTACAACTTCCAGGTCAAGCCGTTCATCCTGCCCAACCCGCTCTCCGGGCCCGGCGTCGTCGGCGAGGCCATCGACCTGCTGTACAAGCTCACCGACAAGACGCCGTACACTGCGCACACCTTTCACGCGCTGATCAACAACCCGCAGCTGCTGGACAGCGGCCTGTGCCAGCGCCAGGCGTACTACTTCAACGAGACGTTTGCGAACCCCAAGATGGCGGTCGGCAACGTCACGCTGTACAACCAGGCGCTGCTGGATACGCCGCCGAAAGAGATTGCCGGCACGTACACAGATGTCTACTGCTACCAGGGCAACGCGGAGCTCGTTGCCTCGTACATTGGCGAGCCTTGTCCTGTTGCGGCGCAGAGAATGGATCCGTTTAGCAGAGAGTGAGAATGGCGCAGTGACGAGAAGCCCGGACGAGACACAGTGAGATGCAGCGCATATGGTATATAGGACGTTCCAAGTAATACTTGCTATCCTGCAAAGTATGCTACACTAATAACTTAATACAAACGTTATCTTAAATTATACTGACGTTCACGTCGTCGCGTCTATACTACGTCTCGTCTATACTACATCTCGTCTAAGTTATACATACTATCCGCGGCGTACACGTTTCTACGATTTTATCGATTTTTTCTTCTGTGTTCGAGCGTTCGAACTGTTGACCAAAATGCACCCTTACGCAAAACTACCAGCAACTGCTTTATTGAGAATATCAGCCAAAGAACCGGTGACCAAAGCAAGGCTCAGCCCCAAACCCCAACCCCGCATCAATCCGCCAGCCTCGAAACCCAACTCCTCATACACCATACATCATCCACGGCCGGCGGCAGGGCGTACGGCCACCAAAATAGCCATGTCGGGCCTTGACAATCTCAGCATACTTGCCAATGTGACAGGAGTTGCCGACTTTTCTACAAAAGTGATTGGCCTGATTGTAAAGTATATGGGTGATGTGAGGAGCGCAGAGAGGGAAAAGACGGACCTAGTGCAGGAGATTTCAGCCCTCTATCACCTTTGTGGACAGGTACAGGCGATTCTGTCGAGCGACCAGGGCGACCAGCTGAGGGCTTCTAGAGACCTTCCTGGCGTCATGATAATCTGCGAGACCCTCCTGAAAGAGCTTTATGAAAAACTTTTGGCTCCCGGATTGCGACCGCACAAAGGCGGGAGGGTGGTTGCCGCTCTGGTTTGGCCGTTCCGAAGTGGTGAAGTCAAAGGTATCCTTGACAAGTTGAAGAAATACCAGCAAATGACTTTGGACGCCCTCCAAATCGATCAAATGTATGCGTGCAATTCGTGCTATCCTCTTACTATATCGCTAATACCGGCCTGTTTAGCGTCGCGGTCCTCAACATCGACCGCAAGTTTGTACTGGAGAGGCTACCTATAGCGGAAGGCGCCTCATTTGACTCGTTCGCAGATCAGCAGCATCCAAGATGCCTTGCTGACACTTGCAGCGGAATCATCGAAAAGATAGAAGCATGGGTTGCCGACCCTGCCGCCAAGTCTATTTTCTGGCTCAACGGAATGGCAGGCACTGGAAAGTCAACCATTGCTAGAACTGTGGCAGAGAAGTTTGCCAACAAAGGCCATCTCAGTGCGAGCTTCTTCTTCAAGAGAACATCCATCGACAGAACAAGCTTGTCCAAGTTTTTCACGACGCTTGCAGCGGACCTTGCGGTTCGGGAGCCCACCACCGCGACTTACATCAAGGCGGCCCTCGACGCAGATTCCAACATTGTCCGCAAGACAGCACGCGAGCAGGTTCAGAAACTCTTCTTTGAGCCTCTCATAAACACTTCAAACGTGAGGGCAGGTCGACCCGCTTTCGTCATTATTGACGCCTTAGACGAGTGCGGCTCCGACGACGACATTCGACTCCTGGTTCACCTGTTGTCGCGGATCAACAGCATGTCTACTCCTATACGCCTGAAGATTTTTATCACCAGTCGCCCAGATTTGCACCCTCGCCTCGCATTTCAGAAAATACACGGCGCGTATCAGGGCGTCGTACTGGAGAAGGCAAATGCGCCCACCATCGAGCGCGATATTCTGTTATTCCTTAACCACGAGATGGCAAATATCAGAAGCGACTATAACTTTACTGTTGGAGAAGACAGAAGACTGCCCGATAACTGGCCGTCTTCAAAGGATATGGTGTCCCTCAGCCAAATTGCGGCTCCTTTGTTCATCGTGGCCTCCACCATGTGCCTCTTTGTTGCCGATCGCAGGGGTGCACCCGATGCACAACTTGAAGACATTCTAGCGTTTCATACCAAACGGGATAAGTCTAGATCAGAGCATCTTGGAAAGCTTGAAAGCACCTATCAGCCAGTTTTGGATCAACTCATCAGAGGTCTGAAGCACACTCGACGGGAAAGGGCGCTGCAAGATTTTAGGTCTATCGTCGGTACAGTGGTTTTTCTGGCGGTCCCTTTATCAAGCAGTGCCATAGCACAAATTTTAAGCATTGCCAAAAACATTGTTGACGCACAGCTGGACTTTCTCCATTCTGTGCTCAGCATTCCGTCCGCGCCAGATCTACCAGTTACATTGCTCCATCTTTCGTTTCGCGATTTCCTCGTAAACGAGGAACTACGCGATACAAATCCATTCTGGATACATGAAGGAGAGGCACATTGCACAATCGCAATTCAATGCATCAAACTTATGCATAATCTGAAGCAAGACATCTGTGGCATCAGATATCCAGCCGCTCTTCGCTCCGATATCAGGCTTGATACGATACATGCGTGCCTACCTCCGCCAATGCAGTATGCGTGCCTTCATTGGGCATATCATCTGCAGCATTCAAAACACTGCGTTTCGGACAGCGAGATAGTATACGACTTTTTGAAGGAGCACCTTCTTCACTGGGTGGAGGCTATGAGCATAATGGGAAAGGCAACGGAAAGCGTGGACATTATCCAAAATCTACAGTCCTTGTTCCGCGTAAGTCAGGATTCTGGAATGCCGTTTACCGCGCTAATACGGACACTAGGATGAAGCTACAAACGATCTCGGAGAGTTTCTCTTCGATGCTGAGCGCTACATCCGCTTTAATCTAGAAATTATTGACCTAGTTCCGCTTCAAATCTACTCCTCTGCTATTATGTTTGCACCGAATAGGAGTAAAGTCAGAAACCAATTTCGGTATCTCATTGACGACATGCTTGAATATATGCCCAATGTCAACGATGTATGGGACGATAATCTACAAACCATTAACACACACTACTCCGTCTATTCGGTGACATTTTCCCACGACTCAGCGATGATTGCGTCATCAGGGGATGACCCGACTGTAATGCTTTGGCAGACATCGTCAGGGAAATGCATCCAAGAGCTACAGGGCCATTCTGAGGCTGTGTATCAGGTCAGATTCTCGCACGACTCTATGCTTCTTGCTTCAGCCTCCAAAGACTCAACAGTCCGAGTCTGGTCCAACGCTTTGGGAGAATGTGTTCACGTGCTACGCGTCCATGATGCCAAATTTCACACAGTCACATTCTCGTCTGATTCAGCCCTGCTGGCAGCAGGAACCACTGATGGGACAGCATATCTTTGGAGCGTTACTTCTGGCGAATGCATTAAATCAATTGGACTCCAATCATCCGATATTTTAAACTCACTCGCGTTCTCTCCCGATTCGAAGTCAATAGCGCTAGGGTCGGAAGATGGGTCTCTCTACATTTGGAGTGTGGGATCGAATGAAATCCCGACCTTGCTCGGAGATGCATTGTCAGAACAGAATCGGCTAGGAATAATTTATGTGAGATTTGAGAGCAATCAAGAGCTCATTTCTACGGATTGGTTCTACGGGATGCGAAGGTGGCACATCTTATCCAAGAGACAGACAATGATGGTGGAACATGACTTTGGAATTTTGCACAGAGGCTTCGACGTATCTCCAAACTTACTATTCGCCGCTTATGGGTCGTACGGCTCGAGGGGCATATATATCGCGGGCGTAATGGACGAAAAGATTTCCGTCGAACTTCAGAGTCCATCTGTTGAAAGTACATCTTTGGAATTTTCACATGATTCCCGGCTTCTTGTCTCAGGCCACAATTCCGGGGAGGTCATCATTTGGAGTCTAAATCGCTTGTCTCACTCGTCGCCGGCCAAAGAACGAAACGTCCACTTCCACCAGATTATTATATCGCCTGACTTCAGGTTCCTTGCCGTGTCCACCGACTCCGTACCGTTGCAGCCACATTTTGATGCCTTTGGGGGCCGTCATTCTTCCGCAACTATTACCATTTGGGATATTAGATCTGGAAAAAGGATCCTCACCTTTAACCCTGGCGTTCATTGCGACTGCTTGGCTTTCTCCGCAAACTCGAAACTCATCGCTGGTCTCGGCAGCTTCTATGACGCCCTTCAAATCTGGAGCGTTGAAAGTGGTATTTCTATGCATCGTATTGATCTAGAATTACGGGAATTACCGGAGCAGCAGCATTATTCTTTTCTTCTGCCAGCTTTTTCACATGATGCGGTCCGTATCGCCGTGATCACGCGTGAAGGTGCGCTGCGTATATGTAGTGTCTCATCCCATGGCAGCGTGAAACGGCTACAGCTCGACATTCCGACAATAAAAAAAGCGGTTTTTTCTTCCGATTTGAAGCTCGTGGCCACATCAAGTCACGAGGAATGGAGTAGAAACGACGGTTACGGCGTACGACTTTGGAGTGCTGAGACAGGACAATGCATACATGCTTTGGACAGTCGAAATATTGAAGATATGTCTCCTTTCCAGTTTTCGCACGACTCCAGGACACTTACCGGTTATGCCGATGGTACTATGGCAGTATGGATGGTTGAAACGGGCGAGTTGTTTTTCAGCGGCACTATCCATTCAGTCTTCAAGCCAAGCATGGCACAAGCCTTGGTGGGGCTGGACGCGTTTCCGTTTGATGGCACAGGTAGTGGTAGGCCGAGTATATTAAGCCTGGCGGATTCCGAAACAGGCTCTTTCGAAAGCTTTGCTGTCGGAGGAAGCGCCCATGAGCATTTGCTCGGAAGCTGGTGGCTGACCTGGGGTGGATCAAATTTTCTCTATTTACCATCTCACATTCGACCAGAATCGTATGTAGTTTCTGGCTCTACTGTTTTGCTTACTGTCAGCGCCGCAAGAGGCACCTGGACGGCGTTGCGCTTCCGTGACAACCCAAATCTAAAGCGCATGATTCGCGAGCACAAGGACATTTAGAGACCAGATGTCATTGACTGTTATGGTAATGAGCCGCAAATTCCTGGATACTGAGATTTTACGTTTTCTATTTACAAAAAGAAACCCAGTGTTTCCCTTCTTCATTCATTCTCTTGAGAAGGGAAAAGTGGTTATTCAAATTGAACTCATGCTTTTCTAACCCAGTATGCAATTGTAGCCATAATTTATGAGTCTTATGTATTTGAAGAATTCCGCCATAACTTACTCTCTGATGCTGATTTTCCACCGTCGGCCACAGCAAGCAGACCTTTCCTAACATTCTGTAGCACTGCAGCGGATCGATATACAGGCACCACGAGGCTTACAAGCGCAAGCTTGCCGTCAAATCGGTATATGTTAAACCAAGGATGGCCGTCATTCATCGTCCCCGCGACAATCCAGTCGTCGACGTTGATGAAGGTATCCTCCTTCCGATACACCGTCTGCGTAACAAGAATACCCTCGGGAGCGGCCGCCACCAAAAAAGAACGGGCCCTTGACTCCGTGCTTTGCCACCGCCTCGGCGCCCTCAATGGCCACACGCGGGTCGACGGACGTGTGGTGCGCCGAGGACGGGTCCCCTGGACGGCCGCGCGCACGGTGCGGGCGAGCTGCAGCAGCTCCTCGCCCGGGGAGACACCCACCGCGTCGCCGAACGGGATGTTGTGCGCGACGAGTCGCATCTGCCCTATGGGTACAAGGGCTCCCGTTCATTACAGCTTGCTGGAACATTTTGAAATCTACGGTTTGTCATCCGCCAAGTTTACGAGATGGAGACGTTGTGGACGAAACGGCAGATATATTTAAAAAAGCTAGACCCTCACTTTGCGATTACCTTATACAGCGTGATATCCCGTGGGACGTGGATGACAGGCTATACATTCTCTTCCGCGCTGCTTCTATCGATCTTTTAAACCTCTAAAATTTAGGGTCTTGCAGCCATTCCTTCAAAATCCTCAAGGAATAAATGTCGTGCGACTTCTCCGAAGTGGTAAAGAACCCCTCGTCCCAGCCTGGACTGCCCGCCGACAGCACCTTTTCCCCAAACGGCTGGCAGGAACCAAAGTCGATAAGAACGGGGCTCGCGCCGTCCTCCCGGACCATGATGTTGTGCGACGAGATGTCGTTATGCGCGAGGCCCAGCGAGTGGACATGCTCGACTGCCGAGCGCACGCCCTCGAAGAACTCGTCCTTGTTCAGCCGCGCAAAGGCGGGCGTCTGGGCAAAGACGTGCAACGTATGTGGGAGCCGCTCGACATAGAACCCCGTCAGGCGGCCGCGCTTAATGCGGCACCCGTAGTAGCGAATGATGTTGGGGTGGGGGTGCTGCGCGATGCGCTCCATGGTGAGGGTCTCGCTGAAGAGCACTTGTGGGCAAGAGGGGTCAGATGTTCGTTTGAATGGTCCAATTTCGTATCTGTCGAGACCGGGCCTCTTGAGGAAAAGAGATTGGGCATCTATAATCTCGGATGCGACTGTCATGGGCGTTCCGGGGGGGAAGACGGGGAAGATGTCGTCGTCTGGCACGCGGCGGAGACCCTCGCGGTACTCATCCAGCGTCATCTCGTCACTGGTCTTCAGCGTCTGACCAAGGTATACCTCATCGTCCTGCGTAATGTGCCGGAAGTTGAGATGCCTGGGCGGATCTGCGTCTGGCTGGTAGACCATCAATAAGGTGATCGCGTGTATGGATCGTATCAAAGGTGCCTGTGCGCCAGTTGGGCCGCAGCCGTTTGAGCTAGACAGAGGTGCGTCAGCCATCTTGACAAAGCCTCAGATCTTATGTTTGTCTTTCGAATGATCCTTTTTCTAGTTTAAAACACAAGAAAAGCGCTTTTCATGTATTTAAATTGCCACAACAGAACAGTGGAGGAAGGGAAGAGTCAGAGGCTGGCCACAATGGATAAAGAGCCAGGTTTGTGCAACGTCGGGTGCGTTTCTCACCGCTCGGATTTCTGCAGATAGCATCAAGAAAAGTGAGGCTGGCTTGAGAATATTGTCAATGGGATGTATATAGTGTACTACAAATGGAAAGTTCTGGTCATCGGCTTGTGACGCTCTTTCGGCATATAAATATCTCATATTCCGCGTTCAAGGCTACCAAAGGGACCTCCCCTAACAAGCATCATCACAAACTTGTATTCTCTGGCAGCGACAATCGTTACAATGTGAGTTCTAGGGTTTGACATATACTAACACCTTGTCCTGGGCCATTATTAACGATATATGCAGGTGCTCAATGGAACTGTTCTCGAGATTGACCAAAAAAGCCGACGGATCATTGAAAACTGTAACGGGGCAGGCTACAGTAGACTGTGGCAACGCAACTTGCCCCATGTCATCAGCATATGTTCCACCCCCTGCTCCTCCTACCTCTACCAGCAGTAGTTGAAGCGTGTGTGAGATGGGTTACTCATAGCGCTGTCCTCAACATGAAGGACATAGCTATGTTCATTAGTTAGATTAGGTGGAAAGAAGCTATTTCTGTGAATTCAGTCGTAAAGCGTGATCACGTCGTCAAAATTTGGGGACTTTTATTATTGCTAAAGTGGCAAGTTCGATGTAAAGGAAACGTATCATAGGTTAATGGACGCCACGGAAATTCAACTCACTCGCTATATCGGGGGAGCGTCTGCCGGGAACTCTTTCTATTGAGTCGGTTATAGTTAAAGATTTATTGAACATGTAAGTATTCCACTCACAATGTCTCACTTTGACGAGGGTACAGAAAACCTGTCAAATTGGCTGTCAAGTACCCTGTGCAGGCTGCCGTGTTGCGCCAGTGCAACCCGTACCCTATACTCCGTACAGCGCTGATGACGATGTGGGTGGCACAGGGCGAGAGGGCTGAGGTGGGCAGCTTTTAAAGTTTCTTACGTTTGCTTGTAGAAAGCGAACCTTCGGTCTCTGGCTCATGAGAGGTTGTTAAGTTGCTTGGAGCGATAAGGGATCGCTGCAAGTTCAATGTTTGTGCGAGGGCTGTCGCCGCTTGGCAGCTGAAGGTAGCAGGCGGGATAGGGCGGGTAAACCGCACTCTGGACAGCGGAAATAGATTACACCGCTCTAAGAAGACAACGATGAATCATGTGATGACTTTGCATATTATTTCGTAAATTGATCTCTTGCAAAGTGACCAATCCCCTCATTCTAAAGAGCCATCTAACTACGCCCACCCACCACGGGGTGGCACGTGCCAACGGCCCTTAGCCAGCTAGCCTACAGGGTCCCCCAGACGCTATAGCTGCACTGTAGCTCAGCTGCAGCCCACTACCCACTGCCCACTGCCGAGATCCACTGCATGGTGCTGCACCATTCCCTCCGCCTCTGACGCCACTCAGGAACCTTGAACCTTGCCAGTCTCGGATAGCTAACGAACCAGACAGACTCTGGGGCGGCCAAACGAGTTCCTTATCGCAAAACTTTAACCGGCTATATTCATTGTGCCCCTCCTCCCTTTCCTCCTCTGCATGGCCAACATTCACAGCTGGAGCACTACCAATTGAAGAGAATGCCTAGCATCGCGCGCCTCGCCGTCGCGGCCGCCGCCCTCACCGGCCTCGTACACGCCGAGTCGTCGGCTTCGCAGCATCCGCTCGGTAAGACGTGCAAGACGGTACGCTCGCAGGAACTGCAGGACCTCGTCTCGGCCGACGCCCTGTATAAGCGCGCCGAGGACCTCTACGCCGTGGCCAAGCTGTCCGAGGACGAGTACGGCCACCCGACTCGCGTCATCAGCAGTAAAGGTGAGTGAGCCTCCGAACTTCAATCCGCTTCCTGTGCCTGCAGACTGACCGACCTCCTCCCAGGCCATCTGGGCACCGTTAAATACATCACCGATACCCTCGCCGCCCTCGGCAAGTACTACACCGTCTCGACCCAGCGCTTCAACGTCACCAACAACGTCATCCTCAATGCCACCCTCTCCATCGGGGGCAGCGTCATCGAAGACGCCGACCCCATCGGCAAGTCGCCCTCCACGCCGGGCAAGGAGCCCGCCCAGGGACACCTGATCCTCGCCTCCAACCTCGGCTGCGCGCCCTCCGACTATCCGGCCGCGGCGAACGGCCAGATCGTGCTCATCAAGCGCGGAGACTGCGCGTTCGGCGCCAAGTCGGCGCTCGCCGGCCGCGCGGGCGCAAAAGCCGCCGTCATCTACAACAACGAGGCCGGCCAGTTCAGCGGCACCCTCGGGAACATCAAGGACACCATCGCCACATTTGCCCTTGGCAAAGACACGGGCGACCTCGTCGCCGGCAAGCTCAAGGCCGGCGAGAAGCTCGAGGCCTCTGCGTACATCGACGCCGCGGTCAAAGTGCTCCCCACGGACAACGTCATCGCGCAGACCAAGGGCGGCGACCCCGACAACTGCGTCATGCTCGGCGGCCACAGCGACAGCGTCGGCGCCGGCCCGGGCATCAACGACGACGGCTCCGGCTCCCTCTCCATCCTCGAGATCGCCGTGCAGCTCGCCAAGTTCAAGGTGAAAAACTGCGTGCGCTTCGCCTGGTGGTCCGCCGAGGAGGAAGGGCTGCTCGGCTCAAAGTTCTACGCCAACGCCCTCTCCGCCGAGGAGAACCAGAAGATCCGCCTCTTCGTCGACCTCGACATGCTCGCCAGCCCCAACTTCGCCTACCAGATCTACAACTCGACCAACGACAGGAACCCGCGCGGGTCCGAGGAGCTGCGCGACCTCTTCATCGCGTGGTACAAGTCCCAGGGGCTCGCGTACACGTTCAGCGAGTTTGACGGCCGCAGCGACTACGTCGGCTTCATCGACCACGGCATCCCTTCAGGCGGATTCAGTACCGGCGCCGAGGGCCTCAAGACGCAGGAGGAAGTGGACAAGTTTGGCGGCGTGCTGGGCGAGGCATACGACAAGAACTACCATGATATTAGCGACGACGTCTCCAACCTCAACATGACGGCGTGGGTGGTCAACACCAAGGTACGTTTATCTGCGTTCTGTATATTGCGGCTGAAAATAAATCAAGAAGAAACTCACAATTTCTGCAGCTGATTGCACACACTGTTGCTACCTATGCCCGCTCATTTGAGGGCTTCCCCAAGCGCCAGCAAAGTGGCCATTCCGCCTCGGCCAAGCCTGGCTCCCGCTTCAAGTACCAAGGACATCAACTCATCATCTAATTCGCATTTGTAGATGCGTAGCCTGAACTTTTTGTATACATGCTTGGATAATTTTGGCGTATCAGAGAACATTTAGAGACGAAGTAATCGGATCGGACATTCTTTTCACCTTTTACTCCAAATCTGAGCTCCTAAGAAATCGATTAGTGGATGATTAGGCCAATACTAGGAGTGGTTTCTTACTCAGAGATGGTCCTCTTCCGTGATACTGTTTTCTGAACATACCCTGCCTTTGAAGAGATACTCGGACCAGGTCTACTACCACCACGGCAGATGTGGGTGTCGAGAGACTCCTTCGTCTTGTCCAATAGGCCTTTTGTTGCGGCAGCAAAAGTCTCGGCGGCGCGAAGTCCCTGCGCCGTTTCATCAATCTTGGCGTTGAGGCTCGAATAGCTCTTTTCGACAACCTCTAAGCGATGCTCGAGATCTTCAGTCTTTTCCTTATCCGCAGGCTTGTTCTTGATTATGCGGCTCTGGGGCCCATTGAGGACCTGGAGCAGGCGTAGCTCGTTGCATATGGCGAGTGCTGCCACGATACCGGAGTCAATCTCGCCTGTGGGCGACAGGTACCGCAGCGCCAGCAGATCCGACTTTTGCGGGAGGTACTTTTTGTACATTGGATTGATTTTGTTCGACTTGTCGAATAATCCGCCTTGGTCCTCGTAATGACTGGCGGCGAGCTGGGCTTGGCGTAGAACACGACCACGGAGATTTGCCTCCGCGTCTCTGGGAGTAGATGGGCGCGTGTGTCCCCAATTCGATCGTGGCTGAGCGTAGATGGACTGCATAGTCTCCTTGACCTCCATGAATAGAGGGTGAAGGGTATGGCTTTCGTCGGTTGCCTTTGAGTTGACTGTTTTGTGTCCGGCGTGCACGAACTCCCAGCCCATCACCCTCAAGGTGTCCTGCTCTGCCCAGCGCGACATCTTTGCTGCGGATAGTTTTAACGGAGACTTCGCAGCGAGGCAATTGGTTGTTTTCAGCAAGAAGACACAGTCGAAACGAATTTCAGCGGCTTGGAGAATGAATATGATCAGTACTGAAAGAGGTCAGCACCGCTAGCACCCAGAATGCTCCAACCAGAAGCCGGGAGTTTATATGACAAAAACTTCAGTGAAATAGAATAAGAGAGACTGTGATCAAAGTAAAAAGAAGAAAAAGGCCCTGAAATGAAGTGAATTTTTTTTCTAGAGAATGTCATGGAAGAAAGCTGAGGGGGCATTCATTCACTTCACGCCCCTGCGTATCAGCTGCAAGATGCCGTTTGCTTCACGATCGTCTGCCTTCACTTGCGTTTACTGGATCTATGTTGAGTAATCGCCGATGCCCGAAAGTTTCAGACCCATTCGAGCATGTAGGAGTGAAAAGCGTCGTAATGAGCATTCTGACCAAGCTCGTCTGCATCGGACTGAGATGGCGACACTTCCGACGCTGCAGTCCCGAAGAAGAGTCGACGACCAGCCGTACGAGACTCTTCGCCCCTTAGCTACTTCAATGGCCCCTTACATTAGAGCAAATGAGACATGAGCTTGGGCTCGAGTAGAATATTCTATATCTAATTACTGGGCACTGCGTGGGGTCCGTAGTGCTGTCACTTTGTATACTTGCAAGGAGCTCAGCACGATTTCACCATCACCATCAGTTTGCCAAAGTCCGGAGGACACACAAAGTTTTATCATTGTACACCTATTTCTTTAGCAAAAACATTACTGGTCGCTGAGCTAACTCATTTTGCCGCCATATCTGATCTTTACCACCTTGGCGTGGTGGCGCGATTGCTAGGCTGGGCATCAAGTTCGCCGCGTGCTTGGTAGCAGGCACCCATTCCGCAGCAGCTTCCTGTATATCGGTTTGATGACGCCCCCAACTAGAGTCACTCTCGTATTAAAGGCAGCAGGTGTTCCTATTTTCTGAGCTGAAATTCTTACCAGCTCAGATGATGCTGCGTTGATGCTGAGACTTACAGGTTTCCTGGTTTCAGCTCCCCGATCAAGGCTGCGTAAGTGTCGCTAGACGTCATCCTGTTGGAAGTGAGAAGGCTTCAACCAAGTACCTTGACCACCTGACAGAAGTTACCTCGATAATACATATCTGGTGGTACACTTCTGGGGATGACAAAATCCTTTTTTTTTTTCGCCGTATCTATTCTGTACTTTAAATAGACAGCGGTACTTCCCTTTCCGCACAAAGGACTCCAGATTCCAAGTACCTTCAGGTTCAAACGATATCGCTGGCCAATGTCTCAGCCGGCTACTGCACTGAAGCCTCCGCCTATTCAAAGGAATACACGTAGTGCCTGTAATTTTTATGACATCATTTGCTGCAGGCAGACGAGGAGTAAGCAGTATACACAGCTTCCTCTTGAGCTGAGAGAGAAGGCTGCGTGGCTTATCTGGCTATCTTGGCATTAGGATTATAGTCTGCGGGAATAAGTTGCGGTGGCGATCCTGTATGGTGGATTGCTGTTTAATTGATTTGGATTAATATAGTTACTGCTGAATAACTTAAAATAAATGAGCTTCTGCTGACTAGGGTGAAGATCTCGGCATATAATGGAAGCATGCCGTTTCGTTTCGTGTATCTATTGGACATTTCGTGGTCTCTCCGTCGCACTGTGGAAGCGGATACTACGGCAGAGCGCTTCGTTTCACCAATTCGAGATAAAGATGAGCAATCCTTCATCGGGCTGCATTTATCAACGTACCGGTTAGGAGGTATGTTTTTGGTACACAAGCCTGGTTATTACCCTTGATTGTTGCGGGTGCAAACGTCATGGGCTTGGTCCTCCAGCTTGGCGAGGCATCATCACTTTCAATACTGGGTAGGCTATGCTTCACCGAAGTATAAAAGCCCGACTCACTACAGTTCGCCATCGCCGAACAGCACATTGCAACAGCACATCATCTCATTCTCTCATCTTTCAGCTCCATCATGAGATTTACCGCTCTCGTCCTTCCTTCCATGGCCGCAAACTCCCTTGCGTGCCTGTATACTTATGCCGTTTCGTCGGTTGGACTCGGCATTATCACCGCTGTTGAAACTTACGATAACGACGTCAAAACCTGTGACGGAAGCGATTTCAATGGTAAGGGCAGTGGAAGCATCGACTGCATTGACGGCTACAGCCTTAAGTACAAGGGTGGCGGTGAGGGCGATAGCAATGCCCTTAGCTTCCAGTACGGCACGCCTCATGGAGTGTTCAATTATGCCCTCCATGACCCGGACTGCACCTACAGCAACTGCTGCGGTAGTACGTATACTTCTTTATCTGCATCCAAGTTTCAAGAGTACACTCTCTAATCCGATGTTATATTTGCAGGCAAAGCCCCTTGCTCGTGCTCCAAGTGCGAATACAAAGGCTACAAGTTCTGTGAATGATCAAGAACTATGAGAGGCCTATCCTCTGACGTATTTAAACATGGCACTTGAATGAGCGTTGCAGTCGTTTTTGTTATAGTATCATCCAGACTTGGTTTCCTGTCCTGGATTCCTTCCGGTGCCTCTTTTAGGTTGGGGTTGTCACTGGCGCTCGCCATTGCAGGCTGATATCCCAAGCTTTCTAGCTAGCAGAAACAAATTGAAGACGCATCGGTTCATATGCTCATACTCCAGTATTATTAGAAGACCAGCTCCAACCCGTACACTTGTATGTACCTTTTCTGCTAGCATTCGAGAAGTTGTAAGCTCCCTAATCTGAATCAGTGAGAACTATCTCGAATACCTCTCTCTCCACCTGCGCAAAGCAGTAGACCGTGAGCTGTCATTGCCCCATTCTTCGAAGGACACTGTAGGATGGCGACAACGCTTTCAGACAGCGGTGAAGATTGCCTTCACGGCCTGTGCGACTGCTACAGGATGGCTACTTATACTGTTCTGCCTATCGTATTATCTCAGCATCCTGGTTTTCCTACCGTTTTTCAGCTTGATGGCGGATGATCTGCCCATTGGAAAGCATGTCACTGAATTCATCATTTATTGCTGTAAAATTTCTCCGAAACTATTTCTTCATCAACACGCGAATCGTTTGCCTTCTGGTCTGCATTACATCTTATGTGCGCTACGGCTTACTTGCGTGACACATTTACGTTGTTGCGGTATGAGCTTTGTCTGTCATGAGAGGGGTGTATATGCCGGCTTTTTATGAGCCACCCCCTCTTTTTTGCCGCGAAAATTCAAATAAAATCAGAGTACCCCGTTTTCCTGGCTATCTTTAACTGGCACCATCTAAAACAAAGCAGATAGTCGTCTACGCCTGGTTCTACTGTGTAATTGCCACCATAGCTTCAAAATACCCTGTACAGCTCAACATGGAGGATCTACCACCCATCTGCTCCCGGCTTCTCGTCGGGGCTTCCCAGGACTCTGGCCAACGGGCTCGGTGACCTGCATAGGAAAAGACAAATAGGCAGTCACAGAAATTAATGAGATCTGACGATGTTTTGTACCGTCTTTACGCCTGAATCCCATGTCATCTTCGTTTTAGTGGTACAACGCCTCGACAAGCGCCTTTATCACAAAACCCGTCTTGAAATGAAGCGAATGTCCGAGGCTATGGCAGTAGCCAAACCGGTCAGCACGGGTAACCCGACCGCCATAGAGTTTGTCGCCGGCACAGAGCTGCTGGCTCGACTTCATTGTGTTGTTATTGAGGGCCGGGCCTTGGAGACTGCGTGGGTACTTCGCTGGAGACAATCGAGGCGACTTTCCAAACATCGGCGCATAAAAACGGCGACCCGGAGTCGGTCAATCCGCGGTATTGTTTTGCTGCTGTGCTAAATCCAAAATCCGTCGACGACTCGATGAAGCCCGTCAACTTCGAACTAGAAGGAAGGGGGGACTATCGTGTGCATAATTGCATGTCGACTGTCGCGCTGGTGGATAAGCGATGACTCACTCTTTCAATTGTCGCGGGTAACGGCGTATCCGCTCATGTTCCTGCTATTCCAGTCAATTCCTAATGATGTTGCAGCAGACGCTGGGCCTCTCGGACTGACCGTTACTTGTATTAGCACCGCGCCTTGCGTGTATGAAATTACGCCATTGTTGGATCATGGGAGGACTCAGTGCAATATACTAACTGGGTATAAATAGATACTGATTTTACTAAACGCGTTTGCATTTACTTCATAAATGGGGAGTAAACGCCAGAAAAGAGTGTGCCACGCGTTATAGATAGAATTTAGAGTATCAAAGCAAGCTGTTATACGCGAACAGCAATCTTAAATAATGGGAGCATAATGCAGCAAAGCTGTTAAAGTTTACACTAGGGTACCGTATTATAATTAATAGCACGTATATCTACTTAATCGCATTACCTAAAGTTGTGAATACTGCATGCCTAGCAGAGCGGCACCCCTCACCGGAAAAGGCATCCTCATTAACATTCCTGCAACGGCTGCCAGGATAAAGCACAGTGATGTTCCATATTCGATCAACGGTTTCCTAAATTTTAGTAATACTTACAACTTGACTCATTATTTTATTCTTATGTTTATCTGCAATGGCCCTTTGTTGCACTTGGGCGGCATCGCGGGTCCCCGAGAGCGCGGCAAGAACCATTGATCAAACCTTCTACGGCAAAAACAGATCATGAACGCACCATGGAATAAGGAGGAAACAGGATCGAGAACAGGGACGATTAGCGAAAACGCTCAGAAGTGTGAATCAGACAACACCGAACCCCACCGCTATCTTTTCTCCAGCCATGCGAGCCGTAGCTCACCTGTTCCTACCACAGAACACACACTCAGTCTCTGACTGCGCCATGAACGGATGATGAGGGTGTAATGGCAACAGTTTCTATTTGCCAGTACCCCTGAGGGCTAATTTGGTGGCACATTGGACAAGTCCCTGAAGTTGGCGCGTTCTGAGCAATGTGCAGGCAATAGTGCCAGTGTATTGTCTTTCTGTCACAACTGATTTCTCAAAATCATGGAATGAGTTCCAACATGAGCACAATGAAAGGCACCGCTTCCATTGTTATGAAAAATCCACGGCTCGCCGTCGACAGGAAAGGAGATTGTTCTGCTTCAAGGACAGCTGCTCGGCTTTACTTGGCATCTTTCCTCCCGGCACCCTCCCTCCACCCGCTACTCTAGCTTGCACCAATGAACGGAAATTCTTTTCAATCACTGCGAGAAATTCTGGGTCAGACGGCGAGGAACAGGGGACGAGAGATTGCAAGTTCGTCGTTGGTGTTGTCGGGAGCGTGGGGATAGTATTATGGACTGCAAGGACGCCGTCTCTGATGGAGTTGGGAGTCGAGTGAAAGCATCCAGTCCAGTTAATACTGTATGACCTCTATTTATTCATTTCTCTTTACTGGGGCCTGTGGCCTGCAGAAAATCAATATACATAAACGCCCGAGTATGCAAGTTGGAACATGTAGAGCGTCGACAGCACAACGACATTTGCCCGCAATTATGCATACTTTTGCGAAATGAATTGAATAATGCCATTTATTCAAGGAGTGGTTTACGCCGAGAGTTAACAAGCATCATCCGCCAGCTACAGGCGGTAAGTTCTTGCACTATGTCACTCAGCCAGAACGAGCCGGAGCAAGCTCCCACGAACCCAAGCACAGTTAATCACGGACTGTTACGCCCGGAAGCATGCCCACCCGAACGGCAGCAGGGAATTTGCATCATAGTACATTGGGCGGCGTGCCGCTAACACTGGTATTTGAGTTTTGCAGCTTGGGGGGTGTGCTTACTGGGCTGAGAGAGGGGGGCGTGGCGCATCTAGCAAGACTTAGAACAAGTGAGGCGCACGACCGGGGCACGCTAGGAAGCCTCAATCAAGGGCGACTGAATTTTTATGTTTGCTCCCAGAGGTATTTTGGCACCTGGATGAGAACCCAAGGCCTGGACTGGTAGCATGTTGATGCGCTCGCCCAAGAGCACGAGGACAATTGGGTTGGTGATCAATCTTGAAATGAAATCCAAAAGCACTACACAGATGAGAAGCATTTGTTCTCTATGCGAATGAAAATCAAAGGTAATGTGCCGCCCTGCGCCGTTGTGCGCCGTGTCAAGGGATTCGGAGACATGAGCGACACGAGTGGCGGAACAAGCCGGCCCAACCAGCGCAGAGGCATATGTAATGGCAACTCGAACAGATACAGCGCAAGAGTCCGCACCGTCGAAGCATGCACAAGTGTCGTCCGCCAGGAAGGGGACATAACTAGGTAGATGGGCTACAGCACAAGAGTGGCGCTCCGGTCAAAGCCCAAAGAAGCTGACAAGCAAGCAAAGCAGTGACCTCATTACTCACGGCAGGAGGATGCTCTATACTAGCCCTGGCCACAGTGCTCCGTATGCGTGGAACTAACCAAGCGGCCGGCTGCATTGGCAGCCGTCCGGAGAGCTCTGGATCCGAGGACCCAAGGCTTGCGCTAACTACCACGAGAACTCCACCGACGGCAGAAGGGGCGCGGGCAAAAGGTGTGAGCCCTTCTGTGTGCGTTGTTGTTGTTAACTAGTTAAGCTGCAAGGCTGGCCCTGGACGGGCGATCGCCCAAGTCGAGCTTGGGCTTGGGGCTTCTGTTTTGTTTCCTCGTCTAGCCGGATTGGTGTCCGGGGAACTTGGAAACACATCGCAGGTCATTGGACGGCGAGGCAAGCACCCCTGTGAGCGCTAGCAAGGTCTGGGGAAAAGGGATTGGCCGTCTTGGTTGCCGTTTTCTGACAGCGCGTGAGCCTAAATGGGTTCGTTTCTGGTTCCTTGATGTGTCGGTGGCTTGCTGTAAAATGCTTGCGAGAGCAGTGAGAAGCCCGATTGAGTGCCCATGAGCTTTCCCACCTCCACGGCCCCTTTTAAATCAAAAACCAAGTTCCCTTTGTTACTGTAATATATACAGGCTATAGGCAAGTAGTATCATCAACTCTCACAGCTCCAGCACCATGCAACACAGCCATAGGCAATTAGAAGCCGCAATGGGTAACCTACCATGCTCAGCCAAAAACTACCGAAACTATGGGGGCTGAGTCATTGAAATCCTCGCGATCTCGAATCTGGGGCGTGTGGTTTCCGCGCTCAGGTCTCTCATTCCTCCATTTTGCGCCGCAAGCTAGCGGACGCGGCCCAGTGGAAAAAAAAAAAAAAAAAAAAAAGGCGCCGGGCTACACAGCTTAATTTATTTTTTCCTTCCCTGCCTGTCCCTGTCATTCTTTCTCTTCTGCTCCCGGATAGCTTGCGTCCCGGCGACTTGAACTCCACGACGCCCCGGCGGCGCACCAATCAGACAGGCATTGTGTTTGGAATCATTCTCTCATCCCTGCACGCGCAGGATTGGGCAGGAGATGCTCCAAAGGTTGTAAGTGAGATATGTTTGCTTTCGCTCGCCGGGTCGACCTGCGAATGCTCACGGCCATATGAGAACTCGGGAAGATATACAAGCTCTCGTAGCTGCCAGTCAAGGGGTAACCGCCAAGGCACTATACGTACGGCTCATAGATTGGATTTCGACTCCAGTGAAAAGATAGTTCCTGTCTTGTCCTCATGGATTCCTTCATTGTAACTTCTCCCAGTCAAAGAAATACCCCTGCGAGCAACAGCGTCATCCCGCGACTACCTGTCTGCCCTCTGGCCAACGAGAGCGCGGTGCAAAACTAATCACTCCGTCATGAGAGGCTCATTTCCCCCTGCAGCTGCGATGGTCTTTTGGCTGGGCAAGCTAGGCCAGCTCGCCAAGACGTGAAGAGGGGGGCGGGGCGTGGCCGTAGCGATCAAGCATACCACATCGGGAAACACGCTGCCAAAACAGGTGCAGGAGTAAAACGAGAATGAGGATGGGCTTTTGCGTTCTCGTTGCCTTAGCGCCAAGCCATGTGCTCCGTAATAAAGAATGGGTTTTGTTTGATTGGTCCGCTGCACCACAACTATCCCAGCCATCACGCCTTGGTGTTTTGGTGCAACTCACCTTTCCCAGGGCGACAAAGAGAAGAATTGTTCAAGAGAACAGGCCGATAGCTCGAGCTGGACATGTAGAAGACGATGCGAGCATTTCGGGAGACTGTCGCTGCGAAATGGGAAAGTTACACCCGCGATATGGGAGGTGAATACCGCCGTAAGCTTACACTTCACTGCTTTAGACTTGGCCCGGGCATCGTCGGACGGGCTGTCGCTCACCCGACGCCAGCATCCACATCACTCCAGCGCACCTTGAGACACGCAACTGCGGAGAAGGGCAAGGGGAGGGGGGCGTGTGCTCTGCCTGGCAGCAGCATTGCTCCCGAGTACGAAACGGCCGTACGCTCTGCCGCAGTACACAAGATGAAAATGTGCCGGCGCAGCTGCTGGAATAGCCTTCTACTTGGGCTTCGCTAGCACATCCAGCCTAACTGGGACTGAGACGAAAAGAGATTTGGTTGGGGGGGTGTGCGCATCCCTGACTTTGAACGCAGAAGCAGCTATGCCCTATCACTCTGGTTCGTCTGGTTTATAAGAGCTCCCGTCCACTCTTTCGTTCCTCTGCTCCTTCTTCTCTCCTTCCCTCCTCCAAGCAGAAACTTGTGTGAAGATTGACGGTTGAAAAAAAGACTAAACTTACATTTCACTCTCTTACCGAAAACACTACCATCAAGATGCGTTTCTCTACCATTGCCGTCGCCGCCGCGGCCACCGTCGCCAGTGCCCAGCGCCCCTCGGACACTCCCATCTGCGACTACTACACCACTGCTCTCCTCAAGAACAACACCGCCGAGAACCAGGCCACTCTCCTGACCCTCCTGGTCAACACTGTCGTCATCGGCAACTGTGCGTCTCTTCCGTTCCTCGCTGCGCATTCGGGGCCGACCTGGGAATGAAACGGAGTATATGACTAACATGCTTTCTCTGCAGACACCATGCCCAACGTTGGCGTCTCGGTCCCCGGTATCCTCGCTGAGGGTGAGGTCGACGGCAAGAAGGTTGCTCTGGCTCCCTACTTCAGCGGTGCCCTCGCCTCCACCAACCGCAACAACAAGCCCACCTGCGTCAACTTCCTCGACGGCGGTGCCGCTGAGCCCCTCAAGAACAACAAGCCTGCCAATGACGACAAGTCCAACCAGTAGTAAGTATACAGGAATTCTATATCAGTTGGTATGACATGCCCGAGACCGAAAGCCGCTAACACAGACACAGCTTCCTGCTCACCCACTTGTACCAGTTCTTCGGCACCCTTCTCGGCTGCTCCAAGCAGGGTATGGCTGGCTTCGACGCCTACTCCGGCAACCCCTCCATGTACAAGGTTCACAAGTTCATGAACCTCGGCAACGCTGAGATGACCTACTTCATCAACCAGGTCGGCATGGCCGCCGCCTCGTTCGGCGTCGCCAAGGAGGACATCGAGGCCGTCGCCAAGGCCCTCGGCGACACCTTCAACATGAAGTGCTCCGCTCCCGCCGAGGTCATCAAGGGCAAGGGCCCCCAGCCCCAGGCCATCTGCATCGGCGAGGGCTGCAAGAAGGCCGAGGACGCCCAGTGCGACGCCTACGACGCCAAGGCCATGGATCCCGCCAAGTGCTCCGGCTCCATGACCTCGGGCTCCATGATGCCCACCGGCACCGGCGGCATGATGCCCACTGGCACAGGCGGCATGACCATGACCAGCACCATGGGCGGCTCGCCCACCGCCACTCCCCCGACCGGCGCCGGTAACGTCAACGGCCTCGGCGTCGCCGCCGTTGTCGCCGCCGCCGCCGCTTACGTCCTGTAAAGTTGCTCGACTTGTTGGTTTTGTGATTTGAGCGGTTGAGGGTTGTAATTTTTTTGTGCTTGCTCTTCTGGGACAAGAAGAACTATACAAATGTACTTTTCTTGAGATTTATGGATACTTCCCTTCATGAGAGGCGATAACACCGAAGCCTCGGGGTTTAATACCACTACCATCCATTTTATACCGACTTTTGCCTGTGACCTGTCATCTTCGCGACTGGCAGCTGTCTTGTATGCTTGCTGCAACTGCATCACGTCCCATCTGTTGTGCCTGTGGAGTTATGCCGGGTCCTGCATTGCCAAAGCTTCGTCCCCATCAAATGACAAGCGAGTAGTCTCTTAAGTTATCTGTGCAACTGTGCTGCTGCGCAGCAAATTTTACACAATTTTAATGCAACCTTGTGCAGAAGGTACGCGTCAACAGCTGTTGACGATTATATCACTCCACGCGTCTTCGTGTGTAGTGATCTTCATGTGTAGTGACCTTGTCTCGGTCGAGTTTATTCAGCTGCTCGGGCCTGCAAGCACAATGCTCTATCTCGTCCTAGCTGAAATCATGTACCAAACTCCCAGTGGTATCCTGCGCGATGAAAATGCCTATGTAAAAGTACGCCGCGCGTGTTGTGCTGTTCCCAGGCCAGTCTCCCAGCTCCGATTCACATCCGCACCAAAATCGACCCGCTAATTTTGACAATAAAAAAAAAAGGTAAATGATGAAAGATGATGAAAATGAAAAGAAAATGAAAAAAAAAAAAAGCTCGCTGGCATCCGTACTGTACTCCGAGTGTGCTAATATAAACGATCAGCCGAGAACGGGGGCGAGCATTGTCAGGTAGACATCTGTCTACCTTCAACCATGTATGTGGTGGGCCATAAAAGGCGGCGTCGCATCTTCTGTATGTTTCAGAAGCTCTCCGTCTGTTGCTTCAACAATTTTTATTCCGACTTGAAAGACGCGGCATCGCCCCGGCCCATAAGGAGTCACCTCCACCGCTTTTTTTTCCGCGGCTGAGGGACAACTACTGTAGGGTTTGCTGACGTCTTCATTGAATCAGACACGGCTCGAGTTATGGGGTGTTGAGGGGTGAAGTTGCCGGGCTTCGCCAAAATGAAGCCGAGCGATCTGCTTGTCCCTTGGCCTGCCTCGGTCTTCATGAGTTCGCTCAGGTCGTGGCTCACCCTGCGAGCAAAATCGAACGTATAAAACTGCTCGCCGTCCAGAAGCTCGCCGGTGGTGATGGGAATCGGAATAACGGACATGATGGGCATGTCTGCGAGCGTGTAGCCGGACAGGTTCGACCAGACCATGGTCTGAGAGGACTGTGAGCTGGATGGGGGCGCAATTTCATCAACAGCTACCGGCTGCTGTGCAGCCAGTCGATAATTCACAAGTGAGCCAGCGGGACCCCGAATGTTGGCGAAAACGTCGACTAGGGTACGCATGCGGGTGGCCAGCTCGGTGTTGGAAGAAAGGAGGCGAACAATGCGCTTCTCCAAACTCGCACGGCTATTTTGGGCGTCCACCGAACCGGGACTGCAGCGACGACAGCATGGTAAGTACGGGCCGTGCATCATTTCGGGTATGTGGGAAACTGTGATATTTTAGGTTACTCACCACTGGAGGACAGTTGTCATCATTGTCATGGATAGGTGGTGCCAACGGATACGGGCGCATAGGTTGCGCAGCTTGGGTTCGAATTTCTCGCAGATAACCGACGGCTCGGTGGAGGCGGAATGCAGATTCTCGATGGCGTAGCACATGCCCTGCAGCTCCGAGAACGCCAAGACGGTATCCGCCATGGTGACAACAACGTCATCGGCCTGGATCCAAGTGCTTCGCTCGGGAAAAGGTAGACGGGCCGACTCGAGCAAGCAGAGGGTCTTGTATAGAATATGTGCGGAGGATCGACATTGCTTGGACTCGAGGAGGGCTTCGTGAATGAGGGTGGTGCTGGTGCCGAGGACTGCATTGAGCTCCCAGAGCATATCGAGGATCTTGCCGCCGACAGCCAGCAGGCCAATGCTGGCCGTCGTGACGGACAAGTGCTCCATGTCGCTATTCATTTTGGCGGCAGGGACAAAATAAAATCGCAGCTGGTTCTTGGTCGCGAGAGGGGAGGTCGTCGGGCAAAATAAATGGATTTCGGCCGTAAAGACGGCGGCGTGGAATGTTTTAACTCGGGGTTGGCGGCGAGATTCTGAGACGCTGCTGCGAAGCCCGTAATCGTGTGCCGTCAGGGTGGCGGTAGTCAGGCAACGCGGGCCATGACTTCGATCGGGTTCAGATGGGAGGTCGGGCGGGCGAGTTAAAAGGACCAAGAATGACGGATGGGAGAAGGCGTCGGAGAAGTAGCAGAATGGCGACAACGTTAAAGGCTAAAAAGTATTTAGCCGTCCGAGACTGAACTGCCAGTGAGGGCAGGAGACTGATAGGGAAAAAAAAAATAATATGTTGCCATGCGTTCCGAGACCCCGCAAGCGTGAGAGCAAGGGGAGGACGAGATTGCGCGTCGGAGGTGGTCAAGGGCCACCAAGAGCCACCAAGGGCAGCAGGCTGAGCGTGAGTGGTGCGAGACAGGGCCTAAGACGGATAAACGGCACCTGGCGCGAGAGGAGGGCAGCGTGGAATGCCGTTCAGAGGCCTTTGGGCGGGAGGAGCCGATTGGGTCCGCTGCCGACTATCCGAGATGTTTTGCGCCAGAGTGAGCCAGAGTGTGCATGGTGGCAGAGTGTGCCAGCAGGGCTCCCTGGAGGGGTCAGCGTGAGGGTGGGCGAGCCCGCGCAGAGGTACTAACTAAGTGCGTGCCTTGGTGGATGGATGTTGCTGGAGAACAAGAGTGGGTGTCTTTGTCCTTGACGTCTGTGACCGTCATAGTCATCCGTGTAGATACGGGATGAAGGCGAAATCATTGTCGAGTATCGAGTATTGTGGCTTTTCGATAAAAAGACGTCGACCATGGAGGCATTGTGCGGTTCGAGTTGTTGCCATTCCTTCTCCTCCCCAGCATCCTCGGCCACAGCCAACCTTGTCGCCCTCCTTGAGCCCCAATCCAGGCCGTCTCGAATGGCCTCTTCAGGCACTCCATACTCCGTCCTCATCTTGCCGTCCATGTCAATGGCCCCCAAACCCGTTCCGTTCAAGGCAAGCCATCTCATACGCCATCCGTATCTCCAGCGTGACCCTCCACCCTCTTCTCTTAGCCATTCGTGGCAACACAGTACAGCGCTAGTGTGGTCTTTTGGCCAGTTTTCGGCATTGGCCCTAAGGCATGATTACCCTCTCTGCGTCGATGGAGTTTCATCGAGAGCGTCGGCTGTGACTGTGCTGTACATGTGAGATGGTGTGGTGCGAGTGTGTGTGTGTGCCAGGTGTGCTGCGGCACTCTGTATCTCTATTGTTGTCGCTCATAACCCGATCAGCGCGCAAATCGGAGATGGGCTTTGCTGATGGTTACTTGACTTATTGATTCCAGTCGTCTTTGCGTTTGTAGTTGCAGAAAGGCGGGGAAGACGACCTCGCAGTTTTTTTTGTCGTCTTTGCCTTGATCAGGCCATGCGTGGCGTTTGCTGCTCTCGACAGCCTGGCAGCTGGCAAAGCTGCGACAATTTCGCCTGACAGCTGGCTGCATTACAACCGCCAACCGGCAAAGCAGGCCAGGAATTTACTTTCTCCGCCAACAACTCTGTCCCTCTTAATTCCTTTATCCTACAACAGAGTTCGCCAACATCAGCACCATCCCATCCTCATCCACATCTCTCCGTTACAATGCGATTCTGCAAGCAAATGGTTAGCCAGCTCTACGCTCTGGACCAGGGCCCACCGTTCTGTGCCGTCCAGCCCGATCCAGGTGGCCTTTTGCTCACTAAAATCCATGCTACAGACGAGGGCCCCCTGGTTCGCCCCTCTAACAAGACAGTCCGCCTCCAGAGCCCCCCGCCCAACGTGTCGCATCCTCTTCTCCGCCTGCTGGAAAAGAGCGGAGAGGTGACAAGACAGAGGAAACATGTCATCATCCTCCAGAGGATGCGCTACGGCAGTCATGGCGCATGGTTCCGTGGAGGCCGCCAGCTGCTGCTCGGTGCGAAGGTTGATGGAAAGCCAACGAGCACACCGTGAACAGAAACAAGACTCTAATTTGTCCGAGGAAGTTGAGCCGTCTCTGGCCAGGAGCCTGGGCTGCTGCGATGCCAAGCGATCAGATAAGAATCCGCACCCGATGCCGGGAAAGAAAGAAATCGTTGTCGAATCTGGAATCTCTCGCTGGACAGGGGACTGCCCTGCACGAATCAGACGACCGCGGCTGGCACAGGAGGAGGGTCGCAGAGTTCGCTTTGAAACCTGTGAGCGAGCGGAGGCTTGCTAGGCTTCTGTGCTCTAACTAACCGAAATGCCCCAGCAGACTCAATTGCCCATCACGCTCCATTTCCGCATTACCGGGGCGCCGACGAGACAAGACAAGACGCAGACCAAGCAGAAAAAGCCTTGCAGTCCAACTAACTACCACCTCGAATCGCGGCAACAAGGGCTGATGCAACACAGCGAACCCCTGGCTGCCGTACTCGAATAGCACCCGTCCGTCCTTGCATTCGCTCTCGCATCCATTGATCCATTGATGCTGTTGGCGACGGCTCTCGGCCGACGAGCGCCAGCAGACACCCAACAGGACCCAGTCCTACTCTGCGCCGTAACACGAGTCACTCGCTGCTCATAAACATGTCCGATGATTAGTTAGTAGAAAGCATCGCTTGCTCTGAAGCACTGGCCAGTGTCACCGCCTCCTCTTTTCGAGCAAGCCGACCGTTCCGCGGAAATCGTCCCTTTACGCACACATGGCAATAAGCCACTAGCTACGATGTTCGGACTGATGCCGAGACGTTTTTCGTGCCGGTAGCCGTTGGCTGCGAGGATACTTACTACACGACTGGTGGTAGGGCTCTGTGGCTCACGGCTGAAACCACCCGAAAGCACACTGTGCCATTCACCAGCTTCGATGATTATTGCCAGATGCGTAAGTTTCGCAGAGTTCGGCCCAACGTTGCCGTTTTGTGGCTGCAGTATGGATTCGCACCGTCTGGCGACCCCCAGTGTCGTTACTGATCACCCGCGCTTCTTTTCAGCTATGCTACCTCAACATGCAGGTGCAATTGTATGTCCTCTCTGCGTTCCGACAGCCACCCGACTGTTGTAACAGCACATGCATATGCTGCCTGCACAGCCCGTAATAATGTTACTACTGATAACGGCCTGAAGCCATCTTGCTTCGGACCCTGAGCGACAGTTCCCCTCTCTGAGCAAGACGACCCTGTACTGGCTATCAGAGCGATACAGCTAAGCATAGGCGGCCCGGCATCCGCTTCGCTTTTTCGGCCCTATCAGAGTAACAAAGTTTAGTAACAAACTAGGTCTCGTTTTATTGATACACATCGCATAACATATAGTCGGCTTCGCCATATTTATCACATGCGCATATGCGTGAACGGATTGGGGATTGGCGGTCGCGTCTGCAGGAGGTCCAACCACTGTGGGCTATTGAGGATCGACGCCCGTCTGGGTGCTACCGACCAGCCCGTGTCACGCAGGAAAGCCTAAAGAAAAGATGAGATAGCTAGTTACTACGCGACGGGACAGCTCGGGTCGCCATTTCGGGGGGGGCTACACCCCTTCGCTTCAGCTGCAGGAGGGCCACCAGCGTCAGGCCGACAAAGCACCCGTCGGCCGAATTCCGCCTCCCCCAGGCCGGACGAAAACACCATCTCCGGCTTCTCGTTCGCCAATCTGTCGCAGATACGAGAGCGTTTACACGTGTGATTAGGAGAAAGGGGGGAACAGCTGCACGGTACGAGCCTGTGTGGGCTGGTTTGATGACTGGACTAGAAATGAGTGCAGATCCCATCTGACCAACGTGACGTACTTCTTGTCTCGTTTGACGGCATCTAGCGAGGGACCCGGGGTTCTGATTTATCCACATGTACGGAGGTAAGACGCGCGTAGCAGATTGTCACTGGCTGCGTCAGACTCCGAGCCGAAGAGTACAACGAACCAGCAACAAATCAACTCAAATCGCGCCACGACAGCATTTGCGAGTATTATCTTAACTTGTCCGGTTGCTCCATTCCTCTGGCTGGACCGGCAAAAGGGAAAAAAAAAAAAAAAAAAAAAAAAAAAAAAAAAAAAAAAACCCAAAAAAAAAAAAAAAACACCAAAAAAAACAAAACCGGGGCCCCTGGAACACCCGGCCCGCCGCGCG